>CM064508.1:43795176-44102676 GCA_032716605.1 Paralithodes platypus
TTTCCTCACTCCATCCTTCCACCTTTCCTTCGGTTTACCCCTCCCTCTCTGTTCCTCCACCTCGCCCTCGTACACCTTCTTAGAAGATGAAGGGTTGATTTGTGTATTGTTGAAGTATAAGGGATAGCCCTGTGGGAGTTCTTGACGGGTAGATAAATGGAGAAATTGGGTTTTGGAAGCATTGAAAGCAATAAGATTTTCTCTGCCCCAAATGGATATGGTTGATAGGTCAGAAGATAAGTGTTTTATAGCATCATCACATGATTTTTTGAGTGATTGCTTGCTGGGGGGTTATGAAAAACTAGTTGAATAGTGTAAGAGCCATCAGCATATGGATGTATAGGACTGGAGGTACAGTTGAGAAGATCATTAATGAATTATAATGTAAAAACTTGCAAAATAAATAAAAGAAAGAGAATTGGAGATAGGACAGAGCCCTGAGGAACACCGAAGTTGATAGGTTGAGGAAGTGAACGGTGGCCGTCCACAACCGCAGCTATGGAATGGCTATAAAGGAAATTTGAGATAAAGGCACAGATAGAGGGATAGAAACCGAAAGAGGGTAGTTTAGAAATTAGAGATTTATGCCAGACTCTATCAAAGGCCTTCGATATGTCTAACGTAATAGAAAAGGTCTAACCGAAGTCTCGAAAGGAGGATGACCAAGGGTTAGGAACCCACACTGGCAATCTGAAAGTAGATTACGAGAAGAGAGATGCTTGAGAAATTTTGAAGTAAGAAATTTAAGAATAGTTTAAAAAAACTTTGGAGATGCAAGCAATGAGAGCAATTGGACGATAGTTGGAGGGTTAACCCATCAGACCCGGAAGGGCTCTTGAACGCCCATAAAAAACACACCCGAGCTACCCGGAAGGGCTCTTAACCCTTCCTACCCGGTCTGCCTTAGGTAAGGACAGCACGAAAGAAGGGCCGCTACCCGGTATGCCTTATCTAAGGCATGAGCTTAATAGCCTAATTAAGCTTGGTCCGAACGCCATGCGTACGACGTATGTCAACAAACCCAAGCGTTCGTCACCGCACCTCCGAAAACAAGAAGGAGAAGACTCCTCAATGTTATTGTTCTGACGCCATGACGAAATTAGTGTCTAAAAAGCCCCCATATTGGCAACATCTCTGCAATATTGGCTCCACTGAAATCGTCATCACAACTGAACCAGTTGACTTACAGAGCTCTACTCAATGCCAAAATACAGATTGAAAACCGCACTACGATTATAGATGAGTGGGAAAGTTCTAGCAGTGAAAATAAACATAAATACGGTAGCCTAGGCCTAGACGTTTTTCAGCCATATCGCCCGGGTAGGGGCGACCGTCATTGGGTAAGACAGCCCGGGGAGGAAGGGTTAAACACCCATGAGCTCAAAGCCTGTAAGCTTGGTGTGCAAGGCGTACGTCCGACGCATGTAAACAACAGCCGGCTGGACCGACGCCCCGTATCTCCGGCCACAAGAAGGAGTGCGTCGCTTGTTCGTGTGTGCCTGTATGTTATTGTTAAGTATCGAAAAGTAGTGTAAAGTGGCTGTTTTTGCCATAAAGTTATCTCCAATGAAATTATCATCACAACTGAACCAGTTGACTTAGAGAGCTCTACTTAATGCCATTCTACAGGTACGAAACACATCTACGCTTGGGGATGCGCGGGAATGCGGAAGCAGTCAGAATAACAAAGATACGGTAGCCTAGGCGTAGAAGTTTTTCGGCCAAAACCTCCGAATTTCGGGGAATATTTATGTAATGCGTAGCCGGGGCTGGAGGGTTAAGAGCGGTCACCCTTCTTTGGGACAGGTTGAATGAGAGCAAACTTCCAGCAAGAAGGGAAGATGTTAGAGGAGAGACAGAGACGGAAGAGTTTGCCTAGGCAGGGAGTCAGCACGGAAGCACAGTTTTTTAGTACAAGAGGAACACCATCCGGACCGTACGCCTTCTTAGAATTAAGCCCAGAGAGGGTAGAGAGTACATCTTTAGAAAAGATTAGGATATTAGGCATGAGTAAGTGAGAGGGGGGTGGAGAGGGAGGAATAGCACTGGAATCATCCAAGGTGGAGTTTCTAGCAAAAGATTGGGCGAAGAGTTCAGCTTTGTCAGAGGAAGAAGTAACGGTAGTGCCGTCAGAGTGGAAAAGGGGAGGGAAAGACGAGGAAGAAAAATTGTTGGAGGTTTTTAGTTAGATGGCAGAAAGCTTGGGAAGAGCTAGAGTTGGATAGTTCAGTGCATTTATTATTGCTGAGAGTGCTTGGCGAGTCGAAGAACAGATTTGGCTTGATTCGGGGCAGAAACTATGGAAGAATGAAATTCTTGAGTTTGAAGGCGTTGCTACCGTTTGAATGCTTCCTCCTTATTGCGGACAGCAGTAGAACAGGCGTGAGTAAACCAAGAGTTTTTTGCATTAGTTTGAGAGAAAGAAAATGGAATGTAAGCCTCCAAGCCCGAGAGAATTACCTTGGTAATGCGTTCAGCACTCTCCGAGGGTCCCCGGCCATGGAAGCAAAAATAGTTCCATGGGAAATCAAAGGTGTAGAATGTAGAGTTTGGGCGTACCGCCAGCCTTGTTTACACTAAGCGGAGCGGTGGCGGACGCTTGCCCTCATGTTCCCGTCTATTTTGACTGCCTTTGGATACAATAATATGTTGAGGGGGGGCTTTGCCCCTCCTCACCCCCCCTCCCCCCCATGACATGTTGTCATCATCATATATATTGCCAGCAGGGGGCAAATAACCGAAAAAAATCGCTGTCAAAATGGACGCGAACTTAACCACGGCGATCGACCTATATAAACATGACGACCGTACGCCCGGACTCTACATCCATCCCAATCAAAGAAGTACAGTACTGTACTGCCGGAGAGCCTCCTAGTCGGCAGTGCCAAAGTGGCACAAGTGCCGATGGCTGGGAGGATCGGGTGGCCAAACGGGAGAGATAGTACAGGTGACAGAGATAAGTTTATTGTCAGAGGAGCCCAAAGGAGAGAAAAGATCGACAGTATAAGAGGTAGTATTAGAAGTTAGAAACAAGTCAAGAATGTTGGGTCGATCTCCGAAGCGATCCGGGATACGGGTGAGTTGCTGAACCAACTGCTCTTAAGTCATTTAGGATAGAAAAGATGTAGGCTTGTTCACCAGCTTGGTCAGTGGAATGTGAGAGATGGATAGGATGTGTTCCACTTTAAGAGTTTAGATACTATAGTCAAAGAATTTGGGAAAGTCAGTAGAGTTAGGGGAAAGATAGGCAGCACAGACATATTTAGTACTGTATGAGAATGACAGGATAGCTTGAGACATAAAGTTGAGAATTCAGAGGAGTCGAAATCAGGAACACGAGAGCAAGTGAGTTTGTTGTGCACGTATGCATAACATCCGCCTTTGGCATTGAAAGTATGATAGAGAAAGTAGGAGGATACAGAGAAGGGGCTGCTGGCAGTTGACACCTAAGTTTTCAGTGAGGAAAAGAAGATCAGGTTTGTTGGAGGATAGGTGGTGTTCGACAGAGGGAAAGTTATAGGAAAGGCTGCGAATGTTGCTGAAGTTAATAGTAAGAGTGACAGGGCCGTGGTCCAGATCATTTTGAAGGGTCGGCTAGCAAAGGGCAGTTAATGATGGGGGCATTTGTGGTCCCCACCCCCCCCTGCATAGGACTCTGAGGCAGTATAAGTTGTCATCATTGTACTTACACTAATTGTACTTACACTACTGTAGTTGTATTTGCGGGAGTGAGCATGCTCGTTAATTCCCGCCTCCTAAGATATGTTTGTCATACCGTGCTTTGAAACTATGCACTGATGGTGCAGACACTACTTCGGCTGGCAATTTGTTCCACCCACTAATCGAGTTGGTAGGAAATCTTTTACTTTTCAGATCAGATTTACTATTAGGCACTTTCAGTTTGTAGCTGTGACCTCTTGTTCTCTCACCTCCATCCCTCTCTATGAAGTTTTCTTGGTCGATTTTGTCAATACCTCTAACACATTTGTATATCTGAATTTGCTGTCCTCGTTTCCTTCTCTGTTCCAGTGTAGGTAGATTCAATCTCTCGAGCCTCTCTTGGTACTCCAAATTTTCCAAACCTGGGATCATCTTCGTAGCTGCTCTCTGTACCCTCTCAATTTTGTGGATATGTTTCTTCATGTGAGGGGACCACACTACAGATGCATATTCCATCCTGGGTCTTATTATTGCCGTTATTATTTGTTTAATGGTGTTTTCATTAAGATAATTGAAAGACATCCTGATATTTGCCAATAGTACTAGTGATTCTCTCACTATCTTATTTACGTGGCTTTCCGGAGACATGTTATCCTTAAATTCTATTCCCAAGTCTTTTTCTTTTTCTGCTTTGGGAATCACTTTGTTTCCTAGTTTATAATCTTTTCTAGGTCTGTACTTGCTTTTACCCATTTCTAGAGTCTTACATTTTCCTGCATTGAACTCCATATTCCATTTGATGCTCCATTCATGGATCTTTTGCAAATCTGATTGGAGTTCAAGGCAATCCTCCTGGGTTCTGATCATTTTAAGCAGCTTAGCATCGTCCGCAAACATGCTCATGTAGCTAGTTAGTCCCTCAGGTAAGTCATTTACAAATATTAAAAACATGATTGGGGCTAGGTCAGATCCTTGTGGTACTCTACTCGTAATTTGAGTCCAGTTTGACAATTTCCCCCTTACTGTTGTTCTTATCTGTCTTTCGCTAAGGTAGCTCTCCATCCATTTCAGCGGTTTGTCTCCTACTTTTCCCTCATGTTTTAATTTCCACAGCAATCTCTTGTGTGGAACTTTGTCAAATGCCTTTTTAAAGTCTAGGTAGGCACAGTCTACCCATCCTTCCCTCTGGTCCACTGTGTTTATTACTCTAGAGTAAAAACTCAACAAGTTGCTTACACATGATCTGTCTCCTCTGAATCCAAATTGTCGGTCAGTAATTAATCTTTTGGATTCCAGGTAGTTCACCCATTTGTCCCTTATTAATCCTTCCAGAGTCTTCATGAGGATGCTCAATAGTGATACAGGTCTATAATTCAGTGATTTATCTCTGCTTCCTCCCTTAAATATAGGAATAATGTTTGCTCTTTTCCATTCTGTAGGTACTATCCCCGTGTCCAATGATTTGGTCATTATATCATATATTGGTATACTCAGTTCCTTGGCATTTTCTTTAATAATCCAGCCTGATACTCCGTCCGGTCCGGCGGCTTTGTTTGGGTCCACCTTACTCATTTTGTCTATGAGCTCTTCTCTGTTAAATGTGACTTCCGGCATTTCCTCTATACCTATCTCATTGGTTTCTGGTGCAATGAATTCTCCTTCTTTTGTAAATACTGATGCAAAATTTCTATTTAGTTCTTCCGCAATTTCTGTATCATCTTCTATGATTCTGTTTCCACTTTTAATTTTTAGGATTGTGGCTTTTATCTTCCTTTTGCCGTTTACAAACTTGAAAAACATTTTTGGATTCTTTTCATAGTTCTCCACTACCCCTTTCTCATGGTTTGCCTCTGACCTCCTCCTCATTTCTGTGTACTGTATTTGTTTCTCTCCTCTTTATACTTTTGCCTGTTTTCTTCTGAATCCCAGTTTCTCATCTTTTTCCAGGCTTTGTTTTTTGCTTCCTGTGCTTGCCTACATTCGCGATTAAACTATTCTTTGCGATTTCCTTTTTTTCTGTTATTAATGTACTTTGGGACAAAAGTTTTTATACCAGTATCATAGATCTCCATGAATGCCTTGAGTTTTTTGTCTACCTCACTTTCAGATAACACTTGATCCCAATTTTGTGACTTGAAAAAATCCTGTAGTCCTGTGAAGTCGGTTCTGGAATACATCCAGTGATTTTCCTTGTGCTTTTCCCTTTCCTTGGGTAGTTTATGCTTCAATAGTAGGTCTATGTCGAGAACTGCATGGTCGCTTTTTCCTAGTGGGCATAGGTACTGAATACTTTGAACCTCCTCCTCCCTTCTTGTGAAGAGAAGGTCCAATCTAGCTGGTTGATCACTTCCCCTTACTCTTGTTGACTCTTTTACATGTTGGTATATAGAATTTTCCATGGCCATACTTAAAAATTCATAGCCCCAACTTTCCTCTCCTGTTCCGGGTTCAAGTTCTTCCCAATTTGCTTCCTTGCAGTTAAAGTCCCCACACATGACTATTTCATCCTTTGAAGCTAAGATATTTTCTAGCACACTAATTGTTTCCTTACGCATTAGGCTACGCTCCTCCTTACTCCATATCTTCGTCTTGGGAGGTACATACGCTACTATCACTACTATTTTTTCGTTTCCACTAATTTCTAGTGCTAGTATTGAGTAAGTCTGATAGTTCTAATTTCTTAGAGATTAGCCCATCGACATTGCTATATAGAATCCTTATACTTTCCAGTTCCCCTTTTCCTGATTCAAGTGCCTTATCTGCGGCGGTCTGTACCCTACCCTCTTTTTCTTTTAGTTTCTCTTTACCGGAAGTTTCATAATCTTCCATTTTCTCACTCCGTAAAAAAACTTATTCTTTTCTTGTTCTGTCCTCTTGCTATTTTCCTCTTTGGCGGTTTTCCTTAGTTAAGCCTCCTTCTTTCTCTCTTCTTCTGGTATGTCACGCCTGATGTAGATTTTGTCCATACCATCTAACTCTTTTAGCCTAGCTGCTACTGCCATGATTTCATCACATGTCCTTCTTGACTTAAATTCGATTTTTACCAGTCTATTGTATTCCTTTGTGTGTGAGTTTGTGTGTGTGTGTGTGTGTGTGTTTTTTTGTTTTTGTTTTTATTGGAAACAAGTATAGTGTGCTTGTTTAGTGTAGTGAGATGGAAAGGAGGAGGAGGGGTTTGTGAGAGCTTGCTGGAGTACTGTCTGTGTAAGTGAGACACAAACAGAAACAGTAAGGGAGACCAACACAAGTGAAATAGGGGTTCCAGCAACTCCTTATCACATTCCTATGAGATCTTCCTTGGGTATAGCCCTACTCGATTGGTGTCTACAATCTCCCCCGAGCCTCGAAAGCTCGACCTTTCTGGTTGCAGGCGAGTGCTATACCAACCGCGCTATAGCCTGTATATGTAAGTGTTGATAGTTGACTTTGCAAGTTTGTTATAAACCAATGTAAAGACCATCTGGTTTATATTACAAATCTATTGCTACCATACACTAATAAAAGCTATGATACTTGTCTTAATGCATTGACCTGGTTTAGGTGCTGTACAGCATTTGCTTTTCTAAGTGGAACTTGGTGGGAGACAGATATATCTTATATTGTACTGGTACTTCTTTTTTGCTTTGTTCAAACTTATTGAACACACTCCTAGTTTTCTTCAGATAGCTGAAGAAAAGTAAGAGTGTGTTCAGTAAGTCTGAACAGGTTCTAGCTCCCCATAATCTTTCTGTGGTGGTCATATTCAACTAAAATTATTTCGCTGAGTGGAAGAAAGGTCAATGTCCAGAAATACAAATACTGTATAGACTTTCGATGGTAAAACCGTCCCTAAGGATACTTTATATACGTTTTAGTATAAAGGGCCAATCTCCTCCTCCAGCGGTATCATGAATACTAGTAATGAAGGAGAAAATTAGCCCTTTTACCAAAAAAATTTAATACATTTTAGACATGGTTTTATTGGCCAAGCCTAAATTTCTATTGATAATATTGCCATTTCTTAACATTGGCCTATCTTGCACTCAGCCAGAATTCTTTGCTAAATTTCCCGCTTATTGTGTGTATAAACTTTCTATCCTTAACCCTTAACTCACGGCGACCATCATATGACGGGAGAGAGAAAATTGGCCATCTGTACGGTGCCCATCATATGACGGACACCATTTTGAGGCTATTATGAGCGCTGAGAGAGAGGCAAGGCATTGGAGGGAGCATAGGGGGGCTCCAACCACTCGGGGAAGAGGGTTGTAGGAACGTTGAAAGCAGTAACAAGAAATAGGGTGGTCAGTATGGAAGTGAAGAAGTCCTTGCATGACAGTGTGGTAATCCTGACACTGACTTATGGAAGCGAAGCATGGACGTTGGTTGAGAGACTCAGACCAAGAGTGAGAGCAGTGGAAATAAATTACTTAACCCCTTCAGACTCATATGACGCAGAGGTTGCCAGATTAGCAATAAGAAATAGAGTTCTCTCACTCTTATAATTACCTCTCCAAAATTAGTTTTCTGCCCACAGCTAACTCAAAGACAACTGCAGAGGTTGAAGTAACTAAACTAAAAGTTTCTAAATACCCCTGATGGTAACAAAGGCATTAAAATATCCCTAATCGCGTCATATGTCGGAGAGGGTTAAGAAGTGCGTGCGGAGTTACATGAAGGGATAGACAGACTAATGAGGAAGTAAGGAGGTGTGGTGTGGAGGTAGATGTGCTGGAAAGTGTGAAAAGGAACAACTTGAGATGGTTCGGCCATATGGAACGTATGGAAAGCGAGAGAATGACTAAGAGGGTGTACGAGAGCGAGGTGGAGGGACAGAGGGAGAGGTAGACCGAATGAGAGGTGGAAGGATGGAGTGAGGAAGTACATGAACGAAGGCGGTGCTGGTTGGGGGGAGGGGCGTCGACTAACTGGGGACAGAGGTGCATGGGGGCGGTTCGTTCGTGGCCACCCCTTCGGGGATCACGGCGTCAGGCAATAGATAGATAGATAGATATAATTGTATTACACTCTGGCTCTTGCTTATGCATGAAAGAGCATGAAATTAAGGTAATTTTGGCAATTATACCCATCAGGCACTTGATGTAAACAAGACAGCCCGCAATAATTGAGTAAATACCTGACATACCGGTAACCAGTTGCTCTTTTTAATAGGGCCTATTCTTTGTCTCTCATGTGACAGAGCTAGCCTAATTACTGTAAGTAGCCTATTGAGAAATTTTGGGAAGGATGTACAGTATATCCGGGCCGGGCGTACGATCGTCATGTTTACATAGGTCGTTCGATCGCAATTAAGTTCCCGCCTATTTTTGGCATTTGCCCCCTGCTGGCAATATAGGCTATATGATGATGACAGTATGTCATGGGGGATGAGGGGGGCAAATCCCCTCCTCAACCTATTATTGTATCCCACAGCACTGTGAAGGCAGTCAAAATAGACCGGAACATGATCGCGAGTGTCCGCCGCCACTCCGCGTAGTGTAAACAAGGCAGGCGGTACGCAGGAATACTAAATCTGTGTTATTATTAATGTTGGTCAAACTGGATTTTAGGGTCACGTATGTGTTTTTTGTATTACTGTATAATCCTTTTTCTCATCAGTTTCTTCATTGATTAGTGTGTTTTAAGGTGTTTTTCCTTCTGGAAATTCATATTTTCCCATTATTTTGCAATATTAAAACATGCCCCCTAAAACCATATTTTGTCATTACCCTAACCTAACAACCTAACCTAACCTGGGGGCTGCCGCCCCCAGACCCCCGCAGGGTTAGTATTGATATAGCATATGACAAAATACTAAAACTACAGTAAAAAAAATAAAAATATTAGTTCTCAGCTGATCCAAGATGGCCACCAATCACCCTTATTTAACCCACAAAGTCTAAGAAAAAATAATTTAATATGCGGCGGTAAAGACATATATTGTGGTGACTAATACTCTAATACAAAGCTATAGTATACATTTATAACATTATATCCCATACGTGACCTAAAATCCAGTTTGTCCTTAATGTTTAGGCTATTACATAAAGCAGCAGAAATTCAGAATAGTTTATATCATGTTTTGACCGTCGTCCTCAAAATTCTTTGCATAATTTAGTACGGTATAAATTTATTTTAATACCATAAATTTTGTAGATATATTTGAAGATAAATATGGAATCTATATGCTCTAAAGATCATATGAAAATTTGTTTTAACACTCGGCAAAACCTAATAAAATAAGTATGGTACTAAAATGTCTTTTGGTAAGATCCTGTGTAGCAGGAGGAACTGTTGTTCAGATGCCTATTTACTAAGAAACCTTGAACAATATCTTTAACCTAACCTAACCAAAGCCTAACCTAACCTAACCTAGTACAGTATATTAGTGGACTATTTATGAATGTAAAATGTAAAAATATATTGTAACATTACCAAATTCTTGAGATATATGTACAGTACATGTCCTCCCGCTACACAGGATTATACTTGTCTTTTTCGTAATAAGGTTGTCAATACGGTTGTTGTTGTTATCAACAGCTCTAAAGATCATATGAAAACGTGTTTTAACTCTCGGAAAAACCTAATATAAAAGTATGCTACTAAAATGTAATTTTCGTAACAAGGTTGTCAATACGGTACTTTCCCACTATCAACGTACAATCAAAGCTGACTTTTTCTTTCGCCTTCGTATTATCAACAGCCAATTTTTTTGTTTTCTTACTAAGGGATTAGTACCCAACCAGCAGGGGTGTGGGGGCAGCAGCCCCCATCCATAATGCTAGGATAGGTTAGGTAAGGTTGTTAGGTTAGGCAGTTAGGCTAATGTCTTTTCAAATCATAGCCCTCCCCACTATCGGGGGAAGTGTCTCAACAGCGATCGAAAATGGGGAAATTAGGTTTTTCCGAGATTTCTAATTAACGACAAACACTATACAGTATAGGCCTATTGATGCAAATTAACACAATAAAAATATAAAAAACCCTGGGAAAAATTGTGGTATAAAAATAAATAGTCAATATTTACGAGACGCAACAATATAGGGTTCAATGTTATTTTAATACCACAAATTTTGTTGATATACAGTATTTGAAGATAAATATTGAATCTATATATATGCTCTAAAGATCATAAGAAAATTTGTTTTAACCCTCGGCAAAACCTAATAAATAAGTATGGTACTAAAATGTCTTTTTCGTAACAAAGTTGTCAATACGGTACTTCCAGTTATCGATAGCTCTAAAGATCATATGAAAATGTGTTAAACCCTCGGAAAAACCTAATATAAAAGTATGGTATTAAAATTTAAGGTTTAATGTTATTTTAATACCACAAATTTTGTTGATATATTTGAAGATTAATAATGAATCTATATGCTCTAAAGAGTATAAGATTTTTTTTTTTTAACCCTCGGCGAAACCTAATAAAAAAGTATGGTACTAAAATTTATTTTTCGTAACAAGGTTGTCAATACGGTACTTCCAGTTATCGATAGCTCTAAAGATCATATGAAAATGTGTTAAACCCTCGGAAAAACCTAATATAAAAGTATGGTACTAAAATTTAATTTTCGTAACAAGGTTGTCAATACGGTACTTTCCCATTATCAATGTACAATCAAAGCTGAAGATTGCAGAGTAAACACCGTAGACTTCATCGACTTTTCTTTCACCTTCGTATAATCGACAGCCAATTTTTTTTTTTTTATTTACTAAGGGATTAGTACTCAACCAGCGGGGGTGTGGGGGCAGCAGCCCCCACCCATAATACACTGTACTAGGTTAGGTTAGGTAAGGTTGTTAGGTTAGGCTAATGTCTTTTCAAATCACTATCAGGGGCGTGTCTCAACATGGATCGATAGGCCTAATGGGGAAAATAGGTTTTCCAGAGATTTCTAATTAATTACAAACACTATATATTGATGTAAATGAACAAATTTTGTTATAAAAAACACTCGGAAAATTTGTGGTATTAAAATAAAAAAATTCCAAATTTAATTTTCGTAACAAAGTTGTCAATACGGTACTTTCCCGTTATCAATGTACAATCAAAGCTGAAGATTGCAGAGTAAACACCGTAGACTTCATCGACTTTCTTTCACCTTCGTATAATCGACAGTCAATTTTTTTTTATTTTTTTTACTAAGGGATTAGTACTCAACCAGCGGGGATGTGGGGGCAGCAGCCCCCACCCATAATACACTGTACTAGGTTAGGTTAGGTAAGGTTGTTAGGTTAGGCTAATGTCTTTTCAAATCACTATCGGGGGCGTGTCTCAACATCGATCAATAGGCCTAATGGGGAAAATAGGTTTTCCCGAGATTTCTAATTAATTACAAACACTACCGGTATATATTGATGCAAATGAACAATTTCTTTTATAAAACACACTCGGAAAATTTGTGGTATTAAAATAAAAAAAATACCTATATAGGACTAGGCCTAGGTAGCAAATTTCTAATATCAGTTTTGGGTTCCTATCATCATATGCTTCATTGCTATATAATTTTTATCCTCGGGAAAACAAAAAATCTTAGGATTTTTTATTTTTTTTCTTGCGATTTTTTTTTTTTTTTTTTTTTTGGGGGGGGAGGGGGCGGGTCATAAACCTAACCTAACCTAATAGCCCCCAAATACATTTGGTAGCATTCAAGGAGACTACAGCAGGACTCTTCTTCTTCTTCTTACCTCTGACCGGGTATAAGCTATCCTCGTGTTTACTAGCCTTTTTTTTGTTTTGTTTTTTCTATATTCCAACTTACTTCCTCTCGGGCATAGGCTGAGAGCCTTAACATTCACCGCTTTACAATGAACAGTGAAGCCCGTGAGGTCTTGTTCCAGTCTAGGGAGTGAGACATGTGAAGCACGTAGAGTACAACGAGCACCTGCCATCTTGCCTTCACATGAGGCACGGTGCTCACTCATGGCCCGAAACGACCCCATCTCTGAAGCCATCTCGTTCCCGTGCTTCACTGTCTCACCCCCTACACTCGGACTCTCACACTTACACACACACAACGCCACCTGTTAGCAGATAACTCACCAGGCATTGCACCCCTATAGCATATTTTGAATATGGGAATATTCATACACTGCTATTTAATCAGGGAACAATGAGGGTATTTTATTGACGTTTCGGTGGGCTTGTGGTAATGCACTGATACTAGGTACAGCACAAATTCCATCCCAATAATATCTTCCCATTGATACATCGGGATTTGAACCCGGGACCTTTGGATTACCAGGCCAGTGGCAAGACCACTCCACCACACCTCCCCTATACCCCTTTGAAAGGACATTAGCCTAACCTAACAACCTTACATAACCTATCCTAGTATTATGGATGGGGGCTGCCGCCCCCACAATTTGACATCTTTGACAGATTTTTGGTGTATTTTTCTGTGAAAAGGGTATTTTTTCAATTTGTCAATAACTAAAATCCTCCATGCGGACTAGCCTATATGGAGAAAAATATGGCGAATCTGTTGGTGCCTATTTTCCCTAATAAATTGTTTCTAATAAGGCGGATGTAGTGTCCTTTAATATTATCATACATTTAGGTTAGGTTAGGTTAGGTTAATGAAAAAAAAGAAAATCCCAAGAATAAAATGAAAAATCCCAAGATTTTTCTTTTTTTCCCCAGGGATAACAATTTACCATAAAAATTATATAGCAATGAAGCATATGATGATAAGCACCCAAAACTACCATTAGAAATATGTTAGGCTACCTATATTGTTGCGTCTCGTAAATATTTACCAAATCAATATTTTCCCATAATTTATACTGTAGTGCACATACCAGTGCACAAAATATTTAAGGCCTAGGCCTAAATTCCTGCTTATATTTCTAGCCTAGTCTTTCATATCATAGGTAGGCCTAGCTTCTAAGCAGTTTTTTCAGTAACTAAATGAGTTGGTCACCAATTATTTTGCAATATTTGAAAACAAATATGGATTTTATATGCTCTAAACATAATATGAAAATGTTTTTTAAGCCTCGGCAAAACCTAATAAAAATATATGGTACCGGTACTAAAATGGAATTTTGTCGTAACATGGTTGTCAATACCTTCCTATAGACGTCACCGATTCGTACACACGCCATTTTCACCTGTCTCCCGAGGTCTGTCCACCAGCTTTTTAGTCAACACTAACTCCACCTGCCCATAGGTTAGGTTAGGTTAATTAGGTTAGATTGTGCATCCGCTTGATCAGAAATTCGCTAGAAGTGACTCGCATTCGTATTTACAGATACGGCCGAATACCGGTAGGCTACTAAATGGGCGCCGGCCCAACCACCATGTTGTATCCCACGTAGGCCTACTAGGCACTACAGACACATTGTAGGCATTAGGTGTGGATTAGGCTTGTATCCAATGTACTAGGTCTATGTTACTGGATATTTATGTTTTATGATTTAAATAAGTGCTACGTTTTCGATAAATCTGGTTATATGGCTTTGCAATTAGGGAAATCATGAGCCGATTTCCGACATTTAGTTAGTCTTTTTCGATTCTCAAAATACGATCCAAGTTTTGCCAAAAATTGGCTCGGGTTTTCCAAAATTATGCTTTTTGGGGTTTGCAATTTAGGGAAATGAGCCAAAATTCTAAATTAGGTTACTGTAATTGGTTTACTCTTAAAACTCGCAAAATCCGAGCCAAGTTTTGCCAAAACTTGGCTCGGGTTTTCCAAAATTCGGGTTTTATGGCTTTGCAATTTCGGGAAACCTGAGCCAAATTTCTAAATGAGGTTACTGTAATTTTGTCTTTCATACAAACTCTCAAAATCCGAGCCAGCTTTGGCCAAAACTTGGCTCGGGTTTTCGAAATATTGGGTTTTAAGCCTTTGAAATACCTTAAAACCCGAGCCAAGTTTTGCTAAAAATACGTTTTAATCGCCGTTTTACGCATTTAACCCCTCATTTTCCCTGTACTTTATAGCCCTCCCCACTATCGGGCGGCGTGTCTTAAGATCGTTGTATAATGGGGAAAACGGTTTCGCCGAGGGTTGTAATTAGGCTATTTCCAAACACTACAGGCTAGGCCTATATTGATGAAAACTAACAGGGAAAAATAAAAAAAATCCATGGGAAAATTGGTGACATCTTAGGCTATTTAGTTTTTCCGTTTTTTCTTTTTTTTTCTTTTCTTTTTTTAGCCTAGGCCTATTTCAGCATTTCCTCTGTTCATTAGGACCTGTCTCTTTAACTTCCATGGCTGTGGCCTCAATAGGCCTATTTGTCTCTTATCGTCCATCTTGTGGTTCCCTGGGGAATGTTTGCTCTGCAAATTTCTTGGCATTTCTTCTGGAATCTGGAACTTGTCACCTAGGGTATACTGATGGTGGTTACATGTCAAAGACTTGTCAGCTGATTAAGAAATGTTGCGCATCAATTCTATAGTAAAATCAATAAAGAAACCAGACCAATAAATGTAATATCCCAGTTGAGGTGCTACAATACAATATTAGTAATATAAACATATACACATCAAAAACAAAATGCAGGACAGTTGTCAGTCGATTACCACAACGCCCACATCAATAACACCCCCCTTTGAATACACACTTATAACACTATTTTGGGACTATATGGGTGGTTGGGTGTATTGAAGCCACCTATCTGACCTGTGTGGGTGTGCACAAGCGGGGTAGGGATGTATGCCGTGGGTATCACATCATATAATAACCAAGATGACAGGACTCTCCGAGGCTGGTCGTCATGTTTGTTGTGGTGCAGTTGACATGCGCCAAACTACCTACCAATTTTTTTACCTATATCTAGTAAATATCTACACTATCACTCTCTAGTTTATATTGAATATACATCTGAACACTAATAAATACATAAATATTAAATAATATTACGGTAGGGCGATATACACTGTACACATATATTAGAGGTTAGCCTATATATTTTGGTATATAATATCGATCGATCATATTTGACCTTCACTAATATTATGCATTGCAATAAAAGTAATTTTAATATATATGAACGCCTCAGCCTCTACTTCATGCCCATGCCTATGCAGAGAACAATATATGACCCTGCTGTCTCTGTTCCTGAGAATCCTGCGCGGCAAGTATTGAGAATCTACTCGCAAATTACGTTTTTCTCTGACATTGTGGGCCATTAACTCATTAATAGGTATTGTGTGTGCATTTTAATTGTTCAGTAGTTATAGTGATAATATTCAAGGACACTAGTGCGACGTAACCGACGTTATGAGAAACAATTTATTAGGGAAAATCGGCACCAATAGATTCGCCATATTTTTCTCCATTTAGGGCCTAGGCCTAGCCTAGTTCGCATGTAGGATTTTCGTTATCAACAAATTGAAAAATACCCACTTCACAGACAAATACACCAAAAATCTAAGTCAAAGCGGGGGTGTGGGGGCGGCAGCCCCCACCTATAATACTAGGATAGGTTAGGTTAGGCTAATGTCCTTTCAAAGGGGTATAGGCCTAGGATAGCCTATACCCGGTCAGAGGTAAGAAGAAGAGTCCTGCAGTAGTCTCCTTGAAGATAAATCTACAGTTATACTACCCCTATTTTTTCGCTATTCTGTTGGTACTAATGGGTTAATATTATTAGTAGTAGACTTAGTATGGTTTGATGATGCGCGGAAATGTATATTTGACTTGAAATAGATAGGCTACATTGAAGTATTACAAACCTTCGCAAACCCATAAACAGGAAACGTGAGCAGGGTTTAGACCGTCGCGCACCCATAAACGGAACGTGAGGGGGAGTTTAGACCGTCGCGGAGACGGGTTACTTTTCGGTTAGGTTAGGTTAGGCTAATGTTAAAAATACTAAAATGCGACGGTCCTCGGTATTAAACAACACTGTATATCAAATAAAAAATAAAAAACAACAAATTAGGTCTACCTGAAAAACTCTTATCTGGTTGGTGATAATTTTTTATCAAAATATATTTTTGTCCAGTTTCCGCGTCTGCTGAACCATCCAAAAACACGCTAAAAGGCGTGTTTTGAAGGGGGGAGGAGGTGGGGGAAGGGTAGTATAACTGTAGATTTACCTCCTTGAATGCTACCAACAACCATTTAACCTAGGCTAGCCTATCATTAAATTATTTGAGGATGATAGCATTCAGACAGAGTATTTTTAGGTACCGGAATCTGGATAGACTATAGGCTATGCCTATTAGCCTTATAGCCAGCAAGAGTTGTGTTATCGGGCGTATCACCTACGGTGACCTACCTCTGACCGTGTATATCCATTCCTACTCCTAGTGTTTACTATACCCCTTTGAAAGGACATTATCCTAACCTAACAACCTTACCTAACCTATCCTAGTATTATGGGTGGGGGGCTGGGGGCTGCCGCCCCCACACCCCTGCCCCCGCTGTTTGACATCAACTTATGTGTTTACACGACGTACGCCCGGTAACACAACTCGGAATTTATAACCGAAACTACCACCAAATTTTCCCATGGTTTTTATTATTGGTTTTAGGTAGATTTCATCATTAGGCCTATACAGTAGATGAAACAAGTTTCAATCCCCGGCAAATGTGTTTTCCCCATTATCCAACGATCTTAAAACACGGCCATGAAGATCAGGGAAATTACGGGGTAAAAGGCGTAAAAAGGCGATAAACTTGGCTCGGGTTTTGATGTATTTAAAACTCCTAAAACCCCATAATTGGAAAACCCGAGCCAAGTTTTGGCAAAAGTTGGCTCGGATTTTGCGAATTTGCCGAGTAAAAAAACACACTAGGCTAACCCAATATTGAAAGTTGGCTCGGGTTTTGATGAATTTAAAACTCCTAAAACCCTAACATTTGAAAACCCGAGCCAAGTTTTGTCAAAACCTGGCTCGGGTTTTCAGATTTAAAAAGTATGCTCGGGCCAAAAGACGAAAATAACGGGTAATATTGGAAGAACTCGTAATGTAATATATTGAAAATTAACAAAACAAACATGGAAAAACCCAATAACCTCCTTTCGAAAGTTGGCTCAGGTTTTGATGGTTTTCAAAATATTATTTAATCGATTTAGTAAACTTTGAAAAGACATTAGCCTAACCGTTAATTATAGGGAATACGCTCACACCCTTATTTTTCCTGTTTTGTCCTCCATATTTTGAGAAATGAGCGATTTCATGGTGTTAGTAATAATTGTAACGTGGTATACACGAGGGGGGGGGGGCTTTGCCCCTCACCCCCTCATGAATTATTGAAATCGTCATATATAATGCCAGCAGGGGGTAAATATAGAGGTAATTATAGGGAATAGGCTTGCAGCCTTATTTGTGGGAGGCGATGTTTGCAGCACCAAATCCGTCCTCATCTTAGGCCCCTTGGCACGATTATTTTTTCTTTTATACTATGTTATCTTAACCTAACCTAACCTAACCTTAAATTAACCTGCCAGAAAGAGGTCCTGACCTCACGGAAAAATGGCGTACAAAAAAGGCGCGCCGTCTATAGGTGACTCTTGACAACCTTTTAACAGTAGGTAGACATTTTGTTGCTTACATTTTTATTAAGGTTTGCCGGGAATTGATTTTTTTTTTAATATGATCTTAACTATATTCTTATTATATAATAGGCTTCAAAAGTTTCGAAAAAATTTGTGGTAGTTTCGGTTACAAGTACCCACAACTCAAGGCCTAGCCTATTTCTGAAAGTAGCTTAGTTAGTCTAGTTTGGGTAACTTGGTAAGTTTGGTAACAAGTTATTAGGGCGGGTGCCCAAGCCCGAAACTTCCGAAAAGGGTTGAAATAGGGGAGCTATCCCCCCACTAAAGGTGCATGGCTTTCTAGGGCCTTTCCTAGCTGATGCTGAGAGGATTGGGTTCTAATCATGTGGTGATGGGCTGGTCTATCAGAGTGAGAGCTGAGCGATCTCTGCCATACCCATAGCTTACTCTGACTGTTCCTTTTACTTATAGGCTGTAGCCTATTTTCTAGATCTCAAGTGACGGCGTCTCTTCCGTGAATTGACCTCCCTACTGCCAACCATAGAGATTGTCAGATTGGGAGCCAAAGCGTCACATTTCTCCTTTGCCCCTCAACTTTTCCTTCATAATTGCGGAGGGGCTTTGGTTTTCCGGGCATTTCCGCACCCTCCTGCCTCTTCAGCTGCCCGCCTTGGAGTGGCTTCGGTCACCTGGGCTTTATTTGTGGTAAGCAGGGAGGGTTTTGTGGGGGCGCTCAGTTATGGCCTTGGCCTTGCTCGGGACCTTGGGGCTGCTCGGCCAGACAGCCTGGGGAACAGCAACAACAACAACCTATATTTATGAAGCGTAAAAGCTTTTTAAGAATTTAGAAAGGCACTATGTCAGTAGGCTATATAGCCTATGGTTTATTTAAGATTTACATTAAGTTTTATACAAAATCACGCGTCATCACTTCGCCTAATTAAGCTTAACTAGTTTATGCACCAGTAATAAAAATGTTTGGTGAATTGTAGCGTATCTATCAATTATTTGCACTTTTGCACTTTGACAGGTTCGTTAGGAATGGTAATAATTTCATAAATGTTTATACATATTTTAATAATGCATCACTTAGCTCTACTTCCACTAGTTCAGTATATGTTGATAGAACTAAACTTAAAGATGCCCTTAAATTCCTCCTTTCCAATACTTATGTTAGATTCGGGCCTTACATTTTCAAACAAATATTAGGAATTCCTATGGGTGGAAATGCTAGCCCTTTAATTGCAGATTTATTCTTGCTTGCTTTAGAATTTAAATATATAAAAGACTTAGTTGACAGTAGCAAGAAAAATAAAATCCCAGAAAAATTAGCACTTGCTAAATTGTTAACCCGGCAAGCGCGATAGGCCTCACGGAAGGCTTCCTATAGGGAACGCGATAGGCCTCACGGAAGCAAGACCATAAAAAAAGCCTTCCCCCCCAAAAAAAGGGCCTATCAAAACAAAGGAATTTGTCTCTAGGTGAGATAATTCCCCTCCAGTACTCATCCATGTAAATCTCACCCACCCCCCTCCCCTCCTTCCCCACCTTATTCCCCCCTCCCTCCCCTCCTCAATTATCACCTATTTTTCCTCTTATTATCATCATTTATCGGTTATTTTTCTCTCCCGCGATAATGTAGCACAAGTGGGTTGCAGAAAAGATCGTTATGTAACACCCAGACACCGGCCCACACCGCCCCGCTCGTCTCAGTTACCTCACAGACAGCGAGAGAGGAGGGTTGCCTGTGGCTCTCTCGCCTGAGATTATGACCGGGTGGCCAATATCTTCGTTTTTCACCACCCAAATGCTTTTCCCACTTATTTTAGCACTCTTGAAGGTTCATATATACATCATATATGTAAAATAAAAGCATACCGAAAACAAATAATGCTCTATATTGTAAATATAACGAATTCTGTCAGAATCCAAGGCTAGAAATGCACAAATAACTACCCTAGCCCCTAGGTCTATTTCGCGCTTGTCAGGTTAAGTAATAATAGTAGATATATTGATGATATTCTCGTTTGCAATTTTAAATTTTAATCAAGTTGCTAAACTTATTTATCCTAATTCTATTCCCCTCACACAATGTAACGTAAATTATAAAGTTGAAAATGTTCTTGATATAAATATAGAGATTGTTAATGAACAGTGCATACTTAAAGTATATCACAAAATTGATGATTTTAATTTTAACGTAATAAACTTTCCTTTCCCTAATAGTAATATCGATAGTAAAATAACTTATACTTGTTTTTATTCCCAGTTAATAAGATTTTGTAAAATTTGCACTAAAGTAGATGACTTTTGGGCTAGAGCTAGGTTACTATACAGACTCTTAGTAGACAGAGGTTTTGAGGCAAGTAAATTTTTACATAAATTTAATCTTTTTAGGGTCAATTATTGTGACTATTCTAAAATTGACATCAATAATTTTAATCAAACATTTTTAACTTAGTTTCTTGTATAACCTCTGCTTACTTTTTGTCTGTATTTATTGTTTATCTTTTTCTTTTTCTATTATTAATATTAATATTGATGATTTTTTTAAATTAATTGTTCTTGTTAAAAGAGTACTCTTTGTTTAAATCTGTTGTTACTTCTTCATATTTTGCAATTATTTGTCTTTATATTATAGGTATTCATTGTCGATAGTATCAATTGCTTGCTTTTGCGATTTCCTTAGTTTATTTGTGCGATAAATGTAGGTTATTTATAGGGTAGTTATTGATAGGGGTCACTTGAGGCATGCTATGCTTACAGGTACCTACCCGATAGCACCAAGCGGCTCGCTTGGTGTAGTGACTAGCGTCTCGGACTTCCACCCAGAAGGCCCGGGTTCGCGCCCACGCTCGGTGCATTAAAGATTTTTCACAAGCACTGAGTCGTTACCATCCCTCATGAGCAAAGGGATGGGATAGTAGTACAGGACCCCAATGGAAATACGCCTAATCGGCCTTATTGAGCTATCCTTAGCTAGCTTAGCATGCGCTAGCTTTAAGAACTATTATTATTATTATTATTATTATCGTTAGTGAGTGCTATACTGTATACAGTATATATTTTTTGTAATATTATATATCTTATCAATATTTTTATTTTGTACTATTGTGAATGTCTTGTCAAGTTGCAAATTTGTTTTTAAATGAAAATTTTAACACTAATTGTAGTTTCTTTTATTCATGCAGAGTTTAGTAATATTTGCCAGAACGTCCCGGACTTCCCAAATTGACTAATTCCCTGAACGTGACGATAGTGCGTTGTTATGTGTGCAATTAGTTTGCTTGGGAACCAGATTAACTTGCTCATGTAGTAATGTACACCCTATGTGGTGGATTGTGTTCTTTCATTTCATAAATTTTATTTTAGTAAGCGTTGTTTCCGCATAGCGATTTTGATATTTTGTTTTGACTTTATATTGTCTTTGTCCCAGTTTTGGTTTGACTTTGTTTGCAAGTTTTACATTTTAATCTTAGAAATTATTGGGATGAAGTAAAATAAAGCAGCGGTATCATTGTTTTGCCTAAGCTTTCATAATACACCATCAAAATCAATGTCTCCAAAAACTTTGATCAATTGTGTGATATATAAAATGGGATATAACAAATTGGCACTTCTATGATGTGAAACGAATAGTAGCCTACTATTCACAGGTCATAAGGCACGTGAGAACTATCAAGGAAAAGTAGTAACAATTTTAATCTGTACAGATTTTAGCAAGACATTTGGCGCAGGCTGACTAACAAGACTATTTAAAATTAAATTTGTTTTGTCTTTTATTTAAGTCATTTTTAAATCTACAAAGTAACTTAGACAGTGTACAATTCTGATTATATCTTTTGAAATGATGAAATGGTACAAACAAGTTTCATATAGATTTAATATCCTTTATTAATTTTAAATTTTTCATATTCATTCCAGTCTTAATACTCCTGATTTGACACCCTAAATTAGACACTATTAATTATTTTTGGACTATTAGATTTATTACATTTATCAGATTATATATATTTCAGCACAGCAATTATGGCTGAATTCAAAACTCCAGTACCCAAGCGCATGAAGAGCTCCATCCAGAGTGTGAACCCCAGCACCCCAAAGATTGTCATCCCACCATCACCATGCATGAAGCAGCTTGGCTATGGAACTGGTATGGCATAACAGAGTTTCTTGATAATATTAAATTTATGTAGCCTATGTATAATTGAATTTCTTAATTAAATAGTTCAACATTATCCAGAATTCAATTTGTAAAAGTCAATTTACTGATTTATTTCTCTACAGGAGTTAATGTTTACCTGATGGAGCGCTTTTCACCTGTACATGGCAGCTATAAATCTCCTTGGGCTGTAAAGAAGTTGAACAAGTAGGTCTCTTCACAGTTTGTTTGTTTAATTATGCTGTGAAATTTAAAATAAGAGATGTGGATAAATCATTAACCAAAGTACCAAAATAATCAGTCAACATGATATACAATACTAGTTGTTGTAACTGCAATGGGAAGTAGTAGAAAATGACTTCAGTACTGTCATTGACAGTTTACAAGACTAGCATATCATATAGACTGACAATAAGAACATAAGAAAAATTGTTTTCTGCAGAAGGCTTATTGACCCATACAAGTCAGACCCCTTCTTCCCTACATCTATATTTGTTCTTTTACACCTATATCCCCTACACTTTATCTCTCACTAAAACCTGTAGCCCCTACACTACATCTATCAAGTGTACAACCTATATCCCCTACACTACATCTATTTAATAGTGGCCCCTTCATCATTGACGATGTTGCCTATTAGTATAATAGTCTCCATTCAACACCCACGTCAGTCGTTTGAATCAACCGCCGCGAGGAAGAAAGAGATTCAGCTTCATAAGTGCAACGCTACTTCCCTTATGGTGTCGTCATATTGATCGGGTACCCACTACGAAAAACTTCGTAAAAAAAATAAGAGAACAAAAAAGGGAAAAGAATGTTCCCATCTTAACACTGTTATTAACACGCTTCCCACATTCGGTGGATTTTTTGCGTTGTGGCTTCTTGCCGTCTCGCCAAGCGCAACGATTCCTCCTCTTCCTCGCGGGCCTAACGTCAACATCAGTGCCCCCGCGCTCCGGCTTCATTCGACGCTCGCTCTCCTCTAGTGAGTCTTTGCTCATTTGTATGTATATGGGAGTTAGTGAGCAGGGTTAGACTAGCTAGCACGGGTTGTGTTATGATTGGCCCGCAGGAAGTGTTAAAATTAGGGTACATTTAGGCGCTTTTACTTGTGTTCATTGTTTCCACCGCGCGTGGTGTTTTCCAATTGTTACTAGGCGCCTTAATTTTGTTTTTTTACTTAGTTAGGAGGCTTTCCTGCAAGTTTCTGGCTGTTCCTCGGGACGGCTTGAGGGTCTACGGATCCTGTTTTGTTGCAGACGCACCAGGGTTAGATTCGCCACACTTGGTTGTGGCGTCCCCCCAGCTTGTGAACCTTGTGGGGGTTTTTTCTCCTCTCCCTTCCGGCACGGTTCTTGTTCTTGTGTGTTCTGTTACTTTTCCTGGATAAGCTGTTAGGTTATCTAGTTTAAT
Organism: Paralithodes platypus; assembly: GCA_032716605.1. NCBI lineage: Eukaryota > Metazoa > Arthropoda > Malacostraca > Decapoda > Lithodidae > Paralithodes > Paralithodes platypus. The sequence continues at coordinate 43,818,848 of CM064508.1, forward strand.
TAAAATGTAAAACTTGCAAACTAAACAAACCAAAATTGGGACAAGGACAATATAAAGTCAAATTAAATTATCAAAATCGCTATGTGGAAACAACGTTTACTAAAAATGAAAATTATTAAATAAAAGAACACAATTCACCACATAGGGTGTACATAACTACATGACCAAGTTAATCTGTTTCCCAAGCAAACTAATCGCACATATAACAACGCACTATCGTCACGTTAAAGGAAGTAGTCAAGTTTGGGAAGTCCGGGACGTTCTGGCAAATTTAACTAAACTCTGCATGAATAAAGAAACTACATGTTAAATGTCAAAATATTATTTAAAATCAAATTTGCAACATGACAAGACATTAACAATAGTACAAAATACAAATATTTATAAGATATCTATACTATTACAAAATAATATAAAAATACAGTACAGCACTCACTAACGATAGTGCTATCGGGTAGGTACCTGTAAGCATAGCATGCCTCAAGTGACCCCTATCAATAACTACCCTACAAATAACCTACATTTATAGCACAAATAAACTAAGGAAATCGCAAAAGTAAGCAATTGATACTATCGACAATGATACATATAATATAGACAAATAATTACAAAATATGAAGTAACAACAGATTTAAACAAAGAGTACTCTTTTAACAAGAACAATAAATTTAAAAAATCATCAATATTAATATTAATAATAATAATAATAGAAAAAGAAAAAGAAAAAGATAAACAATAAATACAGACAAAAAGTAAGCAGAGGTTATACAAGAAACTTCAAGTTAAAAATGCTTGATTAAAATTATTGATGTCAAATTTTAGAATACAGTCACAATAATTGACCCTAAAAAGATTAAATTTATGGAACAATTTACTTGCCTCAAAACCTCTGTCCACTAAGAGTCTGTATAGTAACCTAGCTCTAGCCCAAAAGTCATCTACTTTAGTGCAGATTTTACAAAATCTTATTAATTGGGAATAAAAACAATTATAAGTTATTTTACTATCGATATTACTACTAGGGAAAGGAAAGTTTATTACGTTAAAATTAAAATCATCAACTTTGTGATATACTTTAAGTATGCACTGTTCATTAACAATCTCTATATTTATATCAAGAAAATTTTCAACTTTATAATTTACGTTACATTGTGTGAGGGGAATAGAATTAGGGTAAATAAGTTTAGCAACTTGATTAAAATTTAACAAATTGCAAACAAGAATATCATCAATATATCTACTATTATTACTTAACAGTTTAGCAAGTGCTAATTTTTCTGGAATTTTATTTTTCTTGCTACTGTCAACTAAGTCTTTTATATATTTAAATTCTAAAGCAAGCAAGAATAAGTCTGCAATTAAAGGGCTAGCATTTCCACCCATAGGAATTCCTAATATTTGTTTGAAAATGTACGGCCCGAATCTAACATAAGTATTGAAAAGGAGGAATTTAAGGGCATCTTTAAGTTTAGTTCTATCAAAATATACAGAACTAGTGGGAGTAGAGCTAAGTGATGCATAATTAAAATATGTATAAACATTTATGAAATAATTACCATTCCTAACGAACCTGTCAAAGTGCAAATCTATAATAAAGCAAAGCTCTGAATATACTAAATCTAAAGGCAAATTGGTATACAAAGTTGAAAAGTCGAAGCTATGTACCGAGGTAACTTTCGGCATGGTATTTATTTTATCAATAACTTCTAACGAATTGTCAACACTCCAATAATAGTTAATGCCAGTTCTTTTCATGATGGTATTACAATATCTTTTATGAGTACTTTTAATGTATGTTAAGCAATTTACTTGTTCTGATAGAGTTTTAGTGGTAGCAAATTTTGCTCCGGCAATAAAGCGATATTTATAAGGTCTTTTATGAAATTTAGGTACCATGTATAATTTTGCAATGCACTTGTTCTTATCAGAAAGTTTAATATCAAATATTATATTTTTCTTGGTATGTTCATCGATTAAGTTATCAATATTCAGATTATTTTGAATTTCATAAACAGAATTACCGCAAATATTTTTACGTAATATGTTACCCTTAACCTCTCCGCGGCGCACAGGGGGTTTTCTACAGGGTAAGACTGTGCGCACCTATGATGATTTTGGGACCTATTGCCAATTTCGATAAAAAGTACATCATCGTGTAGGGAATGTTTGCGTGCATCGGCCCATATATATTTGACCCCCCAAAAAATGTCTGGGGGGTGTAGGGGAACGGTCCGTAGTTGAAAAATGTGGAGCGAATGGCACCGCGCGGCTAGATTGTCATCGAGCGGCGAGATTTCCCTGCCGAATATTTACGCTCGCAGGGGATAGAAGGAGAGGGAGGAGGGGGTGGGTTACCGCGTATTATCACGTATATCTCCTTTTTCGAAGCCCTTTTAGGCTATTTAGAGTATGTATACCGTGTGTAGGGCACCCATATAACAATGAATATGCCTCATAGTGACCAAAAATTGCAATATATAAGGGAATTATAAGAGAATATTTAGGCGGGAATGAAGATGTGTTGGAGGTTTGGCGGCAATTTATGAGCTGAGAGTGTGGTTTACGCCATACATATCACGTATATCTTGTACGTAGAGCACTGTCACGCTATAATACAGACTTGTACGTATGTATAACGTGCCATATATCAAAATATATACCGCATATAAACCAATTCATGCGATATTTACGCACATTATCAATGAGTTTCTATGCGTGAACCAAGGTGTGAGTGAGTTGTGGTGGGAATGAAAGGGGGAGAGGGTGTGTTACGCCATAAATATCACGTCAATCTTGTATTTAGAGCACTCTCATGCTATAATAAAGACGTGTACATATGTAGGCGTCCCATATAACAAGGAATATACCGCATATAGCCCAATTGATGCGATATTTACGCAAATTGTGAATGTGTTTCTAGCAGACGGAAGCCTGAAAGGGGGGGTTGGGGGTGGGTGGGTGGGTGGGAGGGAGGCATGCAGGGGTGCAGTGAGTGAGTGAGTCGTGGAGAGATGGAAGTAAGGCAGATCTCTAGATAGATAACCAGCTTAGTGATAATTGTGGAGGCGCCCCAGGCGTATTGATGTTTGGTATTTTGACCCTTATGTCTACCAGATGGCTGGTGTTCGTTGCCATCAACAGGTCTACAATAACATGAGTCAGGAATGGAGAGAGAGAGAGAGAGAGAGAGAGAGAGAAACTGAGACATGCGTATGTCGTACATATAAATGGACTTCAGAATTGCATTTTTAATGCAAGCAGACATTGCATTTTAGACACATGTGAAGTACCACAGAAACATGTAGGCCATTGACTGTAAATAAAGTACTATATTTATAGACCACCAGCGACGGTGCTGGGTCAACACAGGCAGATTGCCTGTTGTGTTAAAGGGCTAAATATAGAACTGGTGTCTCCTTACACCTGCGAAAGTCTAGACCGCCACCAGAGAAACGTTTACTTATTTATTTTCACGTAATATGCAATCTAAATGTATATTCGAGACCTACTGCAATTATTTGTATGACAGTCATGACTATGTATAATCCAATATACGCGCGTAGGCGAGACATAAGAAAGCTGGTTGAGCAATTTTCGACACCCACACAGTTATTATTCATTTTTATTTACAATATTATACAATACAAATGTATTTGTGAAGAGTATTTTATCCATTATTGTATTTATACCAATTTTGTTCCCAGACAGAGCTGCTGTAGCTGGAGAATCAAGGAGCGGCAAGGGTCACCTCGTGACCGCCTGACCGTGTGAAAAATGAGTGGAGTCACACTGAGAGGGGCAATTTTTGCTGAGTGTTGTGGCAATTTTTGACAGAATAAAGTTATATAATTACTAATTCTTGACAGAGACAAACTATTATAAACCTTGGCATGATATAATTGATAATCCCATCAATTTACAAACGTAAATTGGTGGGATAATTCATTTTTTTTTGTATATTGTCATTTCGATTGTACACACGAAGTTTTGAGTGATATTTGGTATGAGCTCCTGTGGCATGGTTGGTAAGGTCGCGGACTGGAAAACTCAAAGTGTCGTAGGGTAGTGGGATCGAATCCAGGAGGGGGTTATGGGGAAGGTTTTATATTGTCTAGAAAAATTTTATAAATTTTTTTTTTTACAAGATCATGCCATTGTATTCAAACAATATGAAATATTCATAGAATATATCATATTGTAAGAATACCATGACATGACCTTGTTTTCTTTTTTTCTTTTTTTATTGTTTTATTTTATTATCATAGTAGGTTTGACATGATTTATTGAAACATATTTATTTTTGTACAATTCATTTGAGGTAAGAAAATAATTATATACACATTACTTAGGCTAATAACAAACATATATATTGATATACTAAAAAAATAAGGCATATTACATGTAAATCTTTGAAACTTATAAACTAAATAATGAAACATACAATTATATAATGTAAAAGCTATATCACAGGGACATCTTTGGAACTTATACATTATATAAATTTTATGTTACATTATGAGGTAGCGTGATCAATTAGGTCAGGTCAGGTAAGGTAGGGCGCGAGTCCAGGGCAGGGCAGGGCAGGAGGCGAGTCCAGGGCAGGGCACGGGGCGAGTCCAGGGCAGGGCAGGGCAGGGCAGGAGCCGACGCTCAGTAGCTCTTGCAGGTGTGGTAGTCCCTGAAGCAGTCACCCAGGCAGAGTGCAAACTTTTGCACTCAGCGCACATTGAGGTGACTCTTTTGGTCACATGGGGTTTCCTCACACTGGAGCTGCAGACGGTGCACTGCACCTGCCTGTGACGAGTGCCAATCAGCTCGGTGTGGGTTGTGTAGTGTCTTTCGCCACCCAGCTGGATGCGGTCAGGAACGTGATCCCCACGCCATGCCGTCCGTCTGTGAGTGGTGGTGGCATACTTCTCCAGGAGTTGGTAGGAGACGTTGTACACGAACTCCCGGAATTTCAGCTTCTGGTTTGGGGCCATATCCTTCTTCACCAACCACAAGTTGTAGGCGTTCAGCATCGTTATGTCAACTAGGTGGAGGAAGAGCTTGTGATACCACTTCACAGTCTTCCTCAGACACTCAACACCTGACAGCTGACAGTCAGACTTGTCCACCAGGCGCATGTTTTTGGTGAAGTCCACTACCATGTCGGGCTTGTAGATTGTCTTCCTGGTTCGGTAGTGGATTTTGCCAGAATCCACCTGGGCACCTGTGTGGACGGTGGAAAGCAGGTGGACGTCTCGCTTATCCTTCCCACTTATGCTGTTCAGGGCTTCAGTGTTCCCAGTTCTCGGGCCTCTGTGTGTCCGAAGGCCCCGTTGGGGAGGTCTGGTGAACTGGCAATGTCGTTATACATGAGGTGTCATAAACTCTGGCAGAGAGCAGGGGAAGTATACGTAAGATGTGGGGTGTAGTGCCATGTGACTGATGGCACCTGACATGCCATGGTCATTGGCAGCGGGGGGTATACTGCTTGACAAAAGTCATGTCAAAAACACTATCATATCGAAAAAGGAGATAAGTATGGTTCTTTGCGTTTGAACAAGGGTAAGCACAAAATAGGAGTATGTAGGGGAGGTGGAAGTTAAAAGTTGTATGAAAGAAAGTAAGAAAACAAAGATGTGCAGAGAGCAAAAAAAGGTAAGATTGTGGAGAGTGGAGAAAAGAAATAAGGGGGGGGGTGGGGCTAGGTTTAAAGAAATGCCCAGGCAAGATGGAAAAAAAAAGAAAGGGAGGAAAAAGTTAGCGGAGCAGGTTTTGGGAACCGAAAATTCACCCAATGAAAACCCCATAAAAAAAGATGTGTTGTAAAGAGGAATATGCAGGACGGTATGTATGATTAGGTAAAATGACAATGAAAAAAAACAGCACGGATCGTTAGGAAAAAGAGGAACCATTACATACCAGGTGAAAGGGCGCAGATGGAAAAAAAGAGACAAGCGACGAAAGCAGTGATAAAAGGTTGTCCCTTCGAAATATCGAGGTGGGGGTGACAAAGAAAACATCATGTTTAAGGTGAGTCCCGTTACAAAGAGACAATATCCAAGAGGTGGGGTGCGCTGAAAAGATGTGAGGAAGTGAGTGCAGAAAGGAAAATCTGTAAAAAGAATGCAGGACTAAAGAAGAGCGCGGAGAAAAGTGGTCTGCGAAAGAGCTGTGACAGACTCGGGGAGCGATGGAAGGAATAGCAGGGGTTTCAACTAGGGGGTGAAGTGAGTGTTAAAGGGGTCAGATGATTTTAAAGGGCGTTTCATGCAGTGTGGTGAAATAGGGGAGAAGTGGGCTGAATGCGCAAAAAATTGGGTCACCAAGAAGCTTGGAGAATGATTATGTGGAGGGGTGGCAGGGACTGGACCAAGAGTAGAGCAGTGGAAATGATGAGCATGGTAGGGAAAACAGTTGTAAGAGGGTGTGGGCCCATATCGGAAAGAGTGGGCAAGGGGGGGGGAATGGGGAAGGCACAAGGGGGGAGAGGGGGAGGAAGACTATGAACGGGGAGGGCGTAGACTGAAGAGGTCATAGGCCGGAAGATAGGCAAAGAAAAATAGGGTCTAACCACAATAAGGAAAGAGATCCTAATCCCAAACAAAAAGGCATCCAATCATATCAAAAGAACAAAACATGAACTTAATTGAAAACGGGGTCGAGTCTGCGAAGTCCCCTGTGTTAGACAATGTTTTGTGCAACAAACAACAGGCAAAGGCCAAAAATTGTATCCAAACATATCCAAAGGAAACAAAAGTAAGGAATGCGTTTTGGGGGGGTCATTACCTCGAAAAAGCGAGGAAGAAGTCGCTTCGTTCGCTTGATCATCACAGGGCCAGTTGTCAGTTGTTCCTGACGTCCCAGGATTGAACTTGGGCACGTCAGGTACAAAATTGACCCCGTCAGACCAATCGAACGAAGGCATGCCAGGGATCGGAATGTCGTCTGCGTCTTCTTCTGCGTCTGAAATATCGCTTCCATGGTCGCGATACAGCACTTCATCATCATTACCCTCCTCTTCACTCGACAGACGATGCCCTTCCTCGTTTTCGTCACCGACGTCGGACTCACTCCCACTGTCCACTCCCAAATCCCCCCACCCTTGGTCCCGTGCTAGGCTTCGTCGTCGAAACCCGGGCTGCCAATGTCCTGCGAATCACCATCAAACAGCAGGGCGGCATACTTAGATGGTGTAAGATTTTTCCGGGTCACTTTGGCACGTGCGGGAGTCTTATGGACAGGGACAGCAGAGGTGGTGGCAGGGGCCGGCGCAGGGGCGGCGGCGGCGGCAGGGGCGGCGGCGGCAGGGGCAGCAGTGGTGCGTGGCCTTGATGGCAAGATGATGGTGGTGCCTGTCGCCCTTCTCTCTGTTCCTTGGGCAGGGGCGGCAGGGGCGGCAGGGGCAGCAGGGGCGGCAGGGGCGGCAGGGGCAGCAGGGCCGGCAGGGACACCAGGGCCAGCAGTCGCTTTCCCAGTCGCTTTCCCTCTCCCTTTCCCCTTCCCCTTCCCTGTTCCTTGGGCAGGGGCGGCAGGGGCGGCAGGGGGGGCATGGGCGGCAGGGGCAGCAGGGGCGGCAGGGGCAGCAGGGCCGGCAGGGACACCAGGGCCAGCAGTCGCTTTCCCAGTCACTTTCCCTCTCCCTTTCCCCTTCCCCTTCCCTGTTCCTTGGGCAGGGGCGGCAGGGGCAGCAGGGGCAGCAGGGGCGGCAGGGGCGGCAGGGGCGGCAGGGGCAGCAGGGGCAGCTGGGCCAGGGGCGGCTGGTGGTGGTGGTGGTGGTAGGGGCACTGTGGCTGGCGTACGGGTTCTCTTCCCTACGCCCGTGCCTTTAATTTTTCCTGCCCCCGCAGGTAATGCAGCCCTAGGGCGGCCTCCTGCGTCGCTGGTACCGGGGGCAGAGGTGGCAGGGGTGGCAGTGGTGGCAGTGGTGGTGGTAGTGGTTGTTGCAGTGGCCTGGGTCGTGGTGGCAGTGTCCCGAAAGACCAATGACCTCTGTGCCATTGCCCTGCTTGCACGTGTTTTACGTGCTTTTGGTGCTGGTGATTCGTCCTCTGAGCTGTAGGGCGTGTCGTACTGGTAGCTAGGGTCTTTGGCAGCCACCCTCTGCCTTCCACGGCGGCTAACACCACCAGAAGGAGGGCTGGTTGTGTCATCAGGGAGCGAGCGTGAGGGACGTGTAGGCTCCATGACTAGTGCGTGGTTACTGGCGCGGTGGTGCTTGCACGAGTGCGGGGCGAGCGTTTGGCGGGGTGGTATCGAGAGTTGACATGTAGTACAATACCCACACCAATTTTCAGCCGCCTGGCTATAAACGCGCGGTTTTGGTACGTGTTCAAAGTCTCTGCTCTTAAGAGTCTACCCGCAGTGCGCCGGGGGAACTCTTAAGAGTCTACCCGCAGCTCCCGGGTTAATACCTAATTCTTTTTTCATATTTTCAAGATAAAATTTCTTACATGTGAAGCTATAATTATTGCTGGCTTTATCTACTGTAGTGATTACAAAATGTTTATGTAAATTTATTAAATCAGCTTTAAGCTTATTATAATTATAGTCTATAAAATCTGAAAGATTAAATTCATTTTTAAGCGAGAATTTTTTTATTTCTAATTAACTTAATTAATAATTTAGACCATGCTTCTAGTTCTCTTGCATTGCAGCACGCAATTTTTAACAATTTATCTTTTAATTTATTGACTGAAAAAACAATATCTTTTAAAATTATGTCCCATGTTACTTTATTACTCCCTATTCTAAATTTAAACCCTTTACGACATAGCTCCGCTAATTTGTCGTTTGCAAAATGTTTAACTAGTTCTACATCACCTGTTAATATGTGACATATCGGACTATAAATGAACTTTGCTAGTGCATCACGTCTGCTAGCTGGCATATCCATGACTCTTTCACACACGCATTTATTATTATTGAAAATATCATTATCTGAAAGATTTCCTAAAACTTTATTATAATTACAAATAATAGACCCAACAGGTCGTTCATATGAATACACTATTAATGGTTTGAAATCTTTACAACCATCTGGTAACATGGACTTAACTTTCTTTGAATTAATAAGACTGTTAACATTAATTTTGTCTAAAATTTTAGAGGAATAATTTAAAGTGGACATGACTTTATCTTTAATACGGTTATCTTTGGATTTCTTAGAATTAGCTCTAATATATCCCATAAAAGCAAAGACTATATTCTTAAATTTATTTGTGAAATTATGTTTATTATTTAGAATATTTTTTATAAAAGGAGCAAAACTTTTCTTTTGTAGGCCTTTCAATGAATCTTTTAATTTTTTAATTCCGAAATTTCGATATAATGAATATAAATTATTAACCCGGCAAGCGCGATAGGCCTCACGGAAGGCTTCCTATAGGGAACGCGATAGGCCTCACGGAAGCAGGACCATAAAAAAAGCCTTCCATAAAAAAAAGGGCCTATCAAAACAAAGGAATTTGTCTCTAGGTGAGATAATTCCCCTCCAGTACTCATCCATGTAAATCTCACCCACCCCCCTCCCCTCCTTCCCCACCTTATTCCCCCCTCCCTCCCCTCCTCAATTATGACCTATTTTTCCTCTTATTATCATCATTTATCGGTTATTTTTCTCTCCCGCGATAATGTAGCACAAGTGGGTTGCATAAAAGATCGTTATGCAACACCCAGACACCGGCACACACCGCCCCGCTCTCCTCAGTTGACTCCCAGACAGCGAGAGGGGAAGGCTGCCTGTCTCTCTCTCTCGCCTGAGATTATGACCGGGTGGCCAATATCTTCGTTTTTCACCACCCAAATGCTTTTCCCACTTATTTTAGCACTCTTGAAGGTTCATATATACATCATATATGTAAAATAAAAGCATACCGAAAACAAATAATGGTTTATATTGTAAATATAACGAATTCTGTCAGAATCCAGGGCTAGAAATGCACAAATAACTACCCTAGCACCTACTGTCATATCGCGCTTGTCAGGTTAACAATAATTTTAATATCAGACCTGTTTTTCTTTTTATTAAATGTATTTAGTCTTCTATTACCGTGTCTACCAGGTCTTCTGTTTAAAACAGGGAAGTTAAAATATGGGTTATTAAAATCGTTTTTTAATAAATCTTTATACAAAATGTTGCCTACATTTTTTATTTGATTGTTAAGTCCAAATGGATAGATGGTCATTAATTTTCCAATCCAATAATTTTCTCTATCTAAAACATTTTGATTACTTTGAACAATTTCTATAATTTTGTATTTACAATCAAATTTAGTACAATCTGTGTTAAAATGCTTATATAGAAGAATCTTGGAGTCGATGCCGTTCTTAATTCCTGATCTATGCCCGTAGGCTCTTTCTCTTAAACATTGCTCCGTCTTTCCAACATATTGTATACTACATTTCTCACAGGTTATTAAATAGATAACATTCTTTACTTTACATGGAGATGTTACGTTAACAGAAGAATTTAGAAACAAAAAATTTGTATTGGTAATGTAACTTTTAAAAAATGTTTGATGTTCAAAATCAAATTCATTCACACAGAGTTTACATTTACAGTTATCATCGAAAAGACGCCGGTTATTTTCATTATTATTTTTCATTTTTAAGTTTTTATAATTTTGCTGGGTGCGAGGGTGGGGGGGATATTATTACTACTGTGTGTGTTTGTTATTATTCTCACCCCTTGTGAGTTGTGGTCTCCCAAGGGTTGTGTGCCACTTTCCTGGGAGTCCGACTACGTGTTCCATGTGTGGGAGTGCGGGTGTGGGGGTGCTGGGTTCTTCGCGGCTGCACCTTGCTTCGAGTCCGTTCCTCCTACCCCTGTTTTTCTGGGCTCGCCGTCCCTCGGTTGTATCCGTTGGGCCGGTCCGCCGTTCCAGCGGAGCTTCGAGCTCAGGTCTCCCGCGCCGGGCCTTTACGTCGGTGGTGTGGCTACGCCACGGCCTCTTGGTCCACGGTCCCTCGGGTATCCGGCGGACGCCGTCGTAGTGGTTAAAAAAGTGTCATCCCCTCGGATTATGCCTCCGCCTTTCGGCGGCTCAGAGAGCAGGAAGTCCTCCGGCGGGTGGTGTTTTCTTCAAAGTCACACACCGTTTCCCGCCGTTCGGGGTCCCCTCCCAACCCCTGGTCTGTTACCATGGTTCGGAAAATGGGGGGTAGTGCGATAGTGCGATCGTTTACCCCGCCGGACCGGTGGCCTAGTGAGTAAAAAGATCCCGGCGGACACAGTACGTGTATCCAGCAATTAGCACTATTACATTAATAAAGTCTACCCCACCTTGCCGGCGGCTCAGTTGGTAGATTTCGGCGACCGCTTGTGTGTTTTTTAGAGCACGAAACGGTCCACCGGTTAAAAGGACCTCTGTGCTACGGCATGCGCCGTCACGGAGGCCCTGCATGGGTGGTATTCCTTTCTCATGTCACCAAGGGCAGGAGAGGGGGATATCCACACCCTCTTAGGAGTGATAAGATGGAGGAGACGGTGGTCACCTATTCTTATTACACCAGGAGGTTAGGATAGGTAGAACTTTCCCTATATATCCTTATGAGCATTGATTCCTGGAAATTTTCTTTCCAGAACACTCAAGACACCCGGCTACTACGTCGTTACCGCCGGGGAGAGGGGTCGACATCATGCCCCTCTTGTCTTTTGCTACCTATTCCGGCTCACGGCGAATGTATCAGATATGTTCAGTTTCAACAGAAACTCCTTCTTGTGGACATCTCGTACATGTCCGGTTTGCTCTGTATTATTGGAGGAATGGCTAGCGGCCCAAGATATGTCTTGTTTACGTACCCTCATTGAGGTAAAGAATAAATTTAAAACATATGCTTATCAAGTAGCCAATAAGGAAATGTCATGTGATAATCCAGAACTATTGAGAGTAGTCCAATTATATTCTTGTGATGATCAGGTAGCTCACCATTCATATGCATCCCCTATTCCCTTGTTGACCATTGGGTCTCCCTATGTCCTCCACACTGAGCTCCTCTCCCCCAGCGAAGAAGAGCCGATTAATGTCACCAGAACACCACCGTCTGCCCCAGCCGGCCTCCACGGCGGGCACTCTGCAGAACAGTGACAGCACAGACTATCTGCCGGACAAGATACGCCGGCTCTCGAGCCCACCACGACGTGTGTTCATCTCTAATGAAACTCCGGCACCAATAGATCTGCCAGAATCGGGAGCTTCGGATCCGGCGACCACCTCTGGCTTACAAACTGGTGGATCTGGTCTCCCTGAACCGGAAGCCAATCCCCCTCACTTTGCACCTAGACTAAGGCAATCTGTACACGTTAGGCTCCAAGGTTCAAAGTTAGTTTTATCACACGCAGACTCACCAAGCAGACATGATTCATACTGCTACTCAGTCTCCAGGGGTAAAAATGTCACATGTGGTTACGACCATAAGGTCTCACGCGACACGTTCGGCTCCGTCTACGGACCAACCCGACTTAGCAATCACCCTTCAGAATCCAGGGTCGCGGTATGCGCCCTACCCTATAACAGCCCCACCAAGTGACCTGAAGTCACCGGCCGACGGTTTTTCTCACCCGGGTACGGCGAGTAGCGGTCTGACACAGACGTACACTCATACGACACAAACGACCACCTTCACACAGGCTGACCCTAGGTTACAGACTGACCAACATAATAATCCAAACACACAATCAACTACCAGCCTAACAACTGTACAATTGAATGAATTATTACAAAAGGTAATGGATCAGTGTGCCATTAAACAAGGTAAAACCCCGACACCGGCTCTGGGACCTCTTCCCAGGATACCTAAGGCCCCCTTTCTTACCGATGTAGGCATTTCCTCCCCGGTAGCATCTAGGGTCCCCTCTGATATCACCGTCAACACTCCCTCTCCGGTAGTCACCACCGCCGGGCCAGAGACGGCCCGCCAACTTGACTATCCGTAGCCTACGGGCCCAGAGCTACACGAACAGAGTCATGCTTGGCCGGCGGAACAAGAGTTTCAGTCACAGACCGAAACGCCTACCCCAGCGCCATGGCCAGACACATTAATCCAGCCACCACCCTCGAAGCAACTCCTTGGTTTAGGAGACATCGATGAGTTTAAGCCCAATACAACCTCCTCTTCCACCGGCCGACCTAGACAAGGAGTACCGGCGGAACCTTGGGTGACAATTCCCCCTGGCATGAGATCCCCTTTGATTAGATTAGACACAGAGTCAATTCAGAGTCAAGAGCTCCTAAAATTACATAGTTTTGTGAGCCCAGGGGATACCCAGCCTTACTTGTCTCCCACACTAGACAGGACCCTTCCGGTTAGTAACCTGCCGGGCCCATCTTCTATTCCCCAGTCTCAAGTAGTTAAAGCTCCAGGCATGCTCTGGCTTCCGGTTACGGCCGTAACAAGAGGTGAGGAACATAAGTCAATACAAGGGGAGGTCCCGGTACCGGCGGAGTGGGCTATTGAAGTGAACCGTAAACATGTATTTAGAGCCAAAGATAAGAACGGTACAGTCTTGCAGGTTCCGATATATGCCAAACCGGATCCGGCCAATTTCCAATATTTTGTGTATGACCCATGTCAGCAAGTTTCTCTTCCGGCAGATTCCCCGGTCCAGGAACCTCCTCACTCAGACGTTCCCATTTACCCGAATTGTCATCAACAATGTAGCCATTCTGGCTGTAGTTCTCCGCCTATTCGGCAGGACAAATCAAGGGATTTCACAGGTGTGGACCTCATAAAGACCACAGGGAGTTGAATCTGAGTGAGGTAGGGGACGGACCATGGAGTACGTGGGATCAGGAACTGCAACAATTTGCTATTGATATTACATCCAATCCCTTGTCCCCAATTCCTCCTCAACCCCGTATCGAGTTTGACTGGCTGGCACAACGACCGGGCGGAGTCCCTTTTCCTATTTTTAATTTTCTTATTCCACCTCAATTCACGGCAGAGGATTTCCCTCGGCCTCTCATTACACCTGACCCTATTGACCTTCAACGCTAATTTCTGGTCAGAGACAAGGTCCATAGAGCATTATTAGCTTTCTATTGACTAGGGACATGGCCCAGGCTATTGCCCAACCAGTGCCGAATCCCTCTCCACGAACTCAGGAATTAGTTTAAAGTATTCCAACAATATCTCCTCCCCGCCCCGGCTCGAACGTTTACAGACATCCGAATAGCCTTGTTTGAGGCCGTCCGGTCACGTCAGTGCCTCAGACTCGGTATGGCGCAGGAGTTGCCTATGAATGCTTACTATCGAATACTGTTCTCCCCGGTCTTAACTGCTAGAGTATTTGATGAACAAACGGAACGGGATGTTCGGGTTATGTTGAGCCGCAAGAACAAGACAAACCAATAACTCTCCTTGTTGGCCCCAAGCGGTGGGCAAACGGGTTCACCTCTGGCTCAGAGAATTAAATCAGTTACATATAGGACGTTTGTCCTCCTTCCTCCAGTCCTCCCTCTGTCTTCCTCCCTCCCTCAGCCACGCTGGCGCAACAGGGATCATGAGGTTAGACCAATGGTTAGTTTCCACGGCGGGCAGCGCCCCCTGAGAACTTCAGTCTGACTGACCGGAACCGGTCTACACTTAAGCACGCCGGATTTAGTCTGACGACTTTCCACAACGTGGTAGACTAGTCACCCCCCTCTGCACAAGGGATAAGGTAACTAACACATTTAATAGGGATATAGGATGACGGTCACCGGCCGGGGTCGGTTTCGCAATAACCATTCACCCCCCGGCGGAACCACATCTGGAGTGCCTCATTTTATTAACAAACTGAGAACCAGAGGCGCCCGGCCTGCCGACTGGCCGCTGTAATATGTTAAGTCCCATAACGGGCCTCTCCTAAGGATTATACTGTGTAACACCCTTTGGGGCCCCTCCGCATAAGGTAAAATCCAGGGTCACGCATCATGTTTTTCCTTACTTAAGCTGAGCCAGCCCAGTCCTCGGCGGGTCCGTCTGCCGTAGTTTTTGGGGCAATCACCCCAGCCGTCAAGTTAGATAATCCCGGCGGGAATTGAGCTCTTCAATTGGCTTGTGCCTGTCGCTAGCTTTCGTCAAGGGAAGGTGCACTAAAACAGTTTTTACTAGGGTCAGAGCCGGCTCAGCAGCAAGTCATCATTCATACTTCACTAACTTTTGCCGGCTTCAGGTCAGTGTTTCCACCCTCCTTTAGAATCCCATGATCAGCAAACCAGCCCTTCTGCACTCTTTGGTCGGCCATCTTTAACCATAATCTTGATCCTGACCAATGAGCAGGCGTCCCTTAAAATTTCAGACGCATTAATGAATCTGCAACTCGGACAACCAGGCCGTTGACTGGGGCTCCCCCAACCACCTGTTTTCAGCCTACGTATTTCTCGGAGGTCATGTCAGTTTTTTCAATCCAATTCCGCGCCACCATTTAGTCCCGCAATGGTCCCGCCGGTTCATATCCTACTTACCCAGTTCATTATTCTTAAGAGATCAGCCGCGCTGTCCTTGAGTCTGCTCTGGCTCCCGGAGGGGGGAGGGGTGTTAGGATATAGTTCAGTTTACCCCTTACCATAGGTTCGAGTGCCGATTAGGCGAAAGTATGTTATTCTAATAAGATCAACTTTTCTTTTATCATGTTATGTACCGGATGGGTCTCCAAGATAAGGGGCAGGGGGGCACGACGACAGCCTGTCAAACTGCCGGATCACCCCAAAGTAGACCTCGTTACCCCCTCACGGGTTCCGGCGGCCTGACTGAGTTCTGAGTCACGCACCGACCCGTGCCGGGTAGGCGGGACTCAGAAATACACATATATTTTTTGATTTTTTGTTATATCAAATTAATATTTAGAATCCGAGTGGGAAAGATCAGCAGAACTTAAGTGCCATCGAGACAGTGGGTCGTGGCACAAAATGACTAACCTGTTTTTCTCTACAATCTCTATTTTTTAGAAATTTCAGTTTTAACCCTTCCTCCCCGGGTGTTATTTTAATATGACACCATGGCAGATGGGCCGGTACCCGGGTGTCATTTTAATAGACAGTAAGTTTGAAAGCCTATTCAGCTTGGTCTGAACGCTGTGTGTCCGACGCATGTAAACAAAGCCGATCGTTGCGTCACCGCACCTCCGAAAACAAGAAGGAGAAGACTCGTTTGTTATTGTATGTCTGTATGTCGTTGTTTCAGTAGTGAAAAGATCGTCGTATTGCTAACATTGCCTGAAAATGCTCTCTACTAAAATCGTCATCACAACTGAACCAGTTGACTTAGAGAGCTCTACTCAATGCCAGTCTACAGATTGGAAACCGCACTACATTTATAGATGCGTGGGAAATTTCTAGCAGTTAAAATTAACCAAAATACGGTAGCCTAGGCCTAGACGTTTTCCGGCCAGATCGCCCGGGTACGCCGCACTGTCATTAGGAGAGCTAGCCCGGGCCAGGAGGGTTAAGTACTGTATGCCCATAGGCACACCTCTGTTTGTATTCCTCATTTTATGTACTGTGAGTGTTCCGCCCTGGCAGGCTTCCGATAAAAAGGGGGGGGGGATATGTGGATCCCAGTACAAGGAAGGAATTCCCCCCTTTAACAGGATTGCAAGTGGGTTCGAGGGCTAGCCTAGATGCTGTTTATGCCAGGCTGTGCCCAAAATTAGAAATGTACAAGCTAATGAAGCTTAGGTTGTTTGAATTAGAAAGTTAGTTTACTGAATTCAAACTTAAGTTGCTTGATTTAGAAATTTAGGTTCTTTAAATTTAACCTTCAGTTTTATGATAATTAATAAATGAAAGTTTGTGTTTCCATCTTCGCAAACTAGTTGCACTAGTTTTTTTTTTTTTTTTTTTTTTTTTTTTCTCTTCTCCAACTTACTTCCTCTCGGGCATAGGCTGAGAGCCTTAACATTCACCGTTTTACAATGAACAGTGAAGCCTGTGAGGTCTTGTTCCAGTCTAGGGAGTGAGACATGTGAAGCACGTAGAGTACAACGAGCACCTGCCATCTTGCCTTCACATGAGGCACGGTGCTCACTCATGGCCCGAAACGACCCCATCTCTGAAGCCACCTCGTTCCTGTGCTTCACTGTCTCACCCCCTACACTCGGACTCTCACACTTACACACACACAACGCCACCTGTTGAACAGATAACTCACTTACTAGAACTCTGTGAAGAATTACAATAGCTAACTGTCCAGTTATGTCTTTTATAATAATAAAGAATTGATTGTCCTACGGTCATATAATTTCAAAGTTCCCAGACTAGTTACACTAGACTCAGACGATCAGTAAAGATCGACTGGCAACTCCGATATGTCTCTGGCTAGTTTCACTAGCTTCAGTAAAATTAATTAATACGTGTCAATACGACTACGCCTACGAACCTCGCTACAGCGACACAGGTTCCGGCTCGAAGTGATGAAGGGTTGTGCAATTAACTCTATCTCACCCCTTACAACACACACCTCATACATGAGGACTCTGTTGTTGGAGCAGGCTTCTTCGAAGCAACGCACTGCTCACACTCTGTCTATAATTTTGTACTAAGTTGTATGCACAACTACGATATACAAAGAACTTTTTCTGTTATGAGAATTCTGGATTTAACCATACAGTTTTTAGGAATTGTGATACTGCGAATGTCCCCCTCCAGTCTTGGAATTCAGGCAACATCGTCAATGATGAAGGGGCCACTATTAAATTATAGGTTTGATTCCCGAAGGGAAGTAGAGAAAACCTAATATTTAGTAGGGGCCCCGGAATCATTGACGACGATGTCCCTCCCTTCCCATTCGCTGTTATGTTGAGTGATCTTGATATAGCATTGAAGGAGGAATCGTTGCGCTTGGCGAGAGACGGCAAGAAGCCACAACGCAAGAAATCCACCGAATGTGGAAAGCATGTTAATAACAGTGTTAAGATGGGAAAATTCTTTTCCCTTTTTTGTTCTCTTATTTTTTTACGAAGTTTTTTCGTAATGGGTACCCGATCAATATGACGACACCATAAGAGAAGTAGCGTTGCACTTATGAAGATGACTCTCTTTCTTCCTCGTGGCGGTTGATTCAAACGACTGACGTGGGTGTTGAATGGAGACTATTATACTAATAGGCAACATCGTCAATGATTCCGGGTCCCCTACTAAATATTAGGTTTTCTCTACTTCCCTTCGGGAATCAAACCTATAATCATTACAACCTACATATCCACTACACTACATCTCTCACTACAACCTACTGTATATCCCCTACACTACATCTCCCACTATAACCTATGTCATCTACATAAAAGCAGTAGCATTAAACTGTCCACTTTACACAGACGAAAGTAGTGTCCCACCTTCATAAAATATAGTTGATGTTTTGATATTAATGAGATGAGAATGGAGAGATGGATGTGTGGGGCCAGGCTGCAGGATAGAATAACAAATGTTGAGTTGAGGAGACGTTTAGGTATAAAGAGTATTAGCGAAGTGATGCGTACAAGTAGACTGGGATGGTATGGACATGTGGAGAGAATGGGTGAACAAAATTGGGTGAAAAAATGCAGGTCTGTGATTGTGGAGGGAGCTGCACCAAGGGGTGGACCGAGGAAGACCTGGGATCGGACTATACGTGCCGTTCTCAAATCCAAAAACTTGACAAGTGAAGCAGCCCTTAACAGGGTTGCCTGGAACGCCGCCATTAGGACAAGAGACAAACTGCATGTATGTGTGCAGCACTCAGTCTTAAAATGTTATGTATGTATGTATTGGTTTATTAAAAAAATACTCGACAAGTACACTGAAAGAAGTTTAATAAAACAAACTTTCTTTATTAATTAAAATGTAAAACTTGCAAACTAAACAAACCAAAATTGGGACAAGGACAATATAAAGTCAAATTAAATTATCAAAATTGCTATGTGGAAACAACGCTTACTAAAATGAAATTTGTGAAATAAAAGAACACAATCCACCACATAGGGTCTACATTAGTACATGAGCAAGTTAATCTGTTTCCCAAGCAAACTAATCGCACACATAACAACGCACTATCGTCACGTTCAAGGAATTAGTCAAATTTGGGTCATATCATTAGTCATATCTGGTAAGGATATATTTTGTGACGTCTACCAGCGTGGGCAGAATCGCCTCTTGTTAGCCACTAGCGCTTGCCAGGGACATCGAAATGGGCTACAGTTATCTGAGAATGTTGTTCTTTCTTTCCCTATAATCGCATTGTCACAGACAGTCCAGTGGTGGTCTTTGTTTTCGTCTGTGACAACGGGGTGTATTTTATATCAATAGTAGTGATGATAGTACCAGCGTGGGAATGAGGGAGACTTTCAGAGCGAGATGGTAGTGAGTGTCTGTAGGTGCGGGCGCTGTGTCACATGACACCTGCTGTCTTGTGACGTCTCGGCTCGTCATTGGCCGACCATCGCGCCTTTGCGGGCTCCTGTGTAACTTGCCTCCTACATGAGGGTTCCCAGGAGCTGTCCTCGTCAGGACAGGCTAGGCGCGCGTGCTTCTAACATCCCCTTGCTTACTCTCTCCCGATCACCCCCTTTACCACTGTCTCTCTCTCTGACCTTCTTCTTTTCCATTACTTCTCGCCTTTATTCAATTACTTATCCCCTTGGGTTCTGCATACGGTTTCCATAGCCGGCCCATTGTATTGCATGCGCCGTCCTCAGAGATATTTACATGTACTTAGAATAGGTTTTGAGGGTTCTTAGTTAGTATAGGTTAAGAACTTAGTGTGTCTCCATTATTGATTTAGTGTTTCTGCACTTTTATTTAATACTAGACTGGGATAAGGTAACTGTAGTCGTTGTCTCCGATGTGTGTACGGTTTGCCTATACCTACACGACTTCGACCGGTCCTGTGGTAGCCTGTGTTGTCTTTTCGGTTGCGTCCTTTGCGAGTGCAGCATTGTGTTGACTGAGGGTTTTGGCCTGTGCCAGTTCCACACTTTGCTGCCTCTTTGCTTGTCTTTTGAGGGTCGCCAGGATAGAACCAGATACTTGTGATCTGGATCTATCGAGAGAGCACCCTAGTCAATTAACGTAACTTAAAGGATGCATTCTTAAGGACATCGCTAGGCTGCGAGCCTGTCTTGCTCAACCCCAGTTCCTTACCTAGAGTATTCCAGCTAGACATTATTAATCGAGTAAATAATAATAATAATAAGCATGTTACTTATTTCTCATAAGCGCCAATTTTTCCGAAGAATTCACTAGCGCTCGGAAAGAGAAAGAAAAAAGAACAAAATCAATGCATCAAAAGAAGGCTTATATACAACACACATTTAACAATCACTAGCAGTGGCAAAACAGCCTAAACTCTATAGCCATCTGTCATGACACCTCTCTCAAGACCATAGCTTCTCTCAAAGAGAAAAGTCTTACGGTGTCTCTTGAAGCATTCAACAGAACTCAGTTGTCTCATGGACAGCGGCAACCTGTTATACAACAGTAGACACTTATTAGTATTTAATATAAGCTCTTTGATATGTATGCATTATTATTCACAGCATTTATTAGTCAGGTTGTTGTTGAGTTGCACAACCATAGCAGACTGTTTCGTTGATGAGGAAGTACTGTACTTCTTTTAGTGTCGAGCATTGCTACCGTTGCGCATTTATAGTATTCTCGTGTCAGTTAACATTATATGTCCTATCTCTTTGTGTATTCCATTTACACGTGTGGTGTCCTGCCTCCTGCCTTTATATAGTTCAAGATTAGATACGAGCATCTTATGAGCATCAGACTTTCTTCAGAAGTTTCCAGGTCTATGCTGTAGGACTATACTTCACTTTCTTTCAGATAGGAGTGAAGAGTTTATTGTTGTTTAGAGTAACTGTATTGAAGCATCTTTTTATTGTATTAAATCTTGCGGTGATTTAATTGATCTTTCCATAGATTCCTTTTTATGCATTTTAACGTAACTTGCATCTTGTTTGTTATCAGGCTATACCAGTGTGGGTTAGCCTGAAGTAGAGTACATTTATGCCCAGTTAAGGATACCCCGCTATCGCAGATTAACTCTGGAGGGTATAAGTGTTTTGTTCGCCGGCATATAAGTTCGAGGGTTTGGATCTAGCGTACCGTTGTTGCATAGTGCCCTATTACTAGTCCAATCTTTAAGTGCCCTTGTTTTATTCGTAGCCCCGGTCGTAACAAATGGCGACCTTGCCTAGTATCTTATCTTAGTCGTCATACCAAATGGCGAAATTAGTGAACTAAGAAATAATTGCAGGATTTTTGGACATTTGTTTTTTGAGGAATATTTTGGACACGTTGGAATTTTTTTTGGCAACGTAGTATAGCACTTGAGTTGTCTTCAAGCATTTTTTTGAGTGAATAGTGCTACATGAGAGTTTAGGTACTTTTTTTTTTTTTTTTATAAACGTTGAGGATTTCCGGTGGACACTATGTCGAACGACGGATCAGTGCACAGTGAGGACACAGTACGGGAAGCAGGCGAGGAGGTGGAGAAGGTGGAGTTGTCTAGGGGCGCTTGGGTGGTGAACAGTGAGGAGGATGCTCGGATATTTTTGGAGGAGCCTGTGTCAGCGGATCGTGTGTCGGGGCTAGACCGGTACGGACTACAGTGTGTAGCCACGGTCTTAGGGTTTCCCGGTACTAGCGGTTTGTCGAGAAGTGAGCTGGTTACCTGTGTGCTCGGTGGGGCTTCGGGTGGAGCGGGAACTGGGGCACCTTCTGACCAGCCCCCATTCTGCTCGACTCCTACCATGGCGCCCCCTCGGGCTCCGGAGCCGGGTACGTTCCCGCAGGTCGATACCCGCTGGCGGTTGGGTATGCCTCTAGGTGATTCACGGGGTGGGTCCCCAATAGTACCACCCCCTCCTCAAGGTTTGTCTGCCGAGATGTTGTTTCAGCTCGAACTCGCCAAACTTAACCAGCAGGCTGAGCAACGAAAGCATGAGCTCGAGCAACGAAAGCATAAGGCTGAGCTCAGGATTCAGGCTGAGGAGAGAAAGGCCATGTACTGTGCAGACATAGAGCTTGAGAAGTCTCGGGTGGAGTCGACAGGGCAGCGTCTCGGTTCTGGGAATCGAGGTTTTGATCAGCCTTTATCGCACCTTCGTAAGTTAGTCCCTGCATTTGACGAGTCGGGTGTCACTGAGTTTTTCCTGCGTTTTGAGAAGAAGTGCCGGGAGCACCAATGGCCCGAGTTTAAGTGGGCAGCCCTTGTTTCCTCTAGGTTGGTTGGCAAAGGACTCAAGGCATATGATGCGTTGCCCTTGGAGTCTTGCATCGATTATGAGGTATTGAAGGAAGCTGTTCTGCGGGCGTACGAGTTACAACCAGAGACATATAGGTTGAAGTTTCGGGGTGTTACGAAGGGTCGTGAGTGCACTTTTCTAGAACATGCCCGGGAACTGTCTGATGCTTTGAGAAATTGGCTGAGGTCAGAGAAGGTGACGACGTTCGTAGAGCTTGAGCAGTTAGTCCTTGTAGAGCAATTTTTTAAATGCACAGGTGGCGACCTGACTTTGAACCTCAAAGAGAAACAACCTAAAACTCTACAAAAGGTAGCTGAGTTGGCTGACCTGAGAGTATCGCTGATTCGTGGGTGCGGGTCTGCACAACGGACCGATGCAATTAACAAGGGGCGCAACACTCCACCCCCCCGAGTCAGTGATGCAACATTTAATAACGAAAGTAAGAGCAATGATACTAATTTTGATCACAAAATAAAAACCGTCCCGTTTAAGAAAGGTCAGGGAAGTCCAAGGGTGAAGTACAGTGTTTTAGGTGTCATAACAAGGGGCATTTTGCACGTTCCTGCCCTAGTAACCAACCTACAGCAGTCGTGTCTTTGGCTAGCAACATTGGGGTGTCTCTGAGGTCTTCTGCATTTACCCGGGGTGATATGTCAGATGCGGGGGCACAGCCAGTGAAGAAGTGTCCGGAAGGCTCGAAACCTGTCCGCGATGCTTTTTGCGACCATAGAGGGCGTGGCTGCGTGAGTTGGGCTGGTTGCAAGCATGGGTTGGAGTTGTTGCGTGATACAGGTGCATCCCAGACTCTGATGAAAAACTTTACAGGCCAACCTATAAACGCGGCACGGGTAGTTGTGGTGCAGGGTATTAATGCTACACGGTAATACCCGTTGGTTCGAGTGGAGCTGGAGGTTGATGGTGTGACACGAGAGATAGATGTTGGAATCGAAGAGAAACTGCCAGTAGAGGGCGTCGACCTTCTTCTCGGCAACGACTTTGCGGTGCCTACTTCTGAGGTTCCACCCTTAGTCGCTGCCGAGAGGGCGGCCGACGTGAGTAGGGAGGGGCAGAAGTTGGTCGAGAGGTGTCAATTACAGCAGATGGCGTGTGTTGACACCCGATTTTGTGCATCTAAGGTGTCACAGCCTATTCCTCAGTCTCTAGACCAGCGGAGGAACGGTCGGAAGGAGAAAGCTAAAGTTGGGAGAAGTTTTGTGAGTTTTGATCCGGCGACTCAGTATTAGGATCAATGATGAGCTCCGGAGTGGCCCCAGAACCTGTCCCCCCTAGGGACATGGTAGGGCGTGATGGCACTCCGCGACAGAGTAGTTCCCAGGTGGAGGAGAGTTGTGGGAACGGAGCTATTGAACTCGAGGACGGGGAGGCATTTCATGTGAACTTGGCGAAGGAGTTTGTGAGGCAACCACTTGAGCAGCCTACTGTCCCTATGTTGGTCTGCAGCGGCCAAGGTGGAGAAGGAGAGGGGGGCAGTGGGGCTCAGGTGGAGGAGAGTTGGGATTGTCATGTCTCGGTGCAGCAGTGGGCGGGGGACACGAGCCAGGTGGCTGTGGAAGCGCTAGAGCACCTGCCGGAGCAGCAGTGTGCAGCGCTCCAGCCCCTGCTCGGTTCATACCCCACTGTTTGTGCCGAGCACCCAGGCCTCACAACTCCTGCGGTGCACGAGGTTCCGCTGGCAGGTCACTTGAGTGTGAGTAGACCGTTGGCCTCGTTGTTTCAGTGGTTCAAGGTGGGCGACGAGGCTTTGGCATGGTTGTCAGGTCAGGGTCGACCCATGGCTGCCGAGGGTGGTAGTCAGAATGAGGACATTGAGCAGATTGGTGAGGTTGGCTGTGCAGTGGATGCGCCCGGTCGCCGCATAGCCTCCCAATGCTGCTCTAGTAAGATGCAACAGCCCTACCATAGACCGACTGTATCTGGCCATGTCGCTGAAAGCGCTGATGCTGCGCAGGCAGATATAGTCGTAAGGAATGCGGGGGTGCGCATGTACGGTATCGGCGGGGAAGCCTTAGCAATTATGAACTATGGGAGTGACTGCACAGGTGGTACAGATTGTCCCTCTCATGACCTGGCTGTTCTAGGGACAAAGGTGGAGAAGGAGGGAGACTATAGTGTAGAAACTGCGGTCTCGGCTGGGTTGTGGGAGGGCAATGAGCATGTTGTTCTTCGAGATAAGTTGCAACCTCTTGTTCCTAAGTGCCAAGACAAGTTGTTTACTAGGCTGTGGCAGTACATCCACATGTTTGTTCATTCTCCAGGCCTGATGTACGGGGTAGAATCCGACATAGAGGCTGGAGACAGTGCAAGGCTCAAGTTAATTCCCCTACCGTATAAATCCTGCTCGACAGCCTGTTGTGAAAGCAGAGCTAGACTACATATGGAAAAAGGGTCTGAGGGATCAAGGATATCGTGAGTGGTCGTCGCCAGTGAGTTTGCAATCTGAGTTGAGTGGCAAGATCAGTGTGTGTGTTGATTGCAAGAGTGTGTGTGCATTATCCCTGACAGACGCCTATCCATTACCTAGAGTTGACGACACCATAGACCGCATCGGGGCTGCCTCATTTATCACGAAGGTAGAACTAGTGAAAGGTTATTGGCAGGTCCCGTTGCCGGAAAGAGCGAAGATAAGTGCCAGTCTTGTGATGAACTGGGCAGTTAATCAGTGCCAGGTGTTGTTTTGCTGCCGGAACACAAGTTGGATGTGTGGCATGTTAAGGGCACTGATAATAACCCCCCTGGGGGTTAGGGAATAGAATATGCCCCACGTGCCTTCTGCGTGTCGTAAGAGGCGACTAAAGAGGTTGGGTCGGTGGGCTTGCGACCCCCACCCGGAAAAAATATCTAAGCAAAGAAAAACGAACGAACAGCCTCGGATGCGGACGGAACCAACGTTGACGAACCACGACCGACTAAGGACATGCCTTCGGACATTCTGAGAATGGCTACGTGGAATGTTAGTGGCATGAATGATGGAACAAAAGAGAGAGAGGTTCTGGAAGTGTTAGTGAATGCCCGGCTGGATGTATGTGGAATGACAGAGACCAAATGGAAAGGTTCAGATGTGAGAGAATGGGAATGTGGAATGGGTGTGTGCTGGAGTGAGTGAAGGAACAGCGAGAGAAGGTGCATGTTTGTTTGTAAGTAGCAATGGAAGGAATGTGTAAGAGAGTATGGGTCTGTGGGTTCAAGGATTGTGTGGGTGAGAATGAAAGTAGGAATACAAACGTGGGTGATTGTATGCGTGTATGCCCCGACAGAGGATATACTTGAAAGAAAGAGGAGTTCTGGATGAATGTGGAGGCGTGCCTGGAGAAGTTTGACAAGAACGAAAGAATATTTCTGATTGGGGATATGAATGGTAAGGTGGGTGATAGGAAAGTTGAGGGAGTGGTGGGAGGGTGGGGGGGTACCATCAGAGGTGAAATGGGAATGGTAGTGCACTTGTGGACGTATGTGTGGGAAGGAGGCTGTGGATAGCCAACACCTTCTTCCGACACAGATGATCCACAGGTACCCGTGGAAACGGATGTTGACGATGAAAGATAAGACAGTGGTGGAACGAAAGTCATTGATTGATTATGTATGTGTGGATGAACGAATGAAGAAATCTGTGATGGATGCTAGGGTGTATAGGGGTATTGGAGGGGGTCTGTCTGATCATTATGTAGTGGTAGCTAAGGTTAGGATACAAAAGAAGTGGGTGAGGAGAGCGGGAGGGAGGCGAGAGGAGGGTGGAATGGTGAGGAGGGTGGAGAGGTTGCAGGAGGAGGAAGTCAGGGAGGAGTACAGGAGAGCAGTGGAAGACGACTAGGTGGGTTCGACCTGGAAGTTATGGAGGAAGTGGAGGAGATGAGCAAGGTGTTTAAGGATGAGATCTGTGCAGCATGTGAGGAGGTGTGTGGAGTGAGGAGAAGAGGGAGGGGAGTGAAAGGTACAGCATGGTGGACAAGAGGTAAGAATAGCTGTGGAAGAAAAGAAGAAAGCATATAGTGTGGTTGGGTAGTAGAGGGAATGAAGATTCCGAGAGACAGAAACGAGCGAGGTACGTGGAGAGTAAGAGGGTGGTGAAGAGAGTAGTGAAGGAAAGTAAGAGAAGAGTAGATGAGGAATTTGGAAGGAATCTGAGTGAAAATGGAGGGAGAGTAAGAAACTGTTCTGGAAAGAAGTCAAGAAAGTTAGGGAAGGTAGCAAGGGAAACAGTAAGGGTGTGAAAGATAAAAATGGGAGAATGCTAGCCGAGAAGCAAGAGAGAGTCGAAAGATGGAGGGAGTACTTCAGTGAGTTGCTAAATGAAAGGAATGAAGAGCCAGCAAACATAGCTGGATATGGTATGGAGGGAGAAGAAGAGAAGTAGTGGAGGAGAGGTGGGGATCAGGAGGTCAGAAGTGTGGGAAGCCATGAAAAGAGTGAAGTTGGGGAAAGCACCAGGAACAGATGGAGTGTGTGGGGAAATGTTGAGGTATGGTGGTGAGATAGTGATAGAATGGGTATGGAAAATGTGCAAACTAGCATGGGAGAAGGGGAGTGCACCCGATGACTGGAAGACTGGCATAATAGTCCCCCCTATATAAGGGCATAGGGAAACGAGGAGTGTGTGGTAACCACCGAATATGTCTTCTAAGCGTAGTAGGGAAGGTACAGTAGGGTAGTGATTGAGAGAGTGAGAGTGAGAACGGAGAAATGGATAGGCCGAGCAGGGAGGTTTTAGGAAGGGAAGATGTGTAGATCAGATTTTTACCCTGAATTGTGTTGTGGAGAAGTATCTGGAGAAGAAACAAAAGGTGTATGTTGCCTTTATGGACTTGGAGAAGGCCTATGACAGAGTGGATAGAGAAGGTTTGTGGAAAGTACTTAGAATATACGGAGTAGAGGGCAAGTTGCTGAAAGCAGTGAAGAGCATGTATGAGGGTGCAAAGGCGGCAGTACGTGTGGAGAGTGAGCAGAGCGAGTTCTTTGACCTGAATGTTGGTTTGAAACAGGGGTGTGTGATGTCCCCGTGGTTGTTACTGTATATATGGATGGAGTCATGAAAGAATACTATCAAGAGCAGTGAATGTTGGTGTATCGCTGAAAAGGGAGGGAATTGAGTGGAAGCTACCTATACTGCTGTTTGCGGATGATACAGTTCTGATGAGTGATAATGAATGGGAGTTGCAGGGTCTGGTAAATGAGTTTGGAACAGTGTGCGAAAAACGGAATTTGAAGGTAAATACGGGGAAGAGCAAGGTTATGGTCTTCGAAAGGGTGAAGTCACAGAGTGTGAGGTGAAGCTGAACGGTCAGGCTATGGAGATCGTCAACTCTTTTAAGTATCTGGGCAGTGTGTTGAGTAAAGATGGGACTATGGATGAAGAGGTGCGGGAGAGGGTACACAGGGGAGGTTGTAGGAACGCTAAAAGCAGTAACAAGAAATAGGGTGGTCAGTATGGAAGTGAAGAAGTCCTTGCATGACAGTGTGGTAATCCCGACACTGACTTACGGAAGCGAAGCATGGACGTTGGTTGAGAGACTCAGACCAAGAGTGAGAGCAGTGGAAATGAATTACTTAAGGAGTGCGTGCGGAGTTACATGGAGGGATAGACAGACTAATGAGGAAGTAAGAAGGAGGTGTGGTGTGGAGGTAGATGTGCTGGAAAGTGTGAAAAGGAACAACTTGAGATGGTTCGGCCATATGGAACGTATGGAAAGCGAGAGAATGACTAAGAGGGTGTACGAGAGCGAGGTGGAGGGACAGAGGGGGAGAGGTAGACCGAATATGAGGTGGAAGGATGGAGTGAGGAAGTACATGAACGAAGGCGGTGCTGGTTGGGGGGAGGGGCGTCGACTGACTGGGGACAGAGGTGCATGGGGGCGGTTCGTTCGTGGCCACCCCTTCGGGGATCACGGCGTCAGGCAATAGATAGATAGATAGATAATGTTGTGGCTGATTGTTTGTCACGGGAGGGTATGTGTGCAGGAGAACCCTCGCCGTTCAGTCAGTGTGTGTTTGAGAGTGGAGAAAAAAAACAGGCTTGCCCCTGTAGAGCAGCCGTCAAAAACAACATTAAAATTAAATAAAAAAAATCACATAAAAACTTTCTTTTTGATAGTTAATTGTAAGTTGCCAATGCTATAGCTAAAGTCCTAAGTTGAACCTGTCTTTCACTTAGTAGGCTGGGCTCTGTGAACCTCGCTCAGGGAGCATAGCAGGCTAAAATTATACTATTGTGTTTGGGAGGGGTTGTAAGATTTTCTTTATGATTAATATGTTGTTTTATGTAAGAATTGAGCTTTGCATTTCATTTCTGGTGGAGTGGCTAGGTGTGACGGGTCTTGTCGGCATTCTGCCTTGTCAGATATGGTGCTCGCCTCATGTTGAGCGTCCCATATCTTGGGCGGGGTGTGACGTCTACCAGCGTGGGCAGAATCGCCTCTCGTTAGCCACTAGCGCTCGCCAGGGACATAGAAATGGGCTACAGTTATCTGAGAATGTTGTTCTTTCTTTCCCTGTAATCGCATTGTCACAGACAGTCCAGTGGTGGTCTTTGTTTTCGTCTGTGATAACGGGGTGTATTTTATATCAATAGTAGTGATGATAGTACCAGCGTGGGAATGAGAGAGACTTTCAGAGCGAGATGGTAGTGAGTGTCTGTAGGTGCGGGCGCTGTGTCACGTGACACCTGCTGTCTTGTGACGTCTCGGCTCGTGATTGGCCGACCATCGCGCCTTTGCGGGCTCCTGTGTAACTTGCCTCCTACATGAGGGTTCCCAGGAGCTGTCCTCGTCAGGACAGGCTAGGCGCACATGCTTCTAACATCCTCTTGCATACTCTCTCCCGATCACCCCCTTTACCACTGTCTCTCTCTCTCTGACCTTCTTTTCCATTACTTCTCGCCTTTATTCAATTACTTATCCCCTTGGGTTCTGCATACGGTTTCCATAGCCGGCCCATTGTATTGCATGCGCCGTCCTCAGAGATATTTACATGTACTTAGAATAGGTTTTGAGGGTTCTTAGTTAGTATAGGTTAAGAACTTAGTGTGTCTCCATTATTGATTTAGTGTTTCTGCACTTTTATTTAATGCTAGACTGGGATAAGGTAACTGTAGTCGTTGTCTCCGATGTGTGTACGGTTTGCCTATACAGTACCTGCACGACTTCGACCGGTCCTGTGGTAGCCTGTGTTGTCTTTTCGGTTGCGTCCTTTGCGAGTGCAGCATTGTGTTGACTGAGGGTTTTGGCCTGTGCCAGTTCCACACTTTGCTGCCTCTTTGCTTGTCTTTTGAGGGTCGCCAGGATAGAACCAGATACTTGTGATCTGGATCTATCGAGAGAGCACCCTAGTCAATTAACGTAACTTAAAGGATGCAGTCTTAAGGACATCGCTAGGCTGCGAGCCTGTCTTGCTCAACCCCAGTTCCTTACCTAGAGTATTCCAGCTAGACATTATTAATCGAGTAGACACTTATTAGTATTTAATATAAGCTCTTTGATATGTACGCATTATTATTCACAGCATTTATTAGTCTAGGTTGTTGTTGAGTTGCACAACCATAGCAGACTGTTTCGTTGATGAGGAAGTACAGTAGGGTCCCGCATAAAACGAGTCTCGATTAAAACGACCGACCTAAAATATTAATATTTAATTTTCGATCAGAACGAATGTGATCACATAAAACGAGTCTGCCGCCAAAGTGGGGCAAATCCGAGGAGTTTTCATATAGAGCGCCGAAATATCGTACAAAACGTACGAAATATCGTTGCTTTGTACGAAATATCGTTCGCTTTGTACGAAATATAGTTCGCTTTGTACGAAATATTGTTCGCTTTGTACGAAAATTTTCGCTTACAGTGAACATTGACGATATTGCGCCACCAAAATGCTGTGTTCACATAAAACTAAATCGCATAAAACGCCCTCGTTTATCGACCATAAACTCGTTTTATGTGAGACCCTACTGTACTTCTTTTAGTGTCGAGAATTGCTACCGTTGCGCATTTATAGTATTCTCGTGTCAGTTAACATTATATGTCCTATCTCTTAGTGTATTCCATTTACACGTGTGGTGTCCTGCCTCCTGCCTTTATATAGTTCAAGATTAGATACGAGCATCTTATGAGCATCAGACTTTCTTCAGAAGTTTCCAGGTCTATGCTGTAGGACTATACTTCACTTTCTTTCAGATAGGAGTGAAGAGTTTATTGTTGTTTAGAGTAACTGTATTGAAGCATCTTTTTATTGTATTAAATCTTGCGGTGATTTAATTGATCTTTCCATGATTCCTTTTTATGCATTTTAACGTAACTTGCATCTTGTTTGTTATCAGGCTATACCAGTGTGAGTTAGCCTGAAGTAGAGTACATTTATGCCCAGTTAAGGATACCCCGCTATCGCAGATTAACTCTGGAGGGTATAAGTGTTTTGTTCGCCGGCATATAAGTTCGAGGGTTTGGATCTAGCGTACCGTTGTTGCATAGTGCCCTATTACTAGTCCAATCTTTAAGTGCCCTTGTTTTATTCGTAGCCCCGGTCGTAACAATTTTCACTTACTGTATAACTAAAAAGATAACCAGAGTTGAAATTATGTACCGGTATGTTGGACACAACTTTTGACTAGACTGTACATCCTCAGAAAGTGCAAGGATGATGAAAAGGAGTTCACCAAGCGCCTGAGTTTTGAAGCGGAGGTACTGAAGGACCTAAAGCACCCAAACATCATCGGGTACCGTTCCTACACTTCCCAGGGAGACGGGACCCCCTGTTTGTTGATGGAGAGCGGAGAGAAGTCCCTTTCTGACTTGATTGAAGAGCGCGAAGAAGAAGAACTTGGTCCATTCCCGCCAGAATACATTATAAAGGTACTGGTAGGCCTATAGTACTAATAACTGGTACTACTACCTGATTGTTCAAGTTTTAAAAGTACCGGTATCCCATTCACATTGTTCTTTTATTTCATAAATTTTATTTTAGTAAGCGTTGTTTCCACATAGCGATTTTGATAAGTTAATTTGACTTTATATTGTCTTTGTCCCAGTTTTGGTTTGTTTAGTTTGCAAGTTTTACATTTTAATGTAGATATGTTTGCAAGGATAAGCACATTAATCAGTCAATAGCCAATCCCCCCCCCCCAAAAAAAAATAAAATAAAATAAAATAAAAAATATATAAATAGCCTACAATAAAATAAAATAAAATAAAAATAATTATGCCCATTAACTGCAGGCAACACTAATCAGTCTCCTTTCATCTATCTGTCACCAATATCATTTGTTTCACCTTGTCATAACATTTCAACAACAAATCTGTCACAACAACATTTGACAATAGGTCTTTCAAGTTTGTCAATTTACAAATATAGGAAACCTTTTCAAGCATTCTCCCATACAATGTTCTTCACAGTTTTATATTTATGCTCTTTGTACTCCATTAATTCCATTTGTTACATGTATTCCAAATGAACTTAAACAAATTATGTGAGAGTAATGGATCCCAAGCACTCAAGCACCAATTTTATGAACCAACCATGCATCTTTAATATGAAATAATTTCAGCTTCTGGGTTGGATTTCAGTCAATAGTTGAATTAAAACTAGAATATGATAATTTGATTCACAGGTAGCAAAGGACATTGCCTCAGCTTTAAAGTATCTACATGAGGAGAAGAAGATACTTCACGGAGACCTGAAGGGTGCCAACATTCTCATAAAAGGCCAGTTTGAGGTTGCCAAATTGTGTGACTTTGGTGTATCCCTCAAACTTGATGAACATGTAAGTTGTACTTCAATATTTGTATTCAGTATGTTGTATGCATTCTGGATTAAGCTTTTACAATGTTTCAAGAGGTCAAGGCCAAATCTTCATCTATTTGATGGGAACCAAGATCCCTATTTATTATCTGAGTAACATCATTGTTAATTAGAAGATATTCATCTGAACCTTTAGTAGCTGTTTTTACATATCTCAAAACACAGATAAAAAGTCTGAAGAGCGAGACATTTCTTACTTATGGACAGGGTCTTGATTATACATATAACAGCGACACCTTTTTAATTTTATTCTAGTTATATTTTGACAATTTTGGGCAGTTTAACCCACGGACTGCTATAGGCCTCATGTGAGGCACGGTATTCAAACATGTGTAAATAAAACCTTTCAATACTACACCAGTTAAAATTGGGTGACACAAAGAAAGTAGTGGCATCTTCCCATACCACACCTCCTCTCTCCCCCCCCCCCCTCTATTCCCGCCCCGGGCCCTCTACCTCCCTTAACTTCTCGCTTTATATTTTACATGTGTTAGCAGCCCATGGGTTAAGAAGGATCAGTAGTAGTAAAATGGGTTAAGTGAGTTATTTCAATGCCTGTTAATTGCTCAATGCCTTTTTAAAACTGAATAAAGTCATCTAATAGAATCCAGAATAAAGTTAAAAGAACGGCATCGGTATTGAACGGGTTAAAGACTATAATCTAGATGTGAGTAGGTCGGTCTCTTTGTTCACCTAAGGGCGGCATTCCAAGCAGCCCGGTCTTTGGTATCCCTTTTGGTCAGTCCTTTAGCTGCGAGAATAGTTTGTACCACCTGATCCCACATCTTTTATGGTCTACAAATGGACAAATGCCCCCCACAATCTCAGACTTGCTAGTGTGAATGTTGGCAGTTTGAATCTGCGTGCAAATGAAGTGGCTGAGATGTGTGAGAGGAGGCGAGTGGAAGTCTGCTGTACCCAGGAAACACTTTGGAAAGGGCATGGGGTACAGTAGATTGTTGGAAGAAAGAAAATATATAGGATCTACTGGAAGGGGGTGGAGACTGATAAAGCGAAATGAATGGAGATAATGGATTAACAAAATTGGGTGAAAAAATGCAGGTCTGTGATTGTGGAGGGAGCTGCACCAAGGGGTGGACCGAGGAAGACCTGGGATCGGACTATACGCGCCGATCTCAAATCCAAGAACTTGACAAGTGAAGCAGCCCTTAACCTCTGAAGTGCGCATGGGGGGTATGAGACACCACACTCCTGTGCTGACGTATTTGAGCTGTTCCCATCACTAACATCGTTATTTCACCATAAATAGCATTAATACTTATCCATATGTGCCTATTATAGGTTGATTATAAAGGTATTAACCTGTTACAACAATAAAACAAGTGGAAACAGCATTTGGATGGTCAAAATCGGCGATACAGGCCGGGAGTTACACAATGTATGGCTGAGGCAACCTCCCAGCCCACCACTTTTCTCCACCTCTGGAGAGAGACTGTCGATCGATACTCTCTCTCTCTCTTGCTAACAGTGATGACAATGCCCTGCTTGCAACTCGCTAATGTTAGCACGAAAATATACCACAGAATAAGGGAATAACGGAAAATAGGTGATAACTGAAGGAGGGGAGGAAAGTGGGGAAGGAGGGGAGGTGGAGGAGTGATATTTGGCATGGCCTAGGGGCAATTAAAAAAAAAAAATTGGGTGTTTTAAATGGATTTTTTTTTTCCCCTGACTCTTAAGAGTCTTCCCGCAGTCCGCCAGGGGAACTCTTAAGAGTCTTCCCGCAGTTCCCGGGTTAACAGGGTTGCCCGGAACGCTGCCATTAGGACAAGAGACTGAAACTGCACTTATGTGTGGAACACTCAGTCTTAAAATTTTATGTATGTACTGTATGTGTATGTACCTCTCCCTGCGACTCCCTCCAGATTCATAGACTTCACTACTCTCCAGAAGTACAGTGTTATTGTAAGACAGTTTAATTAAACACTTGGTCCCCGCAGGGGGTAAGGGGGCCTTCACCTATGGTGGAGGAAAAAAATAATATGCCTCTCGCATCCTACTGCGTGTCGTACAAGGTGACTAATAGGGGGGATGGCATTAGACTTGCGTACCAACAGCCATTACTATACAATGAGAAAGCCGAGGGGCACAGGGCCCTGGGTGGGGCTTTGGTTTCCCGGGTGTTTCTGTCGCCCTCCTCAGCTCCCTGCCATGGAGTGGCTTCGGTCACCCATGCTTTATTGTGGTCGGCTGGGAGGGTTCTGTGGGGGCGCTCGGTTATGGCCTTGGTCTTGCTCGGGGCCTTGGGGCTGTTCGGCCAGGCAGCTTGGGGAACAACAACAACAACAACTATACAATGAAGCCTTGTTATTGGCGCTGGCATTGTTTTCATATGACTTTTTTTTTTTTTTTTTTTTTTTTTTTTTTTCTATATTCCAACTTACTTCCTCTCGGGCATAGGCTGAGAGCCTTAACATTCACCGCTTTACAATGAACAGTGAAGCCCGTGAGGTCTTGTTCCAGTCTAGGGAGTGAGACATGTGAAGCACGTAGAGTACAACGAGCACCTGCCATCTTGCCTTCACATGAGGCACGGTGCTCACTCATGGCCCGAAACGACCCCATCTCTGAAGCCACCTCGTTCCCGTGCTTCACTGTCTCACCCCCTACACTCGGACTCTCACACTTACACACACACAACGCCACCTGTTGAGCAGATAACTCACCAGGCATTGCACCCCTATAGCATATTTTGAATATGGGAATATTCATACAGTGCTACTGTATTTAATCAGGGAACAATGAGGGTATTTTATTGACGTTTCGGTGGGCTTGTGGTAATGCACTGATACCAGGTACAGCACAAATTCCATCCCAATAGTATCTTCCCATTGGGAAGGATTTGAACCTGGGACCTTTGGATTACCAGGCCAGTGGCAAGACCACTTCACCTCCACCTCCCTGTGATAGGGCTTCATTGTTCTTTTTCCAAGTTGCCTAATGGCGGCACACTGGCGGTGGATGTCACTCCCTCTGGACCCGGACCTGGCGCCTTGGGCCCAACCTGGACGAAATGGATCCAGAGGGTACAATACGTAGTGTTTGTCCGGACTTGCACTTTTCGCCCAACAGTATAGGGGCCCGAACCTGGTGGTAGCGCTGCAGGAGGCTGCCCTGTCATTGGGCGAAAAATACCAGACCAGTCGTAGTGCCGTGTATGCGCACGGGGTGCGTCCCTTCGGCTGGTCCTGGTGGGGCGCACCGAGGCCACTGGATCCTACCCCCTTATAATGTCTTGGGGGAAGGTGCTGGGAATAGTCCCCAGGGTAGCCTGGAGCGGGAGTTCTTTGGGGGGGGGGGGGGGGGGGGGGTGATGCCCATTTGCCAGCCAAATTATCAAATATGACTAAACCTAAAGAGAAACAACGTAAGTCCGATGATCCAAAACCGCACAGGATAAGGACAAATGCCCCCCACAATCTCAGACTTGCTAGTGTGAATGTTGGCAGTTTGAATCTGCGTGCAAATGAAGTGGCTGAGATGTGTGAGAGGAGGCGAGTGGACGTCTGCTGTACCCAGGAAACACTCTGAAAAGGGCATGGGGTACAGTAGATTGTTGGAGGAAAGAAAAGATATAGGATCTACTGGAAGGGGGTGGAGACTGATAAAGCGAAAGGAGTGGGTGTTCTGGTGGCTGAAGAGTGGGCGGAAAGTGTGCTTCAGATTACGAGAGTTAGTGAAAGGCTGATTGCTTTGAAGTCAAAAGTTGGTGAAAGAATTCTGAATGTGATATCTGCATATGCTCCACAGGCTGGCCTACAGAAAGAGATAAAAGAGGACTTCTGGAATGACACCGTCAGTGTCATTTCAGGCCTCTCGGAGATTGAAATAAAATCCTGGGAGGGGACCTGAATGTCACATGGGAGCATCTGCAGATGAATACGAGGAATTACCTAAGGGTAAGGCAGGTTAGTGGATGGATTAGCCGAACACCACTGTAGAAAAATAGTGCTAACAAGATACACAGAGGGCCTCGGAGTCGGACGGATCCTGAATTGAGTGGTCAATCCTGTAAGTCCTTCACTAAACTGGCTCGGGTTGTCCCTCTCACAGGGAATAGGTCCGCTTGGGGGCATTCTGTGTATGGCCACCCTCGTAAGGGGAGTAAGGCGTCCGGCAATAGATAGATAGATAGATAGACATGGAGGAAATGGTTATGGAAGGCAAATATATACAGGAGTCCTGCATTGCACTCAACATGGTTGTGTGTAACACGAAGTTCAAGAAAAGACAGAGCCATCTGGCCACATATAACTCTGGGGTCTCCAGTAGTCAGATAGATTACTTCTTGGTTAAACAGGAAAGACTGGAAACTGGTTCGGGATGTAAAGGTCATCCCGAGCGAAGAATGTATCCCCCAGCATAAGCTACTTGTGTGCGGCATGAGCTTATACAGATATCTAAGCGCAAGAAGGTATACATGCCCAAAAGGAAAGTGTGGCCGCTGAAGAACAAGGAAGTTAGGGATAGGTTTCATAGTGAACTGGAGGAAATTAATAGAAATAAGGAAGCTAGGCCTAGCGATGTAAATACAGTAGTCAACGGAATTTCCTTCTCGCTGCCACTGACAAAGTCTGTGGGAAAACAAAGGGTCACCCCACGAATAAAATTTGGTGGTGGAACAATGAGGTAGAACATGCTGTGAAAGAGAAAAGGAGATGCAACAAAGCATGGAAGAAGGGAAGCAGCAAGGAGGAATACCAGGCAGCTAATTGAACTGCCAAAAGAGTTATTTACAATACTAAAAAAAGGCATTAAGGACCTGGTTCTCGAACAACTGTGTAACACTGACAATCCCAATGGGATCTTCAACCTAGCTAGGCGAGTTAAAAATTACAGTAGGGATATTATTTATTAGTGGCCCCTCCATCATTGACGATTATGCCTATTACATAAGGCTACCTCTTCAAACGCTCATACGCGTAGTTTGAATCTACCGCCGCAGAGCTCAGAGGAACCTTCATCATAAGCACACGCAAAATCACTCATGGTTCGTCTTTATGATTGGGTTCTCACTACGAAAAAACTTTGTAACAAATAAAAAATAAAAATAAAATAAGAATAACTATTCATAAGCTTTCCATATTCTGTGGATGTACTTCTGTGGATTCTTGGACCAGACGCTGACTAGCGCATCCTTCCGTCTTCCTTGCTCTGCGTTCACCCCACCCGGACGTGTCCCCCACAGTGCTCCGCTTTGATTCCGCATTCTTGCGTCCCGAGTGAGTTTTTTCTCATTTGTTTACTCTGGGATGTCTTGAGTAAGGTTAGGATTAGCGTAGCAGGGGTGTCATGGGTGGTTTTCTCGAAGAACAAGTGTATTTTGGGTCGTTTTATTGGGGCGTCTATTTTGGACGGACCCTCGTGGCCGGGTTGAGGACGCTCTGAAACGTTTTTCGTGTTTAGCCATCTTTAGTCCTAGCTTGTTAGGCGGCTTTAACTACGCGATGTCGGGCTTCTAGCTATCTTTCAGATGGAGTAGCCTTGTTTGTTTTTTACTGACGTTCCTGGTGTTTTTTCTTCACGTAGTGGAGTTCTTTATGGGTCCCGAGTCAGTGTTACCCTTACCGGGTTTTTTCTACGATGTTGATGTGGCTTCTGTTCCAGTTTTGGTGGGATGAAGTGCTTTTCGATTGTGTTTCGACGTCATTAAGTGTTTTCCGTTTTCACTAGGCCTAGCCAGCCACTCGTAGTTTTTCACATATGCAAATGTTTTCATTGTTTATTATTATAAAAATGTACTCATGTGTCATGTGTGTCCTGGATTAGTTGTGATTGGCTGATCCAGGAGCTTCGGACTGCGTCTGATTATGTTTATCAGACTGCGTTCTGTTTGTTGTGGGTTGCCTTTCCGGCGGTTTTTCTCGATTGCTCCGAGAAAGCCGTTTTGTTTACCGAGTTTTAGTCAGGATGGCTAAAATAGGTAAGTTACCCCGGCGAGTTTGGTAGCTTGAGGGCTCATCAGAAACTGCGTTTTCTGTGGTCGAGCCTGTGGTCAGGCTTCCTGTGTTATTCCCGGCGAGGTGGGCTCCACACATTTATCTAGGTGATCATGCTGACACCTGTTGGATATGGTTTTCTCGGCTTTGCAAAGCCATTGAAACAATGCTGTTTGTTTGTCTGGTCTTTTCCTCCCGGCGACCTTTTTTGCAAAGAGGTCTGGGGCAGGTACAATTGGTTTGACATTTTATATGAAACCCGGCGGTGGTACCTTCGGGTGGTTATATTACCGGATTTGTAATTCGCTATGATTTGCCAAACAATTGGTTGATACAATAAGGTATCACGGCCTTCAAGACGGCGATCTATGAGGGCTTCTGGTAGAAGTCGGATTAGAGATTAAGATAGGCTTAGACTGTTTATGGGATAAGAAGATGCCTGAATCTTACTAGTGTTTCAAGTGTAAAGGGATACTTGAAGGACTTCATCTTTATTAAAAGATTTACTTCATCTTTATGAAGACTCAGAAGATATGCTTAAATCTTTTGGACAGGTAAAGATATGCTGAAATCTTTAATTTGAAACTGCTGGACAGCGAAAAGTAGTGGTTGAGGACTACGGTTCGTTGACCAGCAGTTTTATGACACATGTTTTTGTAACATTTTGGGGTAACCTTATGAGCATTAATTCCTGGGAATTTTCTCTTTCCAGGGCGGAGTACCGGCGTGGCGCCAGGTGACCAGGTAGATCCCGGGGGTGGGTAGATTTCCGCCAGTCTCGGTCATGTCGGCCATAGAACCTCTCATTGCTTTATGTTCAACGCCGTTATGCTCCGGTATCCCTATTTTTGCGCACAAGCTGTGCATTAAATGTGTTAAATGCCTTGATCGGTCATGGGGGATATGGGTGACAAAGCATTGCACTATTTGTACCCTCTTAACCCGTTGAGCCCCGGCTAGTTATAATATTTTATTCACCCCAGTCCCAAGCCATTTTCACTTATTTTTTTTTGTTTGCTAAAATGGAAGACTAGGATGAGAAATGAAAAAAAAAAAAAAAAATCACCTCTGACATTTTTTTTTGGGGGAGCCTCAAAAAAATTTGTTGAGCCAAAATGGAAGAGAATGGTGAGAAATGAAGACAAAAATAAAAAAAAACTCATTTCGGTCATTTGGGGGGGGGGGGGGTTTCAATAGTTCGTCTCCCCCGCATGACCACCCGCCCGAGAGCACTAGGGTAAAAACTGAGTATGGCATTGTACGGCATACATCCTAAGGAGTATCTCACATAAATCTCAAGCCTCTAGCTCCCATACGACCGGAGTAATGAAGGTTCAAAGTGGCGGTGAACTAGGGGTGTAAACTATCCCCACTAAGCCCACCACCACCAGCCGCGCGGCTGTCTCGGCCCGCTCACACCTACTGGCCCGGCTCCCACACACACTA
Source organism: Paralithodes platypus (assembly GCA_032716605.1). NCBI lineage: Eukaryota > Metazoa > Arthropoda > Malacostraca > Decapoda > Lithodidae > Paralithodes > Paralithodes platypus. The sequence continues at coordinate 43,858,250 of CM064508.1, forward strand.
CGGTACCTCCCCCTCCTATTCTCCCGCCATTTCCTACCTTACGAGCCACGTAAGTGTTTTTTATATGTCGGACGCACGTGATGCGTCGCTGGGAGTTGGTGATCAAAGATTGCTGACGCAACACGTGCGACGCTGGGTCTCACCGGGTTAAGTGTTAAACTGTTGATTCACAAAGATAATACTGCGGCGGTGGCCTTGCAGGAAGTAAAACAAATTCTCGCTACTTATTCAACAAATGTAGCTCATAAAGCATTGCAATGTGACAACCTTGAGCTTTGGGAACTGTTAATTATTAAACATGCCCCCCCTAAGAGTAAGATCCGTACACGTAAGGCCTCCGAGACTGGGCGGGGACAGGCTCCCACACCCTCCCCTGGCAAATCTAAGAGGCCTCGCTCTCCATCACCTTCGGCATCGGCGACGAGGTCCAAGTCAAGGTCACCCCTGAGGGAGCAGGTGAAAGCTTCGGGCCACTCTTCTTCGCCTCCACGAAAGAGAGTAGGGGACCTAAAGACATTATTAGAACTAAACATAAGTCTAGTAGAAGTCATAAATCATCCAAAAGGGATCCTCCGGCGCGAACGGACTCACGGCTGTCACCGGAGCCTGGTACCCCGCTCTCTGCATCTACCCCCTCCAAGTCTAACGTCCAATCTGACAGGTCGGGGGTGGAGTCAGAGAATGTGGTGGAGGATGCCCCGGCGGACATTTCATCACCTGATATTCATGCTTTCTCTACCAGGTCACGTGTGTCAGCCTCAGATTTAGAAGTATCTTACGGAAACTATAAACCGCTAGGGTGCTCGGGTGAGGGCTCCCAATTGGGGAGTATTCCAGGCTCGCAAGCGAGTAACAGCCACAGCCAAGGTGTATGGCGATACTCACAGCCCTGGCAGGACGGCACACATCCTTTTGTAACGCAAGTAGTGGCTGACGTCCACCGGGATGCCGATGTCCCATCTTCTATCCCAGATCTAACATGGCGGCATGTGGAGGTCCCGGCTTCAGCGGGATCTTCCCATGAGAGGCCAGACTTAAGGGATGAAGAACAGCATTCTCTGGTCTCAGAAATGGAAGTTGAAGAGTCAGGTCACCACCTAGAAGACTCAGGGTACTGTCGAATCTCCACGGAGTTCGTCATCTGCTAGGTATGTAACTACAGCAGAGATTGATGGATTACTATTAAATGCACTTAATAAGTTCTTTGGCCCTACGCCGGAAACTCCTACAGTTGGTATAGAAGCTCCCGCGACGTCAATGAATGTGCGACCTCTGGCTACATCCATTGCTTTAGCTAAAATACCTAACCCTCCTCTTGTGTCAGATTCAATTTCCACTGTGCCAGGCACAGCAGCTCTCACTACTTCCAATGTGCGGGTCATATCAGACATAACTCCCCCCCCCCTTTAGACAAGGCACCAGTCAGAAAAGGAGCTATGCCTCTTTTATATGGGCCTGATGAGTCATGGGTAGCAATGTTACCAACTAAGCCAGAGGCAGCACAAGCTACTATTTCGGGGGAGCTCCCTGTACCACATGAGTGGGTAATCCAAGGCAATAAGTCTAGAAAACTCAGAGCATTGGATAGTCAAGGCGATGTTTTAGATGTTCATATTAAGGCCATTCCCAGTTATTATAACCATGACTTTTTTGTGTATGCATCAACGCCAGCCCTACCCCCTGCCTCAGCTTCAAAGCTTTTTTCTGACTGGACTAAGAATGATGGCTTTAACGACGTCAAGGCACTTTCTGCTTTGACGCCGGAATTGGATATGTTTCCGATCACAGACTCGGCCTCTGATCCAGTCTTGCAGGTGGGGCAGTTGGGTACGGGACCTTGGGTGGACTGGGAAACAGAGGCTCAAAATTTTGCCACTACTTTCACTGCAAAGTCTTCTCACCAAATCCCTCAAGAGCACCATTCTTGGTTCTCTCTTCCGGTTTTTAGTGCCGGAGGAGTCCCCTCTGCTTTGTGTGATTTCTTGGCTGCCCCTAAAATCAATTTGTGCGAATTAAAAGATCCATTTAGCACGCCTTCCCCAACTCACCTAGACCGCGAGTTTAGGTTAAGAGGTAAAGCGTTTAGACTGTTTTCACAATATATTGTTACTCAGCAAGTAACAAAGTCTCTGTTACGCTCTTCTCAGGCAATCGAAACTGCGGAAGTCAGGAAGGCCATTGAACTTTCCCGGCGCTTGCTTCTCCAAACTTCCATTCAATCTTTAGGAGATATTCGGACGGCCTTATTAGAGGCGGTTCGAGCAAGGCAGGATCTGAGGATGTTCTTAGTAAAGAAACTTCCTGACCGTATTGCAAGCCAAGTAATTCTGTCTCCAGTTCTAACCCCTTCTTTGATTTCTCCAGCAGTTTGGAAGACTGTTTTCAATATGGCACAAGTATTCAAACAAAGTCCCTTTCAACCTAAGAAGCCTACCTTTACTTTCTCTAAACCCAAACCAGTTTCGAAAGCTCAAGCTAGTGGGTCGAAGCCTTTTCATCAGCCTAAGTCCTCTTCCACCCAGGGTCAGGCTCACGTCAGGTATAAACAGGGTAAATTCTCAGGTAAAGGCCACAGGTTTCACCAATGACCAGGTCAGGGCCCACCTCCAGCCAAACCCAGCCAGTCATCCAAGAGTACACCACCACCAGCAAAAAACTAAGGTCTCTCTCACTCCCCGGGCCAGTCAAAGGTGTGTTGGAACAGAGAGTAGTCCAGCCGGCGAACCCCAGTCTGCTAACTGGGTCATTCCGGGCGTGTCATCAGGCATGGCCATTAAGATCATGGGCGAGGACTGTGGTACGTAAAGGCATCACTTGGCAGTGGCTCCGGCGACCTCGCTTACGTCAGCCGACAGAGGCCTCTCATGTTTCTTTAGAGGTGGAGTCACTAGTTCAGGAGATGATTACCAAGAGTGTCATTATCCCAGTCCCCCCGACTTACCCGGTGTTTACATCCAAACTCTTTCTAGTACCAAAAAGGGACAGTATTCAGATGAGGCCGGTCGTAGACCTGTCTTATCTGAATCTCCACATTCACAACGTGTCCTTCAGGATGCTGACAGTGAATCAAATCAGGCTAACACTTCCGCCGGGAGGGTGGATGTGTTCATTAGACCTGACAGACGCATATTGGCACGTCCCGGTCAACAAGTGATTTCAAACATTTCTGGCTTTAAGAATAATGCATCAGACTTATGTCTTTCAAAGGATGCCGTTTGGATTAAACCTAGCGCCACGCATTTTCACAAAATTAGTCCGGCAAGCCCTGATGCCCATTTTAGAACAAGGGATCAGGATCTTGTGGTATCTGGACGACTGGCTGGTGGTGGCAGAGACAGAAGAGTTATGCAACACTCATGTCAACATTACATTAAACCATGTCAAATCTCTAGGATTCAAGGTCAACTTGGTAAAGTCAAACCTTGTTCCCTCACGAGTAGTTCAGTGGATAGGGCTGGTCTGGGACACAGCGTCTCTCACTCTGAGTCAGAGTGTGGACAATCGAAACAGGTTTCGCAAAAAAATGTTTATGTTTCTCCGCAGTCGGGCTACGACACGAAGACTCTGGGAATCTCTAGTCGGTTCTCTCAACTGGGTTCAACTAACTGTGAAGTTGGGCCGGTTGAAAGTCAAACGTTTAATCTTGGAGGGCAACAAATATTTCCCACTCTTACCGGCGGGAAAATTATGGCCTATCCCAGCATTAATACACAGCTTACTAGCGGTCTGGGCGAAGAGGGAAATGTTGCACTCAGTCATGTCATGGACCTCTCCTCCGCCGACGGTATGGGTGGACACGGATACGTCAGGGACGATAGGTTGGGGCTTTCAGTCAAATCTCGGGCATCAGGGTCAAGGGCTTTGGTCCCCTTCAGAAACCTCTCCCATAAATGTCAAAGAGTTACTAGTCCCTTTGTATTTCCTTCAGGTTCACGGCTCTACTTTACGGGAAAAGTCGGTGGCCTTCAGGATGGACAATCTCAATGCAGTTCACTGCATTCAGAAACAAGGGTCAACGAGGTCTCGGAAGTTGCTAGACGTGTCAGAAAAGATTTTTGTGCTAGCCAACAAGCTGAACATTCACCTTCATGCATCATATCTCCCAGGCGTAGCAAACGTCTGGGCAGACGCACTGTCTCGGAGACAGAGCACAACAGTAGAGTGGGCACTCAAGCAAAACATTTTCGATCAAATGATTGCAGAGCCTTACCGTCCACAAGTGGATCTGTTTGCGTCAGAGGAGAATCACAAACTCCCTCGGTACCTCACACGCCGGACATTAACGCCGGCGGGGGGGCCCCGACGCATTGGTGACGGATTGGAACAAGTGGAGTTCCATTTATCTGTTTCCGCCACCAGACGCTTCTCTAATGTGCCACGTAGTCAACAAACTACAGGATTATCGAGGCGTAGTCTCGTTAATCGCGCCCCTGTGGCCAGCGCAGTTGTGGTACCAGCAATTGAGAATGTGGTGCCCGAACCCGGTGTCGCTCCCGGTCGGGTATTTCCACTTAGACACGATTGGCAACCTAAAGACCTCGCTGACTTTTGCATTGTGGTCATTCAGGAGGCCAAGTGGCTAACACCGTATGGTAGAAACGTGACAGATAAATTTATGAATCAGTACACACAATCTACCAAAAGGCAATATCAATCTCATTGGCAGTCCTTTACTTCTTGGATAGTTAGAACAGAACAGACAGTACCTTCGGTGGCGTTAGTTTTTCATTATTTAAACTATTTGTTTGAACAGAAACGTCTATCTGTAGTGACTCTAAAATATCACTTAACAGCTATCAGGGTGCCATTCTTTGACCTTACAGGTCTAACCATACCACAGGCTGAAGAAACAGGTTTCATGAGAACATGCTTCAAACTCCGCCCACCTCCCCGTCAGCTCATGCCTACCTGGTCTCTTGACAAGGCGTTATCTTTGCTTCATTCCCGTCTGTATCAGAATACGGCAGATTTTTAATTACTATTAAAAAAGGCTGTGTTCCTTATGGCTCTGGCAATAGGTAGCAGGGTGTCTGAGCTGGCGGCGATGAGCAACACCCCTAATTGCATAAGGTTTGGTAGACTCAATGATTGCATTCATATTGCACCTTCCCCAGGGTTCATCGCCAAGAATGAACATAGTGAACATGTTTTCTCAGCGTTCACGGTGCCGGCGTTGAAACGGGGTAAAGTGCACCATAATTTGTGTCCTGTACAAGCTTTAACCAAATATATGAGAGTGGCACCTCTTAACCGACAAGGTGCTTTATGGGTATCGAGTACAGGTAAAAGGTTAATGAAACGAAAAATGGCTTCTCTGCTAGTCGAAGTCATTAAAGAGTGGGTAGTGGGTAGGGCCCACGCTTTACGCAAATGGGTAGCATCTTTATGTTTTCTAAAAAAAAATCTGTTGAAGACATAGCTACTATTCAACTATGGGCTTCAAATCATACGTTTTTAACTCGATACCTGTCGGTAGCACTAGACAAACCATCAATGCCGTGTATAGCTTTACGGCAAAGGGTCTAGAGGGGTCTCTAAGTCACTTATTGTTTAGGTTAAGAAAGAGGGGGGGGGGGGGGGGGTGCAGTCAGTGTAACATAAGACACCCTAGACCCCGCCGGAGGATATGTACAGAGTATACGAGCTGTGATACAATGTATACGTGTTGTGATTAAAATTTCTCTGTAGTAATGCCTACGGGAAATGTGGTTGAAGTACAACAATGGTTTCTTTCAGCTATGCGAGCTGTGATATAATGTATAAGTGTTGTGATTAAAATTTCTCTGTAGTAATGCCTACGGGAAATGTTGTTAAAGTACGCTGGATGTAGTACAACAATGGTTTCTTTCAGTGGGATACACTGTTGAAGCAATTTAATTTTAAGAGTTCTCGGTAGTTGCAACTCCGAGTAGCATTTTAGTAAGTACATCTGCGATAGTACAAGAAATTATTCTATTTTTGTGTCTAATTTTAAGGAATATACACATTAGAATAATGGGGTTTATATGTGCACATGTAAACATAAAGTTTTATTTTTCACCACTTAATTTAAGTGGGGTGCCTTTAACTTTCAGATCTGGGAACAGATTCTCATAGTTACCCTTTTTTCCTCAAGCAGGCTTCTTTAAGCACGCCCCTGCTTGTACCCCTTTTTATATGTTTCATATGTTTTATAAAGTTTATACATAAATATATAATTTTTACAAATTAAGAATACTATGTGGTTGTTTGATTATCTGCCTATTCTATTTGCAATGGTTATGATATGATTACGAATGTCCCCCTCCAGTCTTAGATATCAGGCATAATTGTCAATGATGGAGGGGCCACTAATAAATTATAGGTTTGACTCCTGCAAGGAGATAAAGAAAACCTAATATTTAGTAGTGGCCCCGTAATCATTGACGACTGGGGCCCTCCCGACCATCCCCTTCCTATTCGTTGATGTATTAAGGATTTTGTTATACTTGATATGTCAGTGAAGGCGGAAGGATGCGCTAGTCAGCGTCTGGTCCAAGAATCCACAGAAGTACATCCACAGAATATGGAAAGCTTATGAATAGTTATTCTTATTTTATTTTTATTTTTTATTTGTTACAAAGTTTTTTCGTAGTGAGAACCCAATCATAAAGACGAACCATGAGTGATTTTGTGTGTGCTTATGATGAAGGTTTCTCTGAGCTCTGCGGCGGTAGATTCAAACTACGCGTATGAGCGTTTGAAGAGGTAGCCTTATGTAATAGGCATAATCGTCAATGATTACGGGGCCACTACTAAATATTAGGGTTTCTTTATCTCCTTGCAGGAGTCAAACCTACAATAGGTGAACAGTGTGTTAGATACAATAATGGGAAGATTGTGTATGCAGACAATGAAATCAGAGAAGCATGGAAGGCACACTATGAACGATTGCTAAATGTATAGTTTGAATGGGATAAGGAATAGCTTAGTATTGAGAAACCAATACCTGGACCCCCTCCTTTGATAGCACCAGCTGTAGTAAGCGACGCATCAATAAAATAAAGGACGGTAAAGCTCCAGGGTGCTCTGACATTGTCGCTGATATGATAAAAGCCTCAGGGGAGACTGGTGTCAGCTTAGTCACAGAGTTGATAAACACCATTATTAAAGATAAGAAAATCCCAGAGGATTGGCACAAACGTGTAATAGTAAATATATACAAAGGACAAGGGGATGCGCTAGATAGAGGTAATTATAGGGGCCTGAAAATTCTTGACCAAATAATGAAGGTCTGTGAGAAAGTCTGAGGGTTTGATCAGGCAAAGCATCTCCATTGATGATATGCAGTTTGGTTTTATGCCAGGACGTGGTACAACCGATGCTATCTTCATAGTCAGGCAGATACAGGAAAGATGCTTACTAAAAGGCAGGGATCTTTACTTTGTGTTTGTAGACCTGGAGAAGGCCTTTGACAGGGTGCGTAGAGATATTGTGCAGTGTGCTATGAGGAAACTTGGTGTGGAAGAGTGTCTGGTGCTTGTGATAATGAAGATGTATGAGGATTCGCGAACTGCGGTGAGGGTGAAAGGTGTACTGAGTGATAAGTTCACAGTCTGTGTTGGAGTTCATCAGGGTTCAGTGTTAAGCCCCCTCCTCTTTATTATGGTCCTGGAGGCACTGTCTAAGAGTTTTTAGATGCAGACTCCTGTTGGAACTGTTTTATGCAGACGATTCAGTCCTAATAGCTGACAATAAGCAAGATGCTGAGGCAAAAATCAGAAGGTGGAGAGAGGGCATGGGGAGCAAGGGTTTAAGAGTCAATATTAACAAAACCATGGTTATGCTTTATAGATTGAGATGAGGCAATGTGGAAAAGAGCGGTGCATACCCATGTGCAGTGTGTGGAAAGGGTGTGGGCGTTAACTCGATTCGATGTAGCATCTGTCGATTTTGGTTGCACCATGGAAGTAAGCGCTGTAGTGGAATAAAGGGACCCCTGCCGAATGATAAGTCAGAAATAGAGAAATTTGAGTGCGTAGTGTGCTAAGACGAGCTTGTGTTAAAAGATGATTCTGTGGCTGTGAATTTTGGAAATGAGTCATTGGAGCTGGTGGACAAGTTTTGTTACCTAGGAGATACCATCTCTGCCGTTGGTGGGGCCGAGGCTGCCACTGTCGCTAGAATTAGATGTGGCTGGGGGAAGTTCGGAGAACTGCTGCCAATTCTGACCATGAAAAGAATGCCTCTCCCCCTGAAGGGAAAGGTGTATGCCTCATGTGTTAGAAGTGCAATGACGTATGCCTCAGAAAAATGGGCCGTTAAAGTAGAGGATGTCAACAGAATGGAACGTAATGAGATGAGAATGGTGAGATAGATGTGTGGGGCCAGGCTGCAGGATAGAATAACAAATGATGAGCTGAGGAGACGTTTAGGTATAAAGAGTATTAGCGAGGTGATGCGTACAAGTAGACTGGGATGGTATGGACATGTGGAGAGAATGGATGAACAAAATTGGGTGAAAAAATGCAGGTCTGTGAGATGGACATGTGGAGAGAATGGATGAACAAAATTGGGTGAAAAAATGCAGGTCTGTGATTGTGGAAGGAGCTACACCAAGGGGTGGACCAAGGAAGACCTGGGATCGGACTATACGAGCCGATCTCAAATTTAAAAACTTGACAAGTGAAGCAGCCCTTAACAGGGTTGCCTGGAACACCGCCATTAGAACAAGAGACTGAAACTGCACGTATGTGTGGAGCACTCAGTCTTAAAATTGTATGTATGTACTGTATGCATGTACTTGTGGCTGTTCGGTCAGGCAGCTTAGGGAATGACAACAACAACAACAACAACAACAACCACTGAGTTGAAGGCTGATCAGTCTGTAAGAGAGGGGTTTTACTGTAATAAATACATTACAGTTGCCTCCTAATTGTCCAGCCGTTGATTTCGATCCATCACAAAGACTTTAATTTGTGATTCACCGACTCTGTATGTTACAGTACTGATTCAATTTAACATATTTGTATTATGTGTTATTACAGAGCTGTGGAGTCGGAAGCAATTTTGGGGTTACTGGAGTCGGAGTCGGTAAAAATGTATTGAATCTGAATCCGACTCCAGCTAACTTTAAAGTGTATGTAGTGCAGGCAAATACCGATAAAAAACATAATTATGAGGTGTCTGGAAATAAGGTTCAAGTTACCATAAAAGGGCTAGGGCCCATCTCTGATAATTTTGAAAGATTGATATAGACCCCTAGAATAAAATTTGAAAAACATTCCCCTTGTTTGGTAAGGATAGAGAGAGAACGGAGGTTGGGGGGGGGGGGGGGGGGGGTGTACAGTAGCATGTAATACTTAATTTTTGGTTCTTTCCTTCTTATCTCCTTAATTTAACTAATCTAAAATTGTCTGACTACTTTTCCTAATAGGAAAATTTTGCATAGTTTGTGCTTATTTTCACGGTATTTTCGGGTGTTTAAAGTGATTTCCATGGATTCTCTGACAAGTTCATATGTGATCAGTAAGTGACATAGTACCCTAGAAGAGTGGAGGCAAGCCAAGGCTATGTTACAAAGGAACATTGGTGATGTGTATTATGATGTGCATTGCATGTGACAGTGGAACTGTGAGATGCCAAGACTACATGTTAAATCTGATCCATAAGATATCACAGTAAATGTACGGACAAAATTGTTTACACTACCGGCTCGGTAGTGTAGTGGAGAACGTCTCGGGCTCCCACCCCGGATGACCCGAGTTCAATCCCACGCTCAGGCATGAAGGTTTTTCGCATACACTGATAACCAGAACCATTTCCCTTGAGCAAGGAAATGGGTAATAGTGTCTGGTAATATACTTTGGTCGAGCGCTACTGAATCTCGGAGAGAGGGCTAAAGAGAAATGACGCTATATAAGTAACCTGAATATTATTGTTATTAACCTCTCTGCTGCGTAGGTGGGGTATTGGCCACCCCTCCCTGTGCGGAGGTATTTAGACTGTTTCCTAAACTCAAATCATCATCGTACCATAAATATCATTAATACTTATCCATATGCGCCTATTTTACGTTGATTATAAAGGTATTAACCTGTTACAGCAATAAAACAAGTGGAAACAGCGTTTGGATGGTCAAAATCGGCGATAGAGGCCGGGAGTTACATAACTTATGGCTGAGGCAGCCTGCCAGCCAGCCAGCCGTCACGACGGCTGGAGAGACACTGTTGCGTGGTAGTCTCTCTCTCGCTCTTTCCCACGCTTGGTAACACAGATGACCACGCCCTGCTAGCAACTCGCTAATGTTAGCATGAATATATACCTAAGAATAAGGGAATAACAGGGAGAATAGGTGATAATTGAAGGGGGGGGGAAGGAGGGGATGTGGAGGAGTGATATTTGGCATGGCCAAGGGGCAATACAAAAAATAAAATAAATAAAAAAATAAAAAAATTTGATACTGGGCTGATTTAAATTAGTTTTTTTTAGGCCTTGGATTATATAAGGCTTCCCGCAGCCCACCGGTAGGCCTTATATAAGTCTTGCCGCACTTGCTGGGTTAAATTCCTAATATTTAATTGCAACATAGGAGTCAGCGTCGGAGTCGGTGGTATTGTACCATAAAATTGAGGAGTCTGAGTCAAAGGTTTAGTGCACCGACTCCACAGCACTGGTTTATTATCTCAAATTCAGTTAAATGTTTGTCCATTATTTGGTTTGTATGATAGCCTAATATATATTGACATAATACAATACAGTACTGTAGTATATAATATGACCATTACCTGGTATGAGTGCTTGATAGCTGAAGTGGTGATCGAGATAGAAATGATTGCATTACTGTATCACTTGACTGTTTGCACATTAATTACTCTATTATACCGGTAGTTATATATTTATTTTGTTTTTATCTGCAGGGAGAAGTACTGCAAAGTGAGAATTATGTTGGGACTGAATGTTGGTCAGCCTCCGAGGCATTGATTGGGGACTACCTCACTCATCGCACTGACATGTTCTCCTACGGCCTTATCTTGTGGTAAGTTTAAAAAGAAATATTATTATTATTTTGTGTCCCTTCGGCTACTAGGCTCTTATTCCCATAGTTTTCAATCTTGTTTTAATGGACTAGGATGTCAGCTGGCTGGGTAAAGTGTTTGACTGGTAGCCAACTCCACAGCAGTGTGCAGGCTTGAGCCTCCCTCGGAGCCAACTTTTAAATTATACCGGATACGTAGATAGTGTATTGAGCAACTAATGAATTAAAATGTAAAACTTGCAAACTAAACAAACCAAAATTGGGACAAGGACAATATAAAGTCAAATTAAATTATCAAAATCGCTATGTGGAAACAACGCTTACTAAAATGAAAATTATTAAATAAAAGAACACAATCCACCACATAGGGTGTACATCACTACATGAGCAAGTTAATCTGTTTCCCAAGCAAACCAATCGCACATATAACAACGCACTATCGTCACGTTAAAGGAAGTAGTCAAGTTTGGGAAGTCCGGGACGTTCTGGCAAATTTTACTAAACTCTGCATGAATAAAGAAACTACATGTTAAATGTCAAAATATTATTTAAAATCAAATTTGCAACATGACAAGACATTAACAATAGTAAAAAATACAAATATTGATAAGATATCTATACTATTACAAAATAATATATAAAATACAGTACAGCACTCACTAACGATAGTGCTATCGGGTAGGTACCTGTAAGCATAGCATGCTTCAAGTGACCCCTATCAATAACTACCCTACAAATAACCTACATTTATAGCACAAATAAACTAAGGAAATCGCAAAAGTAAGCAATTGATACTATCGACAATGAATACATATAATATAAAGAGAAATAATTGCAAAATATGAAGTAACAACAGATTTAAACAAAGAGTACTCTTTTAACAAGAACAATAAATTTAAAAAATCATCAATATTAATAATAATAATAATAATAGAAAAAGAAAAAGAAAAAGATAAACAATAAATACAGACAAAAAGTAAGCAGAGGTTATACAAGAAACTTCAAGTTAAAAATGCTTGATTAAAATTATTGATGTCAAATTTTAGAATACAGTCACAATAATTGACCCTAAAAAGATTAAATTTATGGAACAATTTACTTGCCTCAAAACCTCTGTCCACTAAGAGTCTGTATAGTAACCTAGCTCTAGCCCAAAAGTCATCTACTTTAGTGCAGATTTTACAGAATTCAGAAAGCCACCTCGCCTCAGCAGGTTACAGCTAAAAAATATCTATGTATGTATATACTCAGGCAAATACTGTAGGCCTACCCCATTGCTGGGGGTGGCCGACACGAGACAGCCCGAACAGTAACAACATTAAAGTTCCTGTTCTCAGGTTCCGGGACTCTTTTTGCGTTCCCTCGCCCGTTACTCTGTCTCATAAGAGAATTATACTCAGGCACATACCCCGTAGCTGGGGGTGGCCGACTTTGATACCAAGGAGAATGGAGAAGGCATTAGTGAGACAATTGCATTATCCAGACTGTCTTTAAGGACAATATTGGGCAAGGTTTTCCCATCTTTTACCTACAGTGAGAAAGGACATACTCAATAGGATATGAACATTATAATAAACTTTCTAGCTGTACAGAGGGTTTACATAATGTAAAAATTGCAAAAATAAAAAACCAAAACAGGGACGACACAATATAAAGACAAAATATCTTATCAAAATCACTATGTGGAAATTACGATTTAGCAAAATAAAGTTATAACTTATAAGTAACAATGGATGAAGCAAACCAAAAGATTGAGATGGATATATTTATGGGATTGGGCACACTCCTCAAAGGTTTTGACCAGAGTTGACTGATTTAAATAAAGATATTACATCATAAGGTTGAACTTCCAATGGTCCACCAGTCTTTATAATGTAAAACTTGCAAAATAAACAAACAAAAACAGGAATGACACAATATAAAGACAAAATATCTTAGAAGATAGGAGCAAACATTCAAAGAATGGCTTTCTGTCCCTCCATTATATTGTAATGGCTCAGACCGGGTTGCCTTTCAGTAGTTTGAGTATACAGTAGTACAATAAAGTCCTGCCATAACACCACCTCATAATGTCATCACTGTGGCTGATGTTGGCAGCACCTAAGTAAGACTCAACAAAGCCCCCTTGTAGCACCTACAGTACTGTACTGTATCTATACCATACCAGCCTTAACAGTACTTTACTGTATAGGATCACCGTAGGTCCAGAATTCTCCCTACCAGTAAATGCTTACAGTGGCCGATAGAGGCGCTGAACGCAAGGTTTACTGCGGTGCATTATGGGAAATGGGCGACATCGCGGAGCTATCCACCATCCCTCTACTTCAACAATTCTATAATATATGCAGTTAGTCGAAATTTCTGTAGCGGACACATACTTTGGTCTATGCATACTTTTGATTTATATATTTTAAAATCACCCATATTCATAAATAATGTGCAGTATATTTACAATAAAAAGTCGGCAGGTATTTTCCCGCCAATTTTGTTACGATAATTAATCAGCTTATAATTATGTTTGTAGTCATTATCAGCTGCATATGGACTTTCCCTTTATTACTATACTGTACTATATAAGCACTTAGTGTAGTCGTATAGGCCTACTGTATAATAAAAACGTGTAGAATCACACAAAAATTGAGATAAACTGTGCATATCCTAGGTGCTGGGTATAGTGATGTCTACGGTCGTAGCTCTGGCACTAGTTCAGAAGCGTCCACCAGAGGTCTCAAGGAATTGTTGGTAGGGAGAATTGCGCCATCCCCTTTTGGTCGCCCTTGTACTACACACAGTAAAGATTGTAGCAAAATAATATTAATTTTGTATTACATGCACCATGTAGGCTATTGCTTACATTTCAATTTTTTTATTATTTTTTTTCTTTTCAGGGAGATGCTATCACTAAGGGTTCCTCACATAGACATGCTGGAATTCAATGAGTCCTACACAGATACTACGGCCAGCTTCACTATGCATGAAGACGACTTTGCTAAAGCCCTCGGTAATTCATAAACTCTATTTGCTATTGAAACCATAAGGAGGAGTATTTATGAAGTCTGTTATATATATATATATATATATACTGTATATATTGTATGCACTGTATACCTGTATAGTCTATTCATTATAATTTGGCCAAAAATCTGGAGTAATAAAACTAAATCAACATTTCTACCATTTGGGAAGAGCCAGCCAGGGAATACGGTAGGTGTGGAAATGTACAGCTCATTTGCTCTAGCCCTTTTGGAGTTACAGAGGTTACAGAGGTTATCATTTTTGGCCTAATTATAGTGAATGGATTATAGTACAATGCAATGATGATGAAGATGAGCTGCTTGAGAAGTATGTGTGGAGTGACTCGTAGAGACAAATTGAGGAATGATGAGATACGTAGGAGAGTGGAGACATGTTGAGCGAATGGAAGATGAAAGGCTCACAAGGAGAATATGTGAGTCAGATACAAGGGGAGGTAGAGGGCTAGGAAGACCTCCATTGAGATGGAGAAACTAAGATAGAGGAATGACTATAGATCAGGCAAGAGAAGTGGTAATAAATAGGAATGAATGGAGAATGATAGTGAATGGATGAGTGTAAACGCGGTCGTTTGGGAGAGGGGGTCAGGCGCCAGTTGGACAAGAAAATAGTCTGTCAGACGCCTGGCCCAGGGAGCCGATATATATATATACGCCTGGATGCATGGTGGGCGGGCATTGTGGTGTGCTCCGCTGCATGTCTGCCTGCGGAAACCGGAGCCTCTCCGGGAGATCTGGGACCCCAAATGGGCCTGGGTCTCTGGGTTTTTCTCCTGGGCAACCTAGATGTGTTTTAATTTGTGTTTTGTTGTCCCTGTTCGGGCTCTGTCTCGAATCGGCCACCCTAAACAAAAAATATATATAAATAAATAAATAGGGTATGTGCCAGAGTATATAGATAGATAGGAGTTGTTGTTGTTCCCCAAGCTGCCTGGCTGAACAGCCCCAAGGCCCCGAGCAATTCCAAGGCCATAACCGAGTGCCCCCACAGAACCCTCCCCGCCGACCACAATAAAGCCTGGGTGACCGAAGCCACTTCATGGCGGGGAGCTAAGGAGGGTGCGGAAACGCCCGGGAAACCAAATCCCCACCCAGGGCCCTGTGCCCCTCAGCAATTATGAAGAGAAAGTTGAGGGGCAAGGGAAAAATGTGACGCTTTGGCTTCCAATCTTGGTAGATTGGGAGGTCAATCCACGGAAGAGACGCCGTCACTTGAGATCTAGAAAATATATAAGTTAAAGGAACAGTCAGAGTAAGCTATGGGTATGGCAGAGATTGCTCAGCTCTCACTCTGATAGACCAGCCCATCACCACATGACTAGAACCCAATCCTCTCAGCATCAGCTAGGAAAGGCCCTAGAAAGCCGCCTTTGGCGGGGGGATAGCTCCCCTATTTCAACCCCTTTCGGGGTTAGGCACCCGCGGTTGAGACCGGAACCGCGTTTCGTGTGGAGCACTCGGGTCTTTAAATTTGTGTATGTACAGTATGTAAGGGATTAGAATATGCCCCACGTGCCTTCTGCGTGTCGTAAGAGGCGACTAAAGAGGTTGGGTTGGTGGGCTTGCGACCCGACCCCCACCCGGAAAAAAATACATAGCAACGATGAACGAACAATCCGCCTCGGATGCGGACGGACCCGTGTTGACGAACCCCGACCGACTATGGACAAGCCTACGGATATTCTGAGAATAGGGACATGGAATGTGAGTGGCATGAATGATGGCACAAAAGAGAGAGAGGTACTGGAAATGTTAGTGAATGCCAGGCTGGATGTATGTGGAATGACGGGACCAAATGGAAGGGTACAGATGTGGGAGTGTGGAATGGGTGTGTGTGCTGGAGTGAGTGAGGGAGCAGCGAGAGAAGGTACGTGTTTGTTTGTAAGTAACAAATGGAAGGAGTGTGTAAGAGAATATGGGTCTGTGGGTTCAAGGATTGTGTGGGTGAGAATGAAAGTAGGAATACAAACGTGGGTGATTGTGTGTGTGTATGTTCCGACAGAGGATAAACTTGTAATTAAAATGTAAAACTTGCAAACTAAACAAACCAAAATTGGGACAAGGACAATATAAAGTCAAATTAAATTATCAAAATCGCTATGTGGAAACAACGCTTACTAAAATGAAAATTATTAATAGAACACAATCCACCACATAGGGTGTACATTACTACATGAGCAAGTTAATCTGTTTCCCAAGCAAACTAATCGCACATATAACAACGCACTATCGTCACGTTAAAGGAAGTAGTCAAGTTTGGGAAGTCCGGGACGTTCTGGCAAATTTTACTAAACTCTGCATGAATAAAGAAACTATATGTTAAATGTCAAAATATTATTTAAAATCAAATTTGCAACATGACAAGACATTAAAATAGTACAAAATACAAATATTGATAGGATATCTATACTATTACAAAATAATATATAAAATACAGTACAGCACTCACTAACGATAGTGCTATCGGGTAGGTACCTGTAAGCATAGCATGCCTCAAGTGACCCCTATCAATAACTACGAGAAAGAGAGAAAGAGGAAGAGGAGTTCTGGGTGAATGTGGAGGCGTGCCTGGATAAGTTTGACAAGAACGAAAGAATATTTCTGATTGGGGATATGAATGGTAAGGTGGGTGATAGGAAAGTTGATGGAGTGGTGGGAGGGTGGGGGGTACCATCAGAGGTGAATGGGAATGGTAGTGCACTTGTGGACGTATGTGTTGGGAAGAGGTTGTGGATAGCCAACACCTTCCGACACAGAATGATACACAGGTGCACATGGAAAGTGGTGTGGACGATGAAGGATAAGACAGTGGTGGAACAAATGTAACTGATTGATTATATATGTGTGGATGAAAGAATTAAGAAATCTGTGATGGATGCTAGGGTGTATAGGGGTATTGGAGGGGGTCTGTCTGATTATTATGTAGTAGTAGCTAAGGTTAGGATACAAAAGAAGTGGGTGAGGAGAGCTGGAGGGAGGCGAGAGGAAGGTGGAATGGTGAGGAGGGTGGAGATGCTACAGGAGGAGGAAATCAGGGAAGAGTACAGGAGAGCAGTAGAAAGACGACTAGGTGGGTTCGACCTGGAAGATATGGAGGAGATAAGCAAGGTGTTTAAGGAAGAGGTCTGTGCAGCATGTGAGGAGGTGTGTGGAGTGAGGAGAAGAGGGAGGGGAGTGAAAGGTACAGCATGGTGGACAGAAGAGGTAAAAATAGCTGGAAGATAAGAAGAAAGCGTATAGAGAGTGGTTGGGTAGTAGAGGGAATGAAGATTTGGAGAGGCAGAAACGAGCGAGGTACGTGGAGAGAAAGAGAGTAGTGAAGGAAAGTAAGAGAAGAGTAGATGAGGAATTTGGAAGGAATCTGAGTGTAAAATGGAGGGAGTGTAAGAAACTGTTTTGGAAAGAAGTCAAGAAAATTAGGGAAGGTAGCAAGGGAAACAGTAAGAGTGTGAAAGATAAGAATGGGAGAATGCTAGCCGAGAAGCAAGAGAGAGTCGAAAGATGGAGGGAGTACTTCAACGAGTTACTAAATGTAAGAAATGAAGAGCCAGCAAACATAGTTGAATGGGGTATGGGAGGGAGAAGAGAAGTAGTAGAGGAGGAGGTGGGGATCAGGAGGTCAGAAGTGTGGGAAGCCATGAAAAGAGTGAAGTTCGGGAAAGCACCAGGAACAGATGGAGTGTGTGGGGAAATGTTGAGGTATGGTGGTGAGATAGTGATCGAATGGGTATGGAAAATGTGCAAACTAGCATGGGAGAAGGGGAGTGCACCCGATGACTGGAAGACTGGCATAATAGTCCCCCTATATAAGAGCAAAGGGGAAAGAGGAGTGTGTGGTAACCACCGAGGAATATGTCTTCTAAGCGTAGTAGGGAAGGTGTACAGTAGGGTAGTGATTGAGAGAGTGAGTGAGAACAGAGAAATGGATAGGAGATGAGCAAGGAGGTTTTAGGAAGTGTAGATCAGATTTTTACCCTGAATTGTGCTGTGGAGAAATATCTGGAGAAGAAACAAAAGGTGTATGTTGCTTTTATGGACTTGGAGAAGGCCTATGACAGAGTGGATAGAGAAGGCATGTGGAAAGTACTTAGAATATACGGAGTAGATGGCAAGTTGTTGTTGTTGTTGCTGTTCCCCAAGCTGCCTGGCCGAACAGCCCCAAGGCCCCGAGCAAGGCCAAGGCAATAACTGAGCGCCCCCACAGAACCCTCCCTGCCGACCACAATAAAGCCTGGGTGACCGAAGCCACTCCATGGCGGGGAGCTGAGGAGGGTGAGGAAACGCCCAGGAAACCAAAGCCCCACCCAGGGCCCTGTGCCCCTCAGCAATTATAAAGAGAAAGTTGAGGGGCAAAGGAAAAATGTGACGCTTTGGCTTCCAATCTTGGTAGATTGGGAGGTCAATCCACGGAAGAGACGCCGTCACTTGAGATCTAGAAAATATATAAGTAAAAGGAACAGTCAGAGTAAGCTATGGGTATGGCAGAGATCGCTCAGTTCTCACTCTGATAGACCAGCCCATCACCACATGGCAAGTTGCTGAAAGCAGTGAAGAGCATGTACTGTATGAGGGTGCAAAGGCGGCAGTATGTGTGGAGAATGAGCAGAGCGAGTTCTTTGACCTGAGTGTTGGGTTGAAACAGGGGTGTGTGATGTCCCCGTGGTTGTTTACTGTATATATGGATGGAGCCATGAAAGAAATACTAGGAAGAGCAGTGGATGTTGGTGTATCGATGAAAAGGGAGGGAAATGAGTGGAAGCTGCCTATACTGCTGTTTGCGGATGATACAGTTCTGATGAGCGATAATGAATGGGAGTTGCAGGGTCTGGTAAATGAGTTTGGAACAGTGTGCGAAAAACGTAATTTGAAGGTAAATGCGGGGAAGAGCAAGGTAAAGGGGTGAAGTCACAGAGTGTGAGGTGAAGTTGAACGGTCAGGCTATGGAGATTGTCAGCTCTTTTAAGTATCTGGGCAGTGTGTTGAGTAAAGATAGGACTATGGATGAAGTGCGGGAGAGGGTACAACAGGGGAAGAGGGTTGTAGGAACGTTGAAAGCAGTAACAAGAAATAGAGTGGTCAGTATGGAAGTGAAGAAGTCCTTGCATGACAGTGTGGTAATCCCGACACTAACTTACGGAAGCGAAGCATGGACGTTCGGGAAGAGACTCAGACCAAGAGTGAGAGCGGTGGAAATGAGTTACTTGAGAAGTGCGTGCGGAGTTACATGGAGGGATATACAGACGAATGAGGAAGTAAGAAGGAGGTGTTGTGTGGAGGTAGATGTGCTGGAAAGTGTGAAAAGGAACGAACATACATGAAACGGACTTAAGTTTCCAAAGGAGACATTTTTATTGACTCTTTTTTTTCATTTTATTATGCGTGTGTTGGAAGAATAATATTTGTTTTTCAATTTCATCGTATTATAAATGATTCATAGATTAAAAAAAGACCAAATAAGACATACTGGTTATATTTATGTACAGTACTGTATAAGGGAGATAGATGCACTAGACAGACAGACAGGCATTTGATACATAAATAACATTCTTAATCATTTATATTATATACTGTACTGTACCTAGGCTTTGGCCGCCACCCGTGCATGATCTCGACTTTTCCGTGTTGTGGCCGACTTTGGAACTTTGGGGTTACCGTGTCCAAACGAATCTGTGTATATCGAGATCTGACTGACTATATAAAAAACAAAAAAAAGTATTAATGCCATGTGCCACCTCTCTCGCAGGCACCCGGCCCGCCTTGCCCAACATGGAGCTAGGGAAGGAGTACCTGCCGGTCTTGGAGATCTTCTATGCCTGTACTGAAGTTGACCAGGCCAAGCGGCCCTCGGCCACTCAGGTCCTACATGTTCTTGAGTGCATTGAGGACTATGATGGTGATTTGGAGGATAAGGCTGCAACTGGTGAGGATATGGACAATGTTAACAAGAGGAAACGTGACATCAAGGGGGACGAAGACGACAAAACGGAGAAAAAACACAAGATGACCGATGATGTAACCAATGAGATCAAAATAAAGGAAACTAGTAACGAGCTGGTAGATGAAAATACTGAGAAAGCTAATAACGTAGTGGTTGGCAAGGATGAAACCAATGAGAACAAGACGGAAAATGGAGCCAGTGAAAAGATTGAGGAGGATGCAGAAAAAATGGGAAACAAGATAGCTGATGAATCCGGTGAAAGGTAAATAAACAAAAAGGACAAAGAAAATGGACTGATGAAGCTAATAAGAGAATAAAATTAAATAATAAAACTATGGAAAAGGTCCTAAAAGATTAACGCAAAAAAAAGATAAGCCCTGACAGAAATTAATAACCAGACTTTAGAAAGTTCACCATGCCAAGATAATTGATCTATCTATCTATCTATTGCCTGACGCCGCGATCCCCGAAGGGGTGGCCACGAACGAACCGCCCCCATGCACCTCTGTCCCCAGTCAGTCGACGCCCCTCCCCCCAACCAGCACCGCCTTCGTTCATGTAGTTCCTCACTCCATCCTTCCACCTCATATTCGGTCTACCTCTCCCCCTCTGTCCCTCCACTTCGCTCTCGTACACCCTCTTAGTCATTCTCTCGCTTTCCATACGTTCCATATGGCCGAACCATCTCAAGTTGTTCCTTTTCACACTTTCCAGCACATCTACCTCCACACCACACCTCCTTCTTACTTCCTCATTAGTCTGTCTATCCCTCCATGTAACTCCGCACGCACTCCTTAAGTAATTCATTTCCACTGCTCTCACTCTTGGTCTGAGTCTCTCAACCAACGTCCATGCTTCGCTTCCGTAAGTCAGTGTCGGGATTACCACACTGTCATGCAAGGACTTCTTCACTTCCATACTGACCACCCTATTTCTTGTTACTGCTTTTAGCGTTCCTACAACCCTCTTCCCCTGTTGTACCCTCTCCCGCACCTCTTCATCCATAGTCCCATCTTTACTCAACACACTGCCCAGATACTTAAAAGAGTTGACGATCTCCATAGCCTGACCGTTCAGCTTCACCTCACACTCTGTGACTTCACCCCTTTCGAAGACCATAACCTTGCTCTTCCCCGTATTTACCTTCAAATTCCGTTTTTCGCACACTGTTCCAAACTCATTTACCAGACCCTGCAACTCCCATTCATTATCACTCATCAGAACTGTATCATCCGCAAACAGCAGTATAGGTAGCTTCCACTCAATTCCCTCCCTTTTCAGCGATACACCAACATCCACTGCTCTTGATAGTATTTCTTTCATAACTCCATCCATATATACAGTAAACAACCACGGGGACATCACACACCCTGTTTCAAACCAACATTCAGGTCAAAGAACTCGCTCTGCTCACTCTCCACACGTACTGCCGCCTTTGCACCCTCATACATGCTCTTCACTGCTTTCAGCAACTTGCCCTCTACTCTGTATATTCTAAGTACTTTCCACAAACCTTCTCTATCCACTCTGTCATAGGCCTTCTCCAAGTCCATAAAGGCAACATACACCTTTTGTTTCTTCTCCAGATACTTCTCCACAACACAATTCAGGGTAAAAATCTGATCTACACATCCTCTTCCCTTCCTAAAACCTCCCTGCTCGTCGCCTATCCATTTCTCCGTTCTCACTCACTCTCTCAATCACTACCCTACTGTATACCTTCCCTACTACGCTTAGAAGACATATTCCTCGGTGGTTACCACACACTCCTCTTTCCCCTTTGCCCTTATATAGGGGGACTATTATGCCAGTCTTCCAGCCATCGGGTGCACTGCCCTTCTCCCATGCTAGTTTGCACATTTTCCATACCCATTCTATCACTATCTCACCACCATACCTCAACATTTCCCCACACACTCCATCTGTTCCTGGTGCTTTCCCCAACTTCACTCTTTTCATGGCTTCCCACACTTCTGACCTCCTGATCCCCACCTCCTCCTCCACTACTTCTCTTCTTCTCCCTCCCATACCATATCCAGCTATGTTTGCTGGCTCTTCATTCCTTTCATTTAGCAACTCACTGAAGTACTCCCTCCATCTTTCGACTCTCTCTTGCTTCTCGGCTAGCATTCTCCCATTCTTATCTTTCACACCCTTACTGTTTCCCTTGCTACCTTCCCTAACTTTCTTGACTTCTTTCCAGAACAGTTTCTTACTCTCCCTCCATTTTACACTCAGATTCCTTCCAAATTCCTCATCTACTCTTCTCTTACTTTCCTTCACTACTCTCTTCACCACCCTCTTACTCTCCACGTACCTCGCTCGTTTCTGTCTCTCGGAATCTTCATTCCCTCTACTACCCAACCACTCTCTATATGCTTTCTTCTTTTCTTCCACAGCTATTCTTACCTCTTCTGTCCACCATGCTGTACCTTTCACTCCCCTCCCTCTTCTCCTCACTCCACACACCTCCTCACATGCTGCACAGATCTCATCCTTAAACACTTTGCTCATCTCCTCCACTTCCTCCATAACTTCCAGGTCGAACCCACCTAGTCGTCTTTCCACTGCTCTCCTGTACTCCTCCCTGACTTCCTCCTCCTGCAACCTCTCCACCCTCCTCACCATTCCACCCTCCTCTCGCCTCCCTCCCGCTCTCCTCACCCACTTCTTTTGTATCCTAACCTTAGCTACCACTACATAATGATCAGACAGACCCCCTCCAATACCCCTATACACCCTAGCATCCATCACAGATTTCTTCATTCGTTCATCCACACATACATAATCAATCAATGACTTTCGTTCCACCACTGTCTTATCCTTCATCGTCAACATCCGTTTCCACGTGTACCTGTGGATCATTCTGTGTCGGAAGAAGGTGTTGGCTATCCACAGCCTCCTCCCCACACATACGTCCACAAGTGCACTACCATTCCCATTCACCTCTGATGGTACCCCCCACCCTCCCACCACTCCCTCAACTTTCCTATCACCCACCTTACCATTCATATCCCCAATCAGAAATATTCTTTCGTTCTTGTCAAACTTCTCCAGGCATGCCTCCACATTCATCCAGAACTCCTCTTTCTTTCTTTTAAGTATATCCTCTGTCGGGGCATACACGCATACAATCACCCACGTTTGTATTCCTACTTTCATTCTCACCCACACAATCCTTGAACCCACAGACCCATACTCTCTTACACATTCCTTCCATTTGCTACTTACAAACAAACATGCACCTTCTCTCGCTGTTCCTTCACTCACTCCAGCACACACACCCATTCCACACTCCCACTCTCTCACATCTGAACCTTTCCATTTGGTCTCTGTCATTCCACATACATCCAGCCTGGCATTCACTAACACTTCCAGAACCTCTCTCTCTTTTGTGCCATCATTCATGCCACTAACATTCCACGTAGCCATTCTCAGAATGTCCAAAGGCATGTCCTTAGTCGGTCGTGGTTCGTCAACGTTGGTTCCGTCCGCATCCGAGGCTGTTCGTTCGTTTTTCTTTGCTTAGATATTTTTTCCGGGTGGGGGTCGCAAGCCCACCGACCCAACCTCTTTAGTCGCCTCTTACGACACGCAGAAGGCACATGGGGCATATTCTATTCCCTAACCCCCAGGGGGGTTAGATAATTGATAAGTACAGATAATCTCATGAAATTAAACTTTTATTGTACAGTAGTGCCCATTTTCTTTTCTTTTGAAAAGTTTGGACCTGCTGAGCAAAACTATACTCCTGTCACGTTAATTGGGCAAGATATTTAGTTTAGTAGTAATTTCCTGACAGTTGATTGTAAAATGCAAAACCACTAATTGCTTCATACTATACTATTACTGTAGTTTGTTTTCACAATTAACAATATTTCCCCCCCCCCCCCCCTTGAGAGTAAGGGGGTCCTCCATATTTAGTGGAGGAAACTAATACGCCCCACGTATCCTACTGCATGTTGTTGTTGTTGTTGTTCCCTAAGCTGCCTGGCCGAACAGCCCCGAGTCCCTGAGGAAGGCCATGGCCACGATTGGGCTTTCCCACAGAGCTCTCATGAGTGTTGTTGTTGTTGTTCCCCAGGCTGTCTGGCCGAACAGCCCCAAGGCCTCGAGCAAGGCCAAGGCCATAAACGAGCACCCCCACAAAATCCTCCCTGCTTACCACTAACAAACATTACATTAATGAAGTCAACGCACCAGGCGACAAAGGCCATATGGAAAGACGGGAAGGAAGTCAACTAAATATCATCGAGAACTCGAACATGATGAAGGAAGGACATAATACGGGAGATAGAAAACGAGGGAGATTCAGAAAGAAAATCTGCAAGACATGGCGGCTGGCGGAGGAGAGCTAGAAAAGGGAAGAAACGCGTGCGGGCAACGGAAAATAAGGGGCAATCGAGGAAAAGATGGGAGACAGAAAGCTGAACGGTACAGTGCGAGCAAAGAGTCGGAGGAGAACGGGACATTAAAAACGAATGGGTAAGTCTGGTGTGGCCAATGCGGAGACGGGCCAAAGCCGTCTCCCAACGGCGATTACGGTGGGAGGGATCAGACCACCCAGAAACGGACGGTTTGACAGAACGAAGTTTATTAACGGAGATAGTGGACCACTGAGTCTGCCACCTCGACCAAAGAAACCTGGACAAGGCAGGGAAGAAATCAGAGGCCGGGACAGCAAGTGAGGAGCGGGTACCCCGCACGGCAGCAGAACGAGCAAGGCAATCAACCCGCTCATTACCGCAAACGCCAACGTGACTGGGAACCCAGCAAAAATGTACAAGAGGTGCGGACGGAAAGGCGGAAAAGCCATTCCTGAATGGAAAGAACTAAAGGGTGTAGAGCAGGGGAGGACTGTAAGAGAAGTAGAGCACTGAGAGAATCAGAGAACAAAGTAAAGGACGAGGAGGGGAAGGAACACATAAAACGGAGGGCAATAAAAATAGCATAAAGTTCAGCAGTTAAAATACTGGCAACGGGAGGCAAAGAATATTGATACGAGCAAGTGGGAAAAAGGACGGCAAACCCCACGCCTACCGACGTCTTGGAGCCATCAGTAAACACGGGAGTGGTTGTAGCGTGAAGAGAGAGGTGATCTAAGAAACGAGACCGAAGAACGAGGGGAGAAGTAGAGGACTTGGAACAAGGGAGGATGGAAGGGCAAACCGAAGGACGAGGGAAAAGCCAGGGGGGAAAAGAGCAAAAGCGGAAAGGGAGGACGTTAGAAACAGGGAAAGAGCACGATGCGAGCAGCGAGAGCATGTGGACAGAAAACGGAGAACCAAGACGGGGGTGAGACGAAAAGTAGCAACGACCGAAGGGGGAAGGGAAAGATGGGAAGATGGGAATTGTTGAAGGCGAGCGTAAGAACGAAGGGACAGGAGAGCCCGACGGCGATAAAGAGAAGGGAAACCAGACTCAGCATAGAGGCTTTCAACAGGAGAGGAACGAAAAGCACCAAGGGCAAGACGAAGACCAGAGTGATGAACAGAATCAAGAGCATGGAGAACAGAATCAGAGGCTGAAGAGTAAACTTGACAGCCATAATCCAACTTGGAGAGGACAAGAACCGTATGAAGCCGAAGAAGAAGCGCTCGATCAGCACCCCAAGTGAGGTGGGACAAGGACTGAAGAAGGCGGAGGCGGAGTAAGGCAGCAACCTTGAGAGAAGAAACATGAGCGGACCAATTAAGACGAGAATCAAAAGTAAGACCCAAAAAAGTAGTAGAGGAACGATAAGGGAGGGCAGTACCATAACGAGTAAGAGGAGGATGAGGAATAGAATGGCAACGAGTAAAGGACATCGCGCAGGATTTGGAGGTGGAAAAACGGAACCCGTGGCGGGTTGCCCATGAAGAAACAGCCAGAATAGCGGATTGGATAAGAAGATGTAAAGCGGCAATATCTGAGTCGGCTGCGTAAATTGCAAAGTCGTCGACATACAAGGAAGACCGAACCCCGACAGGAAGAGAAGACACGATACCGTTGATAGCAATGAGAAAAAGGACGGTACTCAGGACACAACCCTGAGGGACACCTTCCAACTGAGGGTAAAGACGAGATAAGTGGGAAGCGACTCTGACACGAAAGGACCGAGAAGAAAGAAAATTCTGAATAAAGACCCCTAGATTACCGTAAATGCCACAAGAACGGAGCTGACGCAAAATGTGGTACTTCCAGGTAGAATCATAGGCTTTTTCGAGATCGAAAAAAACAGCAATGACAGTTTGACGACGAGCAAAAGCCGTCCTGATATAAGATTCCAAGCGAATGAGGGGGTCAAGCGTACTACGAGCACGTCTGAACCCGAACTGGGAAGAAGACAACAAATGGCGCGACTCAAGAATCCACATGAGACGAGCGTTAATCATACGTTCAAAGAGTTTACACAGGCAACTGGTAAGGACAATAGGGCGATAGTCCTGTGGCGAGAACCCAGACTTGCCAGGTTTAAGAAAAGGTATGGTCAGGGCAGTACCCCAAGAGGGAGGGAAAACACCAGAAGACCAAATCGTGTTATAGAGAGCTAACAAGAAGACCAGAGCTTGCGAGGAAAGATGTTTGAGCATGAGATAATGGATACCATCAGGACCCTCAGAAGTGTTCTTACAGGCACGGAGAGTGGTGTGTAACTCAGTCGAGGAAAAAGGAGCATTATAGGATTCGTCAGAGGAAAGACTAAAAGTAATTGGAGTACTTTCCGCAACGACTTTAAGCGAGTGAAACTCAGCAGAGAGGTGAGAACCACTGCTAACTGAGCTAAAGTACGAGCCCAGCAATTGTTTCGGAGTCTGCCACAGAAACACCATCAATGCGGAGGACTGGAGCACGGAAGGGAAGATGTTTACCAGAGATCTTACGAATAAGTTTCCAAACCGAAGCGACAGGAGTGCGAGACGTAATAGAAGAAACATAGGACTCCCAACTCCGGCGTTTAGCGGCTTTGGTAGTACGACGGAAAAGAGCAGATGCACGGCGAAAGAGAAAAAACGACTCCTGAGAAGCAGGGGTGAGACGCTTACGGCGAAAGCTTTTCCAAGCCGCCCGTTTAACCCGGAGGGCCCTGGAACACTCAGGAGACCACCAAGGGACGCATTTAGACGAGAAAGGGCGAGACGTCCGGGGAATGGACGTCAAAGCAGTACCGAAAACCAGATCCAGAAAAAACGAGAGCATGACACGGACCGATGAGAAAGGAGGAGGAAGCAAAGAAGGAACAGTAAGGGAAGCGAAAGAAGACCAGTCCGCCCGCTGGAAGCACCAACGAGGGGAGTTAGGAGTAGGAGAGTAGGTAGTCAGAGAAAGGAGAATGGGAAAATGGTCGGAATTGTGAGAATTCTCGAGAACTGACCAATGAAAATCAAGGGAAACTGAAGGGGAACACAGGGAAAGATCGATACAGGAAAACGTACGAGTCCGAGCATCAAAATGAGTAGGAGCACCAGAATTAAGGAGAAAAAGAGGACGGTCCGAGAGAAAAGGTTCAAGCCGACGACCCCGGGGTGAAATAACATTGTCACCCCACAAGGTGTGCCGACCATTAAAATCACCAAGGACTAAGAATGGAGTGGGCAACTTAGATAAAAGCTCGGAGAATTCGGGAAAATCGATGGGAAGAGAAGGCGACAAATACACAGAAACCACTGTTAACCAGCGGTCAAGATAGACTCTAGCAAAGGTGCAAGGGAAATGAGTAGAAAAGGACAGCTCTTCAAAAGGGACAGAACGATGAATAAGAAGACAAGTATCATGGAGAGAGTGGGGAGAACTATAAAAAGAGTAATGAGGAAAGGGAACAGGAGGAGAGAAAAGACGAGTCTCCTGTAGACAAACGACCTTAGGGGAGTGAAGAGAAAGAAGAAAACGTAAGTCAATCCTTTGAGCATGAAGACTACGAAGATTCCACTGCAAAATGGACATAATAAAAGAAAAAGAAAAAAGAAACCAAGAGGAGACTAAAGGACGAAAAAACAACGAAAACAGACAAAAGAAAACCAGAAAAGGAGGCAAAAGCCACCGAAAAGAAGGACGCACAGAAAAAGAGGAAGGACACACAGAGAAGGAAAGAAATATACACAAATAACAATAAAGGTAAAACACACACACTTATGTACAACTAAGAAAAGGTGAATGAGGATAACGTGGAGAATTAAAAGGAGGCAAAAGCCAACAAAAAAAAAGAAAGGGAAGAATACACACTTATACACAACAATGAAGAGGCGGATGGGCGAACGGGGAGACAGATAAATACAAATAATGAGAAAGGGAAAAAATACACACTTATGTACAACAATGAAGAGGTGGATGGGTTAACGGGGAGACAGAAGAGAAGGAGGCAGAGGGGAGGACCGAAAACCGGGGGGCATAGGGAGGCTTGACAGCGAACGAGAAGAAGAAAGGAGGGCCAGAAAGAGAGGAGGGAAGGGCAGAGGACGAAAGAGAGACAGAAGGAAGAGAAGAAGGTTGGGAAGGGGTAGAGACAGAAGAGGGGGGGACAGGGGAAGGAGGAGGCGGTTGAGGGGTAAGGGGCAGTGTAGAGGGGACGGGATGAATGTCAGCAGAAACGGTAAGAGGCGGGGGACGAGAAGAATCGAGAAAGGCTCGAATCTTGGGAATGGACTCAAAGGACATGTTTAAGTCAGAGGGAGGGCGAAAGCAGGAAGAAGAAGAAAGAGATGGAGAGGAGGAGGAAGGAGGTAACCTCTTTTTCTTCTTCTCACCGGGACTCGGACTCCGGACAGTACGGTGGAAGTCCCTGCGTTTAGAAGAGGAGTGGGGAGAGGGAGAACGGGAGGTACGGGAAGGAATTTTGGAAATACGTTTGGTAGAGACAGGAGACCGGAAGGAAAGGGAACCACGAGACGAGGGAGGAGGAGAACTAGAGGAAGGCTTGGGATGGGACCGCTGGCGGGTGGGGCGTTGAGCCAAACCAGAAGAAGAGGGGCGAGGGCGAGGAGAGGAAGTGGAAGGAGAAGAAACGGAAGTAGGAGTAGAAGAGTCAAGCACAGAGAAAGAGTTAGACAAAGGGATAGAAGACGAAGAGACAGGAATAGGAGGAGTGGAGACAGAAGAAACCGAAGGCGTAGAAGTAAGGGAAGAAGGGACAGAGAGCGGAACAGAGGAAGAGGAGGACGAGGACAAGGGAAGCGGAATGGAGGGAGTGGAAGAAGAGACGGGAGGGTGAGAGATAAGTGCAGAAATCGGACGAGGAGAGAAGCCCAGGCGAAGAGCTTCCTTACGGGCAGCAGAGTGAGTAAGGCCTTGTTTTGCTTTAAGAATTGTAACTTCAGATTCAAATTTGTAAACGGGGCAATCATGGGAATAGGCAGGATGGGAGGCTTTACAGTTGAGGCAGCAGGGGGTCGTAGACGGGCAGTCATCAGCAATATGGCCAGGTTGCGCACAGTACGGGCATGTAGGATAGTCGGGGTTGAGAGAGCGACAGTATTTCACGGGATGGCCAAAACGCCAGCAACCCCTGCACTGCTGAGGGCGGGGAAGGGATTCTAAGACGTCGATGCGAGTACCACCGACAATAACGTGAGAAGGGAGAATATTACCATCGAACGTTATTTTAGCGATATTAGAGGGATAGCGGCGATTGTGGCGAGGTTGGATGGTGTAACAGACAATATTAATTACAACATGGTCTTGTGCAACAACGGCCTTCCCAATAAGGTCGGCACAATCTTTGAAGTCCCGATCACCGAGTTGGATATAAGAAGGGATCAGGACAGTACCTGTGCACGAGTTCATTCTTTGGTCTTTAAAAGCAGGGATGGGAGTACCGTTGGGATCTGCAAAGGCCGCCATAGCAGCAGCCTGACTCTCGTTTTGCACTGTAACTAGACGGGAATGATCATGACGAGAGTGGAAAGTGACATCCTCGCCCACCCTCTGAAGGAGACTGAGGTGGAACAGAAGGTCATCCCCGGCAAGAGGGGCTGAGGCGGGGATAGAAAAGAATTTAACAAAATCGGCAGGGGCAAAGAGATCGGAGAGAGGAAGAATAGAAGAACGAGGGCGAGCAGAAGAAGAAACTGAAGTAGATGGAACCGAAGGCGAAGGAACTGAAGGAGAAGAAAAAGAAGGAGAATATGGTTCGAAAGTGACGATATGAGATGAGGAAGCAATGGAGGAAGGAAGAGTGGCAGATGCAGTAGAAGGGATAGCAAATGACGGAAGAGAAGAGGGCTGAACTGGCGGAGCGGGGAGGGATAAGGAAGAGGAAGCAGTAGAAGAAAGAGCAGGCTGAACTAATGAAGAATCGGAAAGAGAGGTGACACACTCCACGCCTACCAAAGTCGAAGCTGAGGAAGGCGCCGGAGAGCGGTCAATGAGGAGAGAGTCAGAGGTTTGAGCTGGTATGGTACTAGTAGGTACGGATGCGTCGAGGGCGGAAGCCCCAGAGAGTTGAGAAAGGTCAGGTGGAGAGTCCGTGAGATCGCGTGGGACGGGGACAGGGTGCGCCTTAGCTTGGTCCGGGGTAGTGGGGTTGGATGGACGGACCATGATGACCCAAGTTGTTTTTACTATTCTAATTTCGGTTTGTCGGAAAACGAAAAAGGAAAGAAAAACTAACCAAGGGGAAGAAAAAGAAAGAAAAAGAAAAGAAAAACAGAAACAAAGCAAAAATAAAGAGCGTACCATAAGAGCTAACAGAGCCCCCTGTCGCGAGGCAGGAAGCTCCGACCCCACAAACAGGGGCAGGTCCTAGGGGGTTCATCCCCATACCCTACCCTCCTAGACAAGGGGGGATAGCACCACTACGTACAGAGAGGCCTAGCTTAGGCAAAACCGCTATACTGGGACTGAGGGCAAAATGAATTGCAAACATCCCCAATCTGTACGTAATGGAGGGCAGCCGGACAGAAGCCAGGAAACCCACCAGGAAGGTAGACCGGACCCCCGGAAACCGAGACCGGGCTACCACTAACAAAGCCCGGGTGACCGAAGCCACTCCAAGGCAGGGAGCTGAGGAAGGTGCGGAAACGCCCGGGAAACCAAAGTCCCACCCGAGGCCCTGTGCCCCTCAGCAATTATGAAGGGAAAGTTGAGGGGCAAGGGAAAAAAAATGTGACGCTTTGGCTCCCAATCTGATTGGGAGGTCAATCCACGGAAAAGACGCCGCCACTTGAGATCTAGAAGATATATAAGTAAAAGGAACAGTCAGAGTAAGCTATGGGTATGGCAGAGATCGCTCAGTTCTCACTCGGATAGACCAGCCCATCACCACATGACTAGAACCCAATCCTCTCAGCATCAGCTAGGAAAGGCCCTAGAAAGCCGCCTTTGGCGGGGGGATAGCTCCCCTATTTCAACTCCTTTCGAGGTTGGGCACCCGCCCAAGTTGGCGTAAGTGGTTGTGTGAAATGCAGTCTTCTATGATGTGTTTAATGGTATGGGGTGCTGTGTTACATCCCGGGCAGGCGTCGACAACGGAGTCATCCAGTCTCTTCTGATAGCTCAGGAGAGCTGGATGGTGTCCGCATCTCAGCCTGGCCAGGTGGACTCTGTCCTCGCGAGGAAGGGAGGATTTGGAAGGATGGATTTCGGGAGGTCGTGCATGCAGCTGCGTGTTGTCTGTGAGTGAGTGGATGGATCGGTGAGAGATATGAGTATGGATGTGCTTCTGGAAGTTGGTTCGGGGTGGGCAGGGAGGGAGAGAGGACAATAATTGTGTGTGATACCGTGTGCTGGGTGTTGTTTTGATATTTCTTGGTGTCTGTGGGTGTGTTGCCATGTAGTTTAGTGGGTTGTCTTGGTTCATGGAGGCTGCTGCCAGGAATTGAGTGCCGCTCATGTCCAGATGGTCTTTGACTTTGAGGATTTTGGTTTCTTGATGTAGGTGATCTGTGGGTGCAGTAGCTGTGCAGCCTGTAATGATCTTCAGGGCTTTGTTTTGAATAGTCTGTAAGGTCTTATGATGTGTTTCAGCTAGGTTAGAAGCCCAGGCTGGGCTTGCGTATTCCATCACTGATCTTATGTATTGTTTATATACTGTGGTGGTAGTTTCTTTGTTGTGTCCAAATTTTGTATGAGCAAGTGACCTGAGGGCGTTAAGTCTGGGTGTCCGTTGTGTCCGTTTCTTTTTAATGTTTGTGGTGTGCTGTTTGAATGTCATGAGTATCATATGTTACTCCTAGGATTTTGGGTGTGTGTGTATGTGTTAGGGGTGTGTTGTTTATGGTGAGTTGAGGGATGTATTCATGTTCTGTCCAGCTTGTGAGCAGGGTTGCGCCGGGAATTTCCTACTGCATGTCGTACAAGGCGGCTACATGGGGAGGGGGAACATGCACCAAAGAGATCCACCTCCAATGATAGCACTACTGGGAGGCCTGCAGATAGAAGCAAAATTGGGCCAATTCTATGAGCCCATGGACCGACGACGTCATCCCCCACTGCCCTCTCACAAAAACTGATATCACTACAACCTACCTCCCCCCCCCCCCCGGGTAGGTTTTATAACAGTTTATTGTGGGAAAAGGTTATTTTGTGTGCTTGAATAAGGAAGCATTTGCAGATGCGCATCTTTCATACCAAATCAAGCCTCTCATAGCAGCCATTATAGTCATAATTTTCTAGATTTGTAATCCCTTTTCACCAGTCACCATTTATTGTATAATGTCCACCAAACATTAGTAATAATTATCTATCTGTATACTCAGGCACATAGCTGGGGGTGGCCAACTTGAGCCATAATACCCAGGTACAATGCACCTTATCTGAATGAGCGACTTTTCAGTATGCAAATCTGTTGTAGTGTAAGGAGAGGGTCAACACCCCCTCAATAATAACAGGTTTTATGGCCTATCTATCTATCTATCTATTTGCTCAAGCCCATTCACCATTTTTTTTTTTTTTATACTGGGGTTTTTATGGCCTACTTGGCATATATTAATGAAACAAGGGAATTTCGTTAATCACATGCTGATGCTCTGTAATTCCTGAATGGATGGGACTCGTCAACCTTTG
This sequence comes from Paralithodes platypus, assembly GCA_032716605.1. NCBI lineage: Eukaryota > Metazoa > Arthropoda > Malacostraca > Decapoda > Lithodidae > Paralithodes > Paralithodes platypus. Next base: position 43,891,194 of record CM064508.1, read on the forward strand.
TTGGCAACACGTCTAGGGGAGTAAACCTTATACAAATCCGTACTGCTTACCCAAGGGTGAAGCAGGTTAGTGGATGGACTAGCCGCACACCACTAGAAAAATAGTGCTAACAAGATACATAGAGGGCCTCAGAGTCGGAAGGACCCTAAGTTGAGTGGTCAATCTAATAAGTCCTTAATTAAACTGGCAAGGGTTATCCTTCTCATAGAGGGGAATAAGGCGTCTGGCAATAGATAGACTAATTCAGTAGGGCGCAGAATTTCGGTAAGAAGTGGAGTGCAGTTTGCGGGAAGAAAGTGGGAAGTAACAATTCAACGTTTCGTCTTTTATGACGGTGCACAAGAGGTGTAGTGAGGTAAAAGGACCTTTGACGAGGAGCACACACTTATGTGCTGTGTGCAAGAGCGAACTTGTGTTGGATGACTCACCCGATAGTATCGATCTTGGCAGTGTAACGCTGGTACTTGGGTGATATACTGTAGTTTCTGCCGGAGGTAGTGCTGAAGCTGTCTCAATTGTCAGTGATGGTGATGTTTAGAGAACTGTTGCCTCTCTTGACCATGAGAAGTCTCCTATTACACCTTCCCCGTAGAACTAGGGCACCTGAGAGCGCCCATGAATTTACACTTTCTCCTCCACAATGCAGAACTTCTGCTTATCAGAATTCATTTATCCCCAGAGCTACTACTCTTTGGAATTCACTTCCCTCGAATTGCTTTCCACAAACTTACAAATGTTTAAATCCAGTTGTTACAAACATTTTATGAATGGAGGATGCCTTTAGGCACATGGACCTTTTTGTTTTATCTGTTTTTCCTTCCTCCGTTCATAGTCTTTAAAAAAAAAAAAAAGGAAGGGAAGGGAAGGGAACTTTGTTCATCCATCCTCTCCACATGTCCAAACCATCCAAGCCTGCTAGTACGGATCATATCACTGATACTCCTGATACCTAACCTCCTTAGCTCTTCATTTGATATCCTATCTTGCAGTTTGGCACCACACATTCATCTCACCATTCTCATTTCATTGCATTCCATTTTGTTGATATAAGAGAAAATTGAGCGAGCCATTGGATGTGGAAATATTTTTATCAAATTAAATTGAGGTCTGGAAGTCTTATGCTGGGGATCCCAAATGGGCCTTGGTATCTGGGTCTTGTCCTGGAAGACCTAGATGTGTGTGATTTTGTTTTTATTTTATTTTGTTCGAGTTCTGTATCAAGTCGGCCACCCCCAGCTATGGGATATGTGCCTATCCAGAGTGAGGCTTGGCATCCTCTACCCAACTTTAGCTGTTTCTGTCTGTCTCGTTTACGGTCTACTTTTCCTTTTGGGGCCAGGGGGCTATGAATTCTCCTCCCCTTGTATAATTCTCCTACTCGACGAGGCAGAGGAACGGGCGAGGGAACACGAAAGTGGTCCCAGACCCTAAGAATAGGAACTTTAAATTTTTCTGTTCGGGCTCCGTCTCGTTTCGGCCACCCCCAGCAATGGGGTAGGTGCCTGAGTATATAAAAAAAACAAAAACAAAATCTATATTCCAACTACTCCCTCTCGGGCATAGGCTGATAGCCTTTATACTCAACCGCTGGACACGGTGAGGCCCGTGAGGTTTTGCTCCAGTCTAGGGAGTGAGACATGCGAAGCTTCACGGCTCGAAGCAATTCAATCTCTGAAGCCGCCTCGCCTCTGCGCTTCACAGTCTCATCCCCCACACTCGGACCCTCACTCTCAGAACGCCATCTATTGAGCAATTAGCTCACTAGGCATTACCCCCCTGTAGCATATTTTTGAATATGGGAATATTCATACAATGCTATTTAATCAGGGAACAATGAGGGTATTACATATACAATTTACTCACTACCTTACTTTAATTATAGCATCTATGATATATCAATTTATATTTGTCAATCTGGATTTTTTTCTTCTTCAAACATTTAACCCCCAGGGGGTAAGAGGGCCTTCATCTTATGGTGGAGGAAAAGAAAGAAAATTCCCCATGCATCCTAGTGAGTCGTACAAGGCGACTAATAAGGGGGATGGTGGTAGACTTGTGGACCAACAGCTGTTACTATACATTAAAGCCTTGCTATTGGCACTGCCGAGACTGGTGGAGCGCAGGTAGGTGCCACAGGGGACTCGACTAGTCTTACCTGGGCACTGTTTGGCGTCACGCCAGTCGGCCATAGTGTTTATATTGGTGGGGCAGTGTTGTGGCAGGATTTTGTTGTTCTAAAGTCCAAGTTGCCTAATGTACAGTACTGTATAGTCTTGGTATGTTGCTGTCCTGTTGTAGCACTATTGAGGGTTCTGTGGTTTGCAGGTGGACTTCTTGAGTTTTTCTGAAGCAGGGTTAGCATTATGCCAACATTAGCCAAAAGATGGGACGGTGTTGTGACGGGACTTCATTCCAACTGTGGATAGGCAACCACGTCTGAAGCGTTACAATGTTTGTAAAGGAAAATTATGTTAAATCATTGTATGTACAGTATGTATGACTTGTCAAATTATAAATCTATATTTTGACAATATACTTTACTGTACCACCAAAAAGCATAATACAAAGTTAACTGTTATACAATTGCCTGCACAGGTGGGAATGTCACAACATTCTTTGGTGAGACCTTTGGAAACTGAATAGTGGGATGTTTCATTATCAGGTTGTTGTTGTTGTTGTTCCCCAAGCTGCCTGGCCGAACAGCCCCAAGGCCCCGAGCAAAGCCAAGGCCATAACCGAGCGCCCCCACAGAACCCTCCCCGCCGACCACAATAAAGCCTGGGTGACCGAAGCCACTCCATGGCGGGGAGCTGAGGAGGGCGCGGAAACGCCCGGGAAACCAAAGCCCCACCCAGGGCCCTGTGCCCCTCAGCAATTATGAAGAGAAAGTTGAGGGGCAAAGGAAAAATGTGACGCTTTGACTTCCAATCTTGGTAAATTGGGAGGTCAATCCACGGAAGAGACGCCGTCACTTGAGATCTAGAAATTATATAAGTAAAAGGAACAGTCAGAGTAAGCTATGGGTATGGCAGAGATCGCTCAGTTCTCACTGATAGACCAGCCCATCACCACATGACTAGAACCCAATCCTCTCAGCATCAGCTAGGAAAGGCCCTAGAAAGCCACCTTTGGCGGGGGGATCGCTCCCCTATTTCAACCCCTTTCGGGGTTGGGCACCCGCCATCATTATCAGGTTTCCCACCTTAGCGAATGGGAATTCCAAGTCTTGGGCAAATGTACTCATTGGTAACAAAATAGCTGAAAAAGAAATATTGGACTATTGAAAGAATATTTGTTTATTTATCTGTATTAAATATTGTACATTATGGGTAATTTGCAACAATTAAATTTTATAATAAAATTTCAAATTATTTTGCATGATAGTCTTACGTATAGTGACTAAACAATCGCCAGCTCTATATGGGGTAGCCAGTTTATATGTGGTGCTCCAATAGTTCACAAATCCATAAAAATACTCCCCACAAAAAGAGAAAAAAAAAAATATATACTGTTAAATGCATTATTTTAGTATCAATACATACTGTAGGCTATAATAGTTTGGTATAAATTATTTCAAGCTTTAGCGGCTGCCATTTCCACAGATGTAGCTTATACTGTATATGAACGCCACATTCCTCAACCCTCTGAGGGTGAGGGCTGGTCCTATCCAGAGTGAGGTTTGGCATACTCTACCATACATTAGCTGTTTCTGTAAGACTTTTCCTATACCGTACTACTATTCTTTCTAGGTGCTAGCGAGATTGCCCAATTGGGTGGCACTGCAAGGGGGCCTGCAGACGATGGGGGCATTGGCCCGGGGGTGCAAGCCCATGGGCTGATGATCCCCTCCCCTGCTGCCCTCTCAGAGACAGATCTAATTTCACCCTTCGGGGGCCCGAGTATCAGACTCGGGACTACAACAAGTCTCTGAAATGCATAGATGCCATTTTTTAATATTACCAGGTAGCTAAATATATTCCAACACATATTTTGCTGTGGGAATTTTTGTATCAACATCTATACTAATTGGACCACTGCATACAAAATGGCTAATTTACCCTAGTTCAATACTGAAAAATCCCATATACCCCCCAATATTAACACTATCATAATTTTTGAGGATGTGTTGGATGGTTTCTGGTTTATAGTTTAAAAGACAATACTTCTAAACAGGATTCATGTTCATTGTTATGATAAAATAAAAAATGGTACTTTATTGTTGTCTAAATAATCTAGAAATTGGTAGCTATTAAACTATATAATTAATAAGGACTATCCAGCCCATCCCAGGTAGTATAAGTTGAATTTATTTTATTTTTAACCATATTGTACTTCGTTTCTCTGTCCATTTATATAAAAAATCAATTGGTAGGTAAATGATTGTATGATGCTAATAACTATAATATAATACCGGATATCTGGCATATACAGTGTGTGTATGTATATATATATATATATATATATATCTTTCTCTATATTAAATTAGACTTAAGCATTAGATGTAACAGCCAACTTTTTGAGATGTTCCATGAATACTTGTAGACTGACATCATCGGTGAGGACGGGGGATCCACCATCCTGAAAAACACATGTACCGGTATAAATTTTATGCCAACTTTCCAAAATTCATGTTACTGTTTAACTCTTTCAGTACATCTTTTTTTGTTTTACTTTATTTTAGCTATTTAGACAATTTTATGAAGCTTAGGAAAGATATATGGTTGTTGGAAAGATTGAAATAGTCGGTTACCTTTTAATGGGTAGACGTCCTTGAGCTGAATAAAATTGTCTAATTGGCAAAGTAAATTTAAAAGGATGTCACCGGTACTGAATGGGTCAATCCTTTCAGTATAATGATACAGTCTTGACTTTCATTAAAAATGTATTTAGTTTTGGAAGTACCTGTGGAATTAAATGATTAATATTTAACCTCTTACTTCCCAGAGGTACAGTCGTGGACAAGAATTTCTGGAAAATTTTATGAGGCGTAATCAAGCTGCATTTACAGTAAACTATTTTGAAAATGGATGAAATTACTGGGATTCACAAATTAATTATGTCCCATTTTTTTCAATAGGTATTCATGATGATGACTACTTCCAAAGCTGGATAAAACTGTCTAAAAGCAAGTCAGAATAAATGCATAATGGTATCGATATAATGAATGGGTTAAACTACATTTCATTGATTACATTCTCTTCCCAACAACAGAATTAATTTTCTGTTTAAAAAAGAATCATTAATTTTTTGTAGCTGGCGGAAAGTGTCTTGTCCTTATCTAAATTGCTAAGCTATATAATAATTAATTTATTTATTTCACTCCCAACACCTCCCAATGAGATTAATGAAAGTATTGGAGATTTTATAGCTAAATACAGTAGGTGGTTAATTAGAAAAGGGATCAATATATATATTAAGGGAGCCCACCTCACTTTTTTGCTCTTTCTCCCTCTCTTTAGCTTATATCCACTCAACCTCATTCAGTCTACTGTTTTAAAACATTTACCCCCATCCAGGTATCAATATTTTCCTGGCGAGCGTGATGAGCGAGCCAGCATTTATATTTTTGTTTTGACAGCAAGCTAAATTTGTACATTTTTCGATAGAAAAATGTCTCCGGCGAAGCCCAATTCCTCCATACAATGCTGGCTCGCTATCGCTCGCCAGGAAGAAATAGACACCTGGATGGGGATAAACGCCTTAAAACAGTTGGCTGAATGGGGCCGAATGGATACAAGCTAGGAAAAGAAGAGAAAGATACAAAAAGCCGGTGACCCCCCTTAACCCTTGGTTCTCGGCTACGCATTCTATAATGTATCCCCGAAACCCAGGGGATTTGGCCGAAAAAACGTCTCGCCTAGGCTACCGTATCTTTGTTATTTCGACTGCTTCCGCATTCCCGCGCATCCTCAAGCGTAGGTGTGTTTCGTACCTGTAGAATGGCATTGAGTAGAGCTCTCTAAGTCAACTGGTTCAGTTGTGATGATGATTTCCGTGGAGAGAACTTTGTGGCGATGTCAGCCATATTAGCCACTTTTCAATACTATACAATAACACACAGCCACACAAGAACAAGCGACGCCTCTCCTTCTTGTGGTTGGAGATGCGCAGCGTCGGTCCAACCGGCTGTTTCTTACAGTTTCTTACAGTAGATCCTCTGGAAAAAGGCAAACTAGGCCAGTGTATCCAGCTCAGTACCAGTACTTGCACTGCTACGGTGTTGGCGGCAGTAGCAGACGCAACATTTTTACTATTCTGTATTTTTGCTTTATAATCAAACTTCAAATCTTGTCTTCCCCATGCTTTATCAAGATTACTTTCAAACTCCCTGTTGTTTACATACGTCGGACGGACGGCTTTAAAAAAACAAGCTTACAGGCTTTCAAGCTGCCGGAGCCTCAGAGCCCTACCAGGTTCCGCGGGCCGTGTTTGTTATGGGTGCCTCAGAGCCCTACCGGGTCTGAGGGGTTAAGGCACAGCTATTTCCTATTTTTCCATGAAACTTAGAAAAATCATCTGGATAGGGACCAAATTTTCCGCCAGGTAAATAAATATAAGAGTACAAGCCTTGAGAAATGGTGACCCATCCTCTGCTCCCCACCGGCTCCAGAAAGAACTTTATAGCATAAACACTTATTATTTTGCACTGATAATGTGGTATAATGTCGAAGAATACAGCCAGTAGGCCTACTCATTCTTAGGATTTGTTTTAAATAAGTCTGGGAATCAAAACATTTCATTTAGCACTGCCAGACTGTGATCTGATTCTTTTCTTTTTCGTTCCTAATTCTCATCACTACAAAGAAATGTAAATATTTGAGTTTTAACAAACATTTATTTGAATTTAAACAGAAGTTATTTTTGTTAAAAAAAATTGTATATTTTTTATGTAAGCATTATTTGTTTTTATTTTTTTAACTATTAATTTTCTGTAATGCTTTAGGTTACCATTAAGAATATTTAGTGAAATTTATTATATACAATTGAATAGACAATATTTTTTTCTTTCCCATCCTTATTTACAGGCTAGTTCAACGATTCTGGGCAAACCTAGCGTGTTTATAAAGTAAATAGTTGTTCAAGTATGAGAAACACAGCTCTGGGATTCCAGATAGCCATCAGTATGGAGAGAAATTTTACATCCGGATACTAGGATGGCAAACTGGGCAATTTTCTTTTATGACTGGATTGATTGCAAAAGGGAATACTGTACAGGATATGATTTGCATAAAGTTGCAAAGCATTAACCATATAATTAAGGGGAATTATGGAGCATAGCTTTTTTTTTCATCTACTGTATAATTATACTCTGACACATACCCCTTCTTTTTTTTTTTTTTAAATTTAACTTTGCTTATTTAATAGTAATGACTAAAAACATGGGACCATTTTATAAATGGATATGAATACTGTACTCTGTTTACCAACCTCCCGGATACTATTCCTTATGCCAGCCTCCGTGCAACAAATGGTTTGTAATCAGAGTTGAACTTAACCCAAGTGTGCTGCCAGTGGTGAACCAATCAAGCATGTACAGTAATGGACATGAGTTTGTCATACACTACCCATTTAACCCTATTTAATGTGCAGTTGCCTTCAAAATTCCCTGAACACTGGTTTGAATTATGGAATATACAGTAGTTAAATACTAAATCACTTTTACCAAGGCTCAAAATCTTCACAGGTTTACTTACTCTCAAAAATGTTACAGGTGTTCCGGGAATTGTAACTGCAACTGTACATATTGGTATATACAGTACAGTGCACTCCCCGTATTTGCGCCTAGGTCGTACCGGCCCGGTTCCGCGTATACGGGGGCACTATTTAACATAGGTTTCAATGAGAAATAGACTTAGGTCGTACCAAGCTCGGCTATCTTGGACCCTCAATCTATACATATTACTTGAGGAAAATACTTATATATACATATTATTATCGGAAACGAAACATGGATGTTGGTTGAGACTCAGACCAAGAGTGAGAGGGGTGGACATTAGTTACTTGAGAAGTGCGTGCGGAGTTACATGTAGGAATAGACAGACGAATGAGGAAGTAAGGAGGAGGTGTGGTGTGGAGGTAGATGTGCTGGAAAGTGTGAAAAGGAACACCTTGAGATGGTTCGGCCATATGGAACGTATAGGAAGCGAGAGAATGACTTAAGAGGGTGTACGAGAGCGAGGTGATAGGACAGAGAGGGTGAGGTAAACAAAACAGAGATGGAAGGATGGATTGAGGAAGTATATGGATGAAGGCGGTGCTGGTTGGGAGGAGGGGCGTCGACTGACTGGGGACAGAGGTGCATGGGGGTGGTTCGTTCGGGGATCACGGCGTCAGGCGATAGATAGCTAGACATATTATGAGGAGATTATTTACCACACAGACTTGATTTGAAATCAGTCATATATAGCCTAGCCTATTAGCTTAACTTATCAGCATAATTTCGCCGCTTTCATCCGATGCGTGTAGGCTTGACCAGCCTTTCTCTCTGTTTTAATGGTCCCAGGCATTAAATTAATAATAATAAGCATGTTACTTATTTCTCATAAGCGCCAATTTTTCCGAAGAATTCACTAGCGCTCGGAAAGCGAAAGAAAAAAGAACAAAATCAATGCATCAAAAGAAGGCTTATGTACAACACACATTTAACAATCACTAGCAGTGGCAAAATAGCCTAAACTCTATAGCCATCTGTCATGACACCTCTCTCAAGATCATAGCTTCTCTCAAAGAGAAAAGTCTTAAGTTGTCTCTTGAAGCATTCAACAGAACTCAGTTGTCTCATGGACAGCGGCAATCTGTTATACAACCTCGGAGCCATGTAGGAGAATGACCTCTCAAAGAAAGAAGACTGCTGGAAAGCCCTTGGTTCATAAAGACGAAAAGGGTCATTGTCATGACGCACAACTACACCATGGTGTGCCGGTGGGCGCCTGAGCAGCTCCGCAAGGTACCTAGGCTCACCAAATTTGAGAACCTTAAAAGTCACCAAACACAACTTAAATTCTATTCTTGCTCTTACTGGCAGCCAGTGCAGTTCTATGTGAAGAGATGTAGTAGGAGTTCTAGGTGGAACACCAAAAATTAGTCTTGCGGCCCTGTTAAGAACAGACTGAACTTTCTTTAAAATATAATGTGGAAGACCCACCAACAGGGCATTGCAATAATCAACACGAGAGAAGACCAATGAGTGAACCAACGTCAGGAGGCAACGTCTGGTTATAAACGGCTTCACCAAATAGAGATTTCTGATGTGCAAGTAACAACTTTAACTATCTGGTTTACATGCTCTTTGAAATCTAACCGGGAGTTCACATATACACCCAGATTTCGAACAGAGTTGGCCGGTCTGGCGTAGGGATGCGGCGACCTCACCGCCCGCCACTTTGGTGGTGCGATCAGCCTCTGGAGCAGTGGACCACTGGTTCCTATTTCCAGAAAATTCCTGTGCTTGGTATGCTTCCAGCCAGGGCCCCACTGGGGTAAATAAAATAGCAAAACAGTGGTGGAACTGCCATCCGGGTGAGGGACTGCTCTGAGTCTGCTCCTTCAGTGTTCATGGTTATAATCCACTTAGTGGAAATGGCACTGTGGGTGGAGTGGGTCAGTCGGGGCATGTCTGGGAACCTGGAGGCAGTTTCTGCCATGGCCATCCCTTTTGGGGGTGCTTCCTCTGGAAGCGAGGCGTCAGATTTGATGATGATGATGCTCTTTGAAATCTAATCGGGAGTTCACATATACACCCAGATTTCTAACAGAGTTGGCCGGTCGCAGCTGAGATCCACCCACATTGATGGAGAGGGCACCTACTATATCATCAGCTCTTCTATTTCCTCGGATGATGAGAATATCAGTTTTACCATCATTTAGTTTAAGTTTTCTCACTCTCATCCACTTCTTAATATCAGACATCAACAATTCCATCTTACTCCGTATATCAACTATATTTGTGATTCTCACATAAATCTGGGTGTCATCTGCATAAAAGTGAAAGGTGACATTATGTGCACGAAGCAGAAGAGACAAACTGCTGATATAAATTATAAATAGGATAGGACCTAAAACTGATCCCTGCGGAACACCATACTGCAGGGGTGTCGAGTCCGAGATCATTTGATTTACCATCACACTCTGGAACCAACTTGACAAGTACGACCCAAGAAGCAGGAGAGCGGAGTCACACACACCACAATCATAAAGATCACTCAATAACAACTCGTGATCCACTGTGTCAAAGGCCGCAGAGAGATCAAGCAAGACCAATAGTGAGGCCACACCATTGCAAATGTTCTCAACTAGATCATTATGTACTCTAATCAATGCTGTTTCAGTTGAATGATGCTGTCGGTAAGCAGACTGAAAAATTGGGATAGTTTCATTCTGCTGAAGTAGTGGTTGTAATTGGTCAAGTATTGCACGCTCTAATATCTTTGATATGAAGGACAGGTTGGAGACAGGACGATAGTTCAACATGTTCTCAACATCAAGTCCAGGTTTCTTTAGAGTAGGTCGGAGTAGTGCATGCTTTTCAGAATGTGGGAAGCTACCTTCAGAGAAGCACTTATTAATTATTTTGGAAATAAACTCAACTGTGTGATCATAGACTCTTGGTAGCTTGGAAACATTTATGGGATCCAACGGGCAAAATGTTTTATTGAGGTTTCTTATGTAGGACGAGATCATGTCCACCTCTACTGAGTGAAAGGATGAGAGGACATTATTAGGAATGTGTCGGGGTTGGAGTACAACTGAAAGTTCTTCACCAACAGAAGCATCATCCAGTTCCTGTCTTATGCGAGTTATCTTGCCAGCAAAAAATGCCACAAAGTTGGCAGCCAACTCGGCATCGGGTACAGAAGGTCTTAAGCTGGCTCTTGTTTTTCCAAGTAAACTGTTTACAATTGAAGCCAACCTCCTCTGGTCGTTACCACATGAGTCAACTTTTCCCTGATAATACACTTTCTTTTCATCTTTGATTGTGTGGACCACAGCTCTTCTGGCTGACAGATATTGCAACCATGTAGAGTCTGTTTTATTTTTCCGCCATTCACGTTCAGCTCTTCTACGCGCTCTTCTAAGAAATTTAACTCGAGTACTATACCAGGGTGAATCATCTCGTACTATGATTTTCTTCTCTACTTCTGGACAGTGATGATCGAACACTAATTTAAGTGCATTTCCATGTACCTCCACCAGCTCATCTGAAGTAAGGTTGGAAGTATCAATACTTCCCAAGTACAGTAGGGTCTCACATAAAACGAGTTTATGGTCGATAAACGAGGGCGTTTTATGTGAATTCGTTTTATGTGAACACAGCATTTTGGTGGCGCAATATCGTCAATGTTCACTGTAAGCGAAAATTTTCGTACAAAGCGAACGATATTTCGTACGTTTTGTACGATATTTCGGCGTTTTATATGAAAGCGTACGATATTTTGTAAGTTTTGTACGATATTTCGGCGCTCTATATGAAAACTCCTTGTATTTGCCCCACTTTGGCGGCGGACTCGTTTTATGTGATCACATTCGTTCTGATCGAAAATTAAATATTAATATTTTAGGTCGGTCGTTTTAATCGAGACTCGTTTTATGCGAACACGTTTTATGCGGGACCCTACTGTACTGTTTTACTTCACTGCTAGCCAAATTTTGGTCTGTATTTTTATAATTTCTAAATCTGATTACTTTTTCATGTGTGAGTGGCTTAGGGAAATCAAAGCTGAAAGTAATCAAAGCATGATCAGAGGTATTAGGGTCAGCATTCTCAACATCAACATCCAGAACACCACCACAACCCACAGGAGAGAAAACCAAGTCAAGGGTGTGTCCTAAGATATGAGTTGGGTGGGAGACATGGTTTACAAAATTGTTCTGATCAGTCAACTCAAGGAACTCAGGAGAGAATGGCTTCAGATGAGGGCTGTCAACCCAGTAATTAAAATCTCCACATATCAAAAGTCTTCTGGTTTTAGCAGAAAATTCCTCGAGAAACAGCCCAAACTCTTCCATAAAACCCCTATCTGTGCCACGATGGCCAGGCCTATAGACAACTGCCATTCTTAGAATTTGTTGATGGAGTTTTATTTCCACTTCCAACAGTTCATAATAAAGAGGGGCTGGGTTATGGCTTATTTGCAAGATATTCACCAGAGATGTGGAGTAGACAACTGCCACTCCACCACCCGGATGATCTCCCCTAGGCCTAGGAACATTTATTATGGAATGGGTTTTAGGCAATGCCGCCTGGATAATATTCAGATCTGACTCGAACAACCAGGTCTCAGCGAGACATAATACATCAAGGTTACGTTCATCCAAGATCTCGCAAATATGATCCATTTTGTTACGCAAGGAACGAACATTCAACAGACCCAGCTTCAACCGGCTCCCATGTGCATTTTTCAGTTTTTTTAACCTACAAAATTGGTGTTTTCAATAACTTTATTTCTCTGAGCTGTCATTAGAGGACAATTTCTACTTGAGGCGAAATGATTTGGCGGCTCCGTAACTGATGTAGAGCTCATACAATTTATACATTTGGGGGAAGTCTTGTTGGTGCAGTCTTTTGAGTTATGAGTACCGGCACAGAAGTTGCATTTTGGATCCTCATTTTTCCGATAACACCTGTCACTGGTATGGCCAGTCCTTTTCCTTCATCATTACCACCAGGCCCACTGTCCCTATCACTGAATGCATTAAAGGCCCTAATAAACGTGGGAGTAACAACGTTCAGGCTGAAAAAAGCTTGTAAACAGGTAGTTTTCCAACACAATGTTGGTGGGCTGTGTTGACGTTACGCAAGATGGCCGACCAAAACAAGAATCGAGATGCGCAACGGCCCTCCCAATTCAAATCCGTGAATAGCTGGTATTTTGCATTTCTTTTGTGCAAATAACAAGTAATGGGATATTTAGTGGTGTCCTCGGATGCTTGGAGCACGGATAACGGGAGTGCACTGTACAGTACACTTTAGAGACCAAGCGATCCATAAGAGGTACGGTTTCAATCTAACAAACAGCTTGGGGGACAAACTACATAGCATATGTCCTTACTGTTACCTTGGGTGATACTGTAGGTCAATCACCCTGCAGTGATGCTGGAAAGTGTGACTGGTCAAATGATCTAACATCATTTCCAGCAAAGATGCATTAATTGACCAAAACACTGGCCACAAATGTAGAATGATAATATAAATGAATACCTGTTCGTATACTAATTGTAGTAGTGTGTGTGTTTCAGTGCACCACCACCACCAATACCGCCACCATTACCACCACCATATGTAACCACCTGTTTGGGTACACTATTATACCGTTACTTCAATGGCAAAAATAATACCGATATACAGGCGCCACCACCACATGTAACCTTTTGTTGGGAAGACTACTCTAATATACTTCAACGCAAAAATAAATAAATAAATAATAATAAAATAAATACAGGAGAGCAGTGGAAAGACGACTAGGTGGGTTCGACCTGGAAGTTATGGAGGAAGTGGAGGAGATGAGCAAGGTGTTTAAGGATGAGATCTGTGCAGCATGTGAGGAGGTGTGTGGAGTGAGGAGAAGAGGGAGGGGAGTGAAAGGTACAGCATGGTGGACAGAAGAGGTAAGAATAGCTGTGGAAGAAAAGAAGAAAGCATATAGAGTGTGGTTGGGTAGTAGAGGGAATGAAGATTCCGAGAGACAGAAACGAGCGAGGTACGTGGAGAGTAAGAGGGTGGTGAAGAGAGTAGTGAAGGAAAGTAAGAGAAGAGTAGATGAGGAATTTGGAAGGAATCTGAGTGTAAAATGGAGGGAGAGTAAGAAACTGTTCTGGAAAGAAGTCAAGAAAGTTAGGGAAGGTAGCAAGGGAAACAGTAAGGGTGTGAAAGATAAGAATGGGAGAATGCTAGCCGAGAAGCAAGAGAGAGTCGAAAGATGGAGGGAGTACTTCAGTGAGTTGCTAAATGAAAGGAATGAAGAGCCAGCAAACATAGCTGGATATGGTATGGGAGGGAGAAGAAGAGAAGTAGTGGAGGAGGAGGTGGGGATCAGGAGGTCAGAAGTGTGGGAAGCCATGAAAAGAATGAAGTTGGGGAAAGCACCAGGAACAGATGGAGTGTGTGGGGAAATGTTGAGGTATGGTGGTGAGATAGTGATAGAATGGGTATGGAAAATGTGCAAACTAGCATGGGAGAAGGGGAGTGCACCCGATGACTGGAAGACTGGCATAATAGTCCCCCTATATAAGGGCAAAGGGGAAAGAGGAGTGTGGTAACCACCGAGGAATATGTCTTCTAAGCGTAGTAGGGAAGGTATACAGTAGGGTAGTGATTGAGAGAGTGAGAGTGAGAACGGAGAAATGGATAGGCGACGAGCAGGGAGGTTTTAGGAAGGGAAGAGGATGTGTAGATCAGATTTTTACCCTGAATTGTGTTGTGGAGAAGTATCTGGAGAAGAAACAAAAGGTGTATGTTGCCTTTATGGACTTGGAGAAGGCCTATGACAGAGTGGATAGAGAAGGTTTGTGGAAAGTACTTAGAATATACGGAGTAGAGGGCAAGTTGCTGAAAGCAGTGAAGAGCATGTATGAGGGTGCAAAGGCGGCAGTACGTGTGGAGAGTGAGCAGAGCGAGTTCTTTGACCTGAATGTTGGTTTGAAACAGGGGTGTGTGATGTCCCCGTGGTTGTTTACTGTATATATGGATGGAGTATGAAAGAAATACTATCAAGAGCAGTGAATGTTGGTGTATCGCTGAAAGGGAGGGAATTGAGTGGAAGCTACCTATACTGCGTTTGCGGATGATACAGTTCTGATGAGTGATAATGAATGGGAGTTGCAGGGTCTGGTAAATGAGTTTGGAACAGTGTGCGAAAAACGGAATTTGAAGGTAAATACGGGGAAGAGCAAGGTTATGGTCTTCGAAAGGGGTGAAGTCACAGAGTGTGAGGTGAAGCTGAACGGTCAGGGTATGGAGATCGTCAACTCTTTTAAGTATCTGGGCAGTGTGTTGAGTAAAGAGGGGACTATGGATGAAGAGGTGCGGGAGAGGGTACAACAGGGGAAGAGGTTGTAGGAACGCTAAAAGCAGTAACAAGAAATAGGGTGGTCAGTATGGAAGTGAAGAAGTCCTTGCATGACAGTGTGGTAATCCCGACACTGACTTACGGAAGCGAAGCATGGACGTTGGTTGAGAGACTCAGACCAAGAGTGAGAGCAGTGGAAATGAATTACTTAAGGAGTGCGTGCGGAGTTACATGGAGGGATAGACAGACTAATGAGGAAGTAAGAAGGAGGTGTGGTGTGCTGGAAAGTGTGAAAAGGAACAACTTGAGATGGTTCGGCCATATGGAACGTATGGAAAGCGAGAGAATGACTAAGAGGGTGTACGAGAGCGAGGTGGAGGGACAGAGGGGAGAGGTAGACCGAATATGAGGTGGAAGGAGGGAGGAACTACATGAACGAAGGCGGTGCTGGTTGGGGGGAGGGGCGTCGACTGACTGGGGACAGAGGTGCATGGGGGCGGTTCGTTCGTGGCCACCCCTTCGGGGATCACGGCGTCAGGCAATAGATAGATAGATAGAAAATAAATAAAAAATAAAATAAATAAATAAAAATAAAATAAATAAAAAATAAAATAAACAAATATAAATAAGACTGAAACCACCACCAAACAATAAACACAGTACAGGTATAAATACCGTTGAATTGGGGTCTGCGATGGCTGACTGAAAGGTTAAAATTAGGAAGTCCAAATTAATAACTTATGCCAGTAACTTATACTATGTACTAAAAAAAATACCGTAACTATACCTAGCAACAGCAACTTGAGTACTGTACTGCACTTTTGACTCTAACCTCTTTGTAACTTAAAAGGGAAAGCGATTTGTCTTTATCTTGTCATCTAAGTTTTGGTTTAGTTTATTTTGTAAGTTTTACCATTTAACCCTTACTGCACCAGCGACGTATGTTGCCGACAGTAAAAAAAAAAGTCACTCGCCACTACCAGCGCCGTACGTCCGTAATAATCAGTCCTTGTACCGAGAGGTACCTGGCACCATGACTTGTAAACACCGTTTGAGACCTTGGCAACACTTCTAATAGTGTATCTAAGGTCCCTCGGGCGAGCTGGCTCAGTACTCGTCCAGCTTTTGGGGCGATAGGATGCTCTCTCTCGACTTTAAAGTCATTTTGGCCACAATGCTTGGTACTGGAGGTTACATTTATAATAATACCCTCTGGTACAGTAGGGGTTGATATTAGTAAATATGCTGTAAATTTCCACACCCTATTTCCTTGTCAAAAATTCCCAAATGATAGAAACGTCAGCTGGCTTGCTCTCATTCATTTAGAGTTATGAGAAGTTTTAGTCATAATTTCTGTCAAGCTTGCTGGTGTCGGATAACAGTTCTATAATAGTTCTAGTTGTCCAAATTATACTGGTAAAGTGGATTACAATTTTGCATGGAATAGTACAATTTATACTTACAAGTTCAAATACAAATTATAAAACTAAAATACTTAGGCAACCAAATATACTATACAGTATATTAAACAAAATAATTAGTTTTTCAAGTAAATACAATTACGGTAGGAACCAAAAATATAATAAAATATAAGAAACAAAACAAAAGATGGGAATAAAATAATTAATACTCTAATAAAGCTAATGTAGTTAAGAAATAAACTTAATAATGCACAACATACTCACCCATTAATACATTTTTACACGTACAATCTTTCAAGCATGAGTTGGTATATATTAAAATAGTTAAGAAGTTATGATTATGGTAACATTAAAGCCTGGTACTCACCCCTCCATATATAGCGTTGTTGTGCGTTTGGGATGGGTTCACCTTTGATAGTAAGAATCTGGCCTGTAACGAGGAACACATTATTAGAATATATGTTCAGTAACTGACTCTTTCGAACAGAATACCGGTAATTTAATTTTGTCTACCTCTATATAACATACGTCTTCAGAAAAGATGTTTCGGAGTTAGAGGGTTAATTTAGATATTCTTTAGCCATGTAGCCCAAGAAACACTGATGTTAACTAAAATCCTCTGACTGTAGCAATAATAGTTTTATAATCTTCCTCTATTTGAAGGAGTAGAATACAAAGGACTATTACTGGGCGGGTGCCCAACCCCGAAAGGGGTTGAAATAGGGGAGCTATCCCCCCGCCAAAGGCGGCTTTCTAGGGCCGTTCCTAGCTGATGCCGAGAGGATTGGGTTCTAGTCATGTGGTGATGGGCTGGTCTATCAGAGTGAGAGCTGAGCGATCTCTGCCATACCCATAGCTTACTCTGACTGTTCCTTTTACTTATATATTTTCTAGATCTCAGGTGACTGCGTCTCTTCCGTGGATTGACCTCCCAATCTCCCAACCTAGAGGTTGGCAGATTGGAAGCCAAAGCGTCACATCTTTCCTTTGACCCTCAACTTTCTCTTCATAATTGCTGAGGGGAACAGGGCCCTGGGTGGGGCTTTGGTTTCCCCGGCGTTTCCGCGCCCTCCTTAGCTCCCTGCCATGGAGTGGCTTCGGTCACCCAGGCTTTATTGTGGTAGGCAGGGAGGGATCTGTGGGGGCACTCGGTTATGGCCTTGGCCTTGCTTGGGGCCTTGGGGCTGTTCGGCCAGACAGCCTGGGGAACAACAACAACAACTCTATACAATACTTGATAAAAACAGGACATACAATATCAGGGTATTTGGGCATAGTATACAGTACAATAATGTGTTGCTTTCTTCTCGGTGGGTGCCCATAATAGAAAAGTCTATCTATCTATTTACTCAGGCCCAATCCCCACTTTTCCATTTTTATTTTTATTTATTTATTTGTTTTTATTTTTTTTTTGGGGGGGGGACTCCAGACAGATAAAGAATAGGGATAACACAAAAGAAAACAATGAACACACACAGACAAAATACAAATTCACACATCTAGGTCATCCAGGAGAAGACCCAGAGACCACCCTGACCAAGGTCCCTCCAGCACTCCCCCGGCCCCCGCCCACCCGGAGATGTTCCGATCTCGGCAGGCAGACATGCAGCAGAGCTGAAGCCACAAGCCCGCCCACCACACTTCCAGGCGCACCCTTCATATTAATCGTCTCCCCAGGCCAGGCGCCTGATGGACTATTATCTAGTCCAACTTGCGCCCGACCCCTTCCCCCAAATGACCACATATTCACTCATCTATTCACAAGCATTCTCCATTCATACCTGTTTATTACCACTTCTCTTGCCTGATCTATAGTCATTCCTCTATCATCCAAAGCTTGTCTTGCACAGTCTCTCCATCTCAATGGGGGTCTTCCTGCCCTTCTATCTCCCCTTGTATCTGACTCACATATTCTCTTTGTAAGCTTTTCATCTTCCATTCATTCAACATGACCATACCAGCTCAGCACCCTTCTGTCCACTCTGGCCGACAAATGTTCCTGCTGCCCCACTCTCCTACGTATCTCTTCATTCCTCAATCTGTCTCTACAAGTAACTCCACACATACTTCTCAAGCAGCTCATCTCCATCACATCCAGCTTTCTTCTCTCCTTTTCCTTCAGAATAGAAAAGTATCTTGGGCTAAATAAAATTAGAAAAAGACTGAGAATATTGTGTTCATACCTGTGATCCTCCCTGTTCAGTCTCCACATAGCGAGGGATGGGGAACCTGGTGGCTAGAATGTCTTGGGCGTCATCCACCGGGGACTGTAGTAGCTCCTTGAAGGATGCGTATTCATCTTGCTCGTGGTAGCCTTCCTTCTTCCATGCTGCCATTGTCTGAGGAGATTTTAAAACATTTAGAAATAAAGGAGACGGCTTTTGGCAGGTTTTGGAATTGGCGTCACAGGATCAGCTTTTTTGGATTGGGATGGAGTCTGATTCTAATCTATAACATTCTGAAATCTGAGTTGGACATATTTATCACGGACTCCACAACCCTGGTAAAGGTTTGGATCTAATAATACGTAATCAATCTATCTATCTACATAGATAGATTACGTATTATTAGATCCATACAATACGTAATTATAATGTAATGACAAAATACTACTAAGTGAATTAAAGAGAAATTTGACACCCTTCTCATCACAGTTGCTCATATATGGTTCAATAAATATTATATACTGTATACAGGTACAGTACTGTATATATATACCGGTATTCAAAATCGTTAAGTAATTAATTTATTCAGCTTCAAGAGTCACTGCACACAGTACTTCCAACCAATCAACTAAGAATTTGTTGCCAAGTTCACCTGAACAGAGTATAGTAATTGACAAAAGCCGGTATCACACAGATGTTTTTTCACTGAACATTTATTATCAACACTAGTCTGATAGCTTATGAGGTATACTTATAAATGTATTCTGTCACTTAATTTCATCTATCTTCAATCTAATTTCAGATACCAGTGCAAAAACAAATAAAACAAAAAAATTATTATGAAATAAGCTTAGGTGATTCTCTTAAAACTGCATACTGACCTCTCCCAGGAAGATAAGAACAAGGAAGAATGTGTCGAGGAGGAGGATGCGGTCGGGCTGTATGGATGATGTGTCCAGCATGACCGCCTCTATACCAGTAAAGGAGTAACTGTAGAGCACTGGCTGGATCATAGTCAGGCACTCCGTCACACACTCACGGTTCAACATACATCTGGAAGGTAGTTACTAGTTAGGGTTGTGGTTATGGAGGACCGTTGACAAAAAGCACTAGTTCTTTTATCTAACACCTAGAATCCAATTACTGTAGCAGATTCCCTTCTTAATTCTCATCTGGCTAACAGACCATGTTATTTAGCTTAGGTTTAATGTACAATAAAGTTGATCGATATACCTAACCATATGATAGAATCCTGCAGATTACAAGAAGTTGACCACAGCCAATGGTAAGACCTAGAGTTATCTCAATGTTTAGCTCCCTGGAGGTGAGGTGGTGTAAACCTCCAAGGTCAATCTAAGGATCAAGGCTGAGGCTTTAGGTTACACCACCTGTAGGAAGTAGGGAAAGATAAAGTTTCTCTTTTGGAATTTCCATCCAAGGATTCTCTTTAGACCAGTGGCACTACAGGCACTTCACATCACACAGAGGAGAAACATTTGGGTAATAGATAAAGATAGTGCAAGCAATGGGAGGTAGGGGATGCTTTTAATCTCTATTATCATAAAATCAAATCATCACACGGACTATAACCAGTATTTTCAAAGTTACTATATAGGGTGAGTGCTGGTCCTATCCAGAGTGAGGTTTGGCATCCTCTACCCAACCTTAGCCGTTTCTGTCTCTTTTACTATTCTACTTTTCCTTCTGGGGGCAGGAGGCTAGGAATCCTCCTCCCCTTATCAAATTCACCTATGTACTAGACAAGACAGAGTAAAGGACGGGGAAACGCGAAAGTAGTCCTGGACCCTAAGAATTAGAACTTTAAATGTAGTTTCTGTTCGGGCTCTGTCTCGAGTCGGCCACCCCCAGCTATGGAGTATATACAGTAAACCCTCGCTATCTCGGACTAATTGGGGGAGACCCAGTCCGAGATGACCGAAAATCCGAGATGTCCGAAGTCCGACTTATGTCCAACTTAAGAGAGGGAAAATTCCGAATTAGAAGAGGAAAGTCCGCATCACCAGAGATTTTTTTTTTTTTTAATCTATCTATTTAATGCATCTATCTCCCTTATACATATATATAACTATGTCTTATTTGGTCTTTTTTTAATCTATGAATCAATTCTAATACGATGGAATTGAAAACAATATTACTTGAACAAGAATACTTGAACGGTGAAGACGCTGAAGGAATGTGGAGGAAAATTAGAGTCAAACTGGAGAATGCTGTATCCAAAAGTGTACCAGTAAGGGAATATAAGGATAAAACAAAATTGAGGAAAAGAACTAACCCAGAATTGCCAATGAAAAGAAAGCTTTGGATATTGATTAGAAGAAAGAAACGATTGTGGGAAAGATTAAAATTGTTAAAAAAGAACAGGGGGTCTAGTATAGAGGCTAAGGAAGTGGATCTGGAACGCAGACAAATAAACAATAAAATAAGGTGGGAAACAAGGAGGGGGGTCAAGGAGGGGGGTGAAGGAGAGGGAGAGAGAGAGAGAGAGATAGAAATGTGAAGGATAATCCAAAAATATTCTGGAAGTACATTCAGGAAAAGTTAACAAGAAGAGTAGGAATCCCAGAGCTGGTAGGGGGGTTGAATGATGGGAGTAGAGCGGAGACTGATAAGGAGAAAGCAGAGGTGCTGGGGAAATACTTGGGGGGGGGGGGGGGGGGGGGTACTAACAGTGGAGTCGGAGGATGCAGTGCCTACTATTCCCATCAAACAGGCACCGGCACTAGAACTAATAGAGTTTTCCCATGCTAGAATAAGAAGGGCTATAGAAAAATTGAACAGAAGTAAGTAACCGGGACCGGATGGGATACACCCAAGAATCATAAAGGAAGGAGGGGAGATGTTAGTAGAGCCATTGAAAATGTTATTTGAGGTACAGTATCGTTTAATACAGGACAAAACCCGATGGACTGGAGAGAGGCGAACATAACAGCTATATTTAAGAAGGGAAAGAGAAATGACCCAGGGAATTATAGACCAGTCAGTTTGACAAGTGTTGTGTGTAAACTAATGGAAACGGTAATTAGAGAAGGAATAATGGATCATATGAAGTCAAACTAACTTTTCAGTGGGAGACAGTTCGGATTCTTGCTGGGGAGGTCGACGGTACTACAGCTAATTAAGGTGGTAGATGATTGGATGCAAATTCTAGAAGATGGTGATGTAATAGACGTGGTATATTGCGATTTTATGAAGGCCTTCGATAAGGTCCCACATAAAAGGTTAGAGAAAGTTAGAAGCTATAATATAGGGGAGAAATGTGTGAAATGGATAGAAGCCTTCCTGAAAGATCGGAGACAGAGGGTACTGGTGAATGGAATAGGCTCGGGGTGGAGGGAAATTACAAGTGGGGTACCTCAGGGATCTGTGTTGGGACCACTGCTGTTCGTTATATTTATCAACGACTTGCCTGAAGTTATAACTAATGGAAGTGAGGTATACCTGTATGCGGATGACACAAAACTGTATAGAAGAGTGAGGAGTAAGGAAGATATGGGTTTGCTTCAAGGAGATGTGGAGGGCATGAAGGGATGGTCTGAGCATTGGTTAATGCCTTTTCATCCAAAAAAATGCAAGTACATGCGGATTGGGACCAGCAAGATAGACAAGGTAGGATACAGTATGTATGAAGCAATGGAGGAAGTGAATGCAGAAAAGGATATAGGAGTAGTGATAGACAATAAGTTAAATTTCTCAGAACATTTAGCAGAAAAGATAAACAAAGCCAATAGAATTGTAGGGCTGATAAGGAGGACATTTGTGTCACTTGACGAAGAAATCTTCAGGAATCTCTATACAGCGCTGGTTAGGCCGCACCTGGAATATGCGAACCAGGTGTGGGCTCCATATATGGTAAAGGATATAGAAGCAGTGGAGAAAGTGCAGAGGAGAGCTAGCAAGCTGGTACCAACGTTGAAGAACGCGGGCTATGAGCAGAGGTTGAGGACACTGGGGCTTCCGACACTGGCATATAGGAGAAAGAGAGGGGATATGATAGACTTTTAAGATAGTGTCAGGAAAGTACGATGAGGATGTGTGTGAAGGTATCTTCTTGATGCGGGAGGGAACAAGAACGAGAGGACACTAAGAAAATTTACAAAGAAAGAAATAGGCTTGAGAAGGCAAAGAACTCATTTTGTGATAGAGTGGTAAATGAGTGGAACGCACTGCCCCAGTATGTAGTCGATTCCGAATCAATAAGGGAGTTTGAAAGTAATCTTGATAAAGCATGGGGAAGACAAGATTTGAAGTTTGATTATAACACAAAAATACAGAATAGTAAAAATTTTGTGTCTGCTACCGCCGCTGCCAACACCGTGAACGACCGCAGCAGTGCAAGTACTGGTACTGAGCTGGATACACAGGCATAGTTTGCCTTTTTCCAGAGGATCTACTGTAAGAAACTGTAAGAAATTACCCTTCTAACACACAAATAATAAAATGAAAAAGAGAGTAAATAAAAATGTCTCCTTTGTCTTTCAGAAACATAAGTCCGTCTCGTATATGTCAGTATTTTATCGCTCGCTCGCCCCTAGCCACTCTCTCTCTATCTATTTATCTCTCTAATGCATCTAACTAACTCCCTTATACATTAACATAACTATGTCTTATTTGGACTTTTTGTAATCTATAAATAATTTCTAATGCGATGGAATTAAAAACAATATCCTTCTAGCACACAAATAATAAAATGAAAAAGAGTCAATAAAAATGTCTCCTTTGTCTCTTCAGAACCAATTAAGTCCGTCTCATAATAGTTTGTGTTTATCGCTCACTTCCCCTTCTGCAACTCTCTATCTATCTTGTCTTTTCAGAACCAATTAAATCCGTCTCATTATAGTTCGTGTTTATCGCTCACTCCCCCTCTGTAACTCTTTCTATCTATCTATTTCTCTAATGCATCTACGTAACTCCCTTATACATTAACATAACTAGGTCTTATTTAGAATTTTTTGTAATCTTTGAATCATTTGTAATGCAATGGAATTGAAAACAATATTATCCTTCTAGCACACAAAAAATAACATGAAAAAGAGTCAATATAAAAGTCTCCTTTGTCTTTTCAGAACCAATTAAGTCTGTCTCATAATAGTTCGCTCACTCCCCCTCTGTAACTCTCTCTATCTATCTATCTCTCTAATGCATCTACGTAACTCCCTTATACACGAACATAGCTATGTCTTATTTGGACTTCTTGTAATCTTTGAATAATTTCCAATGCAATGGAATTGAAAAATATAATATCGGACATTTTCCGAATACTTATATAAAGTCCGACAACGTCAGAGACTGTCGGAACGATGACGTAAATGTCCGAAATACGGAAGTGCATGTCCGAGAGGCCGTAGCCAGTCCGACTAGTACGGGTTTCCGACTTCTAGAGGTCCGAGATAGCGAGGGTTTACTGTACATACAGTACATACATATATACAATACTAATTTTCCAGTAAGTGTAATGTATGAAGTTCCCATTACCGGGAATACCAAGGCTTAAGTTAAAGTACTAGAACAAGTGATAAGTAAACCAAACCTGTAGAATGAAGTTTCATCAGGGGAGTTATTGAAGACTTGTAGGAACTGTGAGCGGCGAAGATGGAACATAAACTGAGGGTACAAACTGAAGTTCTCTTGGAATCTGTAGCTGTTCGGATCATTTGGACTGAACTCTCCAAACTTCTGGCACTGTAAGAAAATATATAAATGGATATCAATCATGGTCATGTGCTGTACTTATATAACTGTCTTGATGGTGTAATGGTTAGAGAGTGTATGTTCTGTACATGATATCCTGAGTTTGAATCATGGGAGAATCACATGCTTTCATTAATTTAATTTGGGTTGTTATTAGTGTTAAGAATGATGTTAAAAATAATGTCAATAGGTTCAAAAATATTTTGTAGTGAGGTCAGTCCTATGTGATCTGTGCATCTAAAATTTTCTTTTCTCTCGCTTAAGTATTAGGCTATTCATAGTGCAGTTGGGTACAGTACATGATTAGATTAACTCTGCAGCTGCTATGCTATGGTATTTGAAAGTGACCGCCATGCGAAGGTATTCTGATTCATTCCTGGCTAAAATCGTCAATTTACCATATATATAATTAATACTTATCCATATGCACCTATTTTACTTTTAAAATGAACATATGAAAATTGGAAAGCAATAAAACAAGTGGTAACAGCAATTGGCTGGTGAAAATCGTATATTTAACCTCTTAAGTGCGCAGGGGGGGTAGTGACCACCTCTGCCTGTGCGTACCTATTTCACTGATTCCTGTCACTCAAATCGTTATCTTACCATATCATTAACCCACTGAGCCCCAGCTAGTTAAGAATAAATGTACCACCAGGGACCAGAGGGTTGTTAAAAAAAAAAAAAATCAGAAAACACCAGGATTGGGTTAGAAATGAAGGACCGCCCCCCAAAAAAACTATCCCCTAGGTCATTAAGGGGTCCTACGGTGCGCCCGAAAGTCGGATTTACAAGAGGGGAAAATTGAAGGCAAAAACAGGTTTTTGCGCGCTAACGCGCACGCGGTTGGACTTTGAGAGTTTTCAACCATCGGCATGGTTGCGTGGGATACTTACACAGTTCCCATACAAATCTGAGCCCTCTAGGTGCCATAGGACCGGAGTAATTAACCCGGCAACGGCGAGAAAGCGCATAAGAAGTTTTACTGGGCGAGGGCGGCAAAGCTCTTGACCCCTTCCGACATATGACGCGATTTTGAGCCTATTAGGGATACTTTAAAGCCTTTGTTACCATCAGGGGTATTTAGAAACCTTTAGTTTAGTTACTTCAACTTCTGCAGTTGTCTTTGAGTTAGCTGTGGGCAGAAAACTAATTTTGGAGAGGTAATTATAAGAGTGAGACAACTCTATTTCTTATTGCTAATCTGGCAACCTCTGCGTCATATGAGTCTGAAAGGGTTAAGAGGGAGGCCTAAAAAAAAGATTTAAACGGCCCCAGTAGCACTAAACTTTTTTTTTTTTTCCCCTATACCTCATATCACTCTTCCACATCCCCTCCTTGCTCCCTTTCCCCTCCCCCTTCAATTATCACCTATTTTCCCTGTTATTCCCTAATTCGTTGGTATATTTTTGTGCTAACATTAGCAAACTGTGTGGAGGATGTGCTTACGTGCCTAGCGGGTGTGTTACATAACCGAGTGTGTGTATGAGTAGGCTCAGTGTGGCTTGAGGCCTCGTGGAGGGAGGGGTTGCCTCAATTTGCTACATAATTAATGAATGGGCTGGTCCATGTATAGTCGCAATTTTGACCAGAAAAATTATATTTTCACTTGTTTTATTGTTGTTACAGGTTACTATCTTCATAGTGAAGGTAAAATAGGCTCATATGAATAAGTAATAACGATATTTATCGTAAAATGACGATTATAGGCCTGAATGGAGCCTATATGCTCGCCCATGGGCATCGAGTTACCTTTGGATACCTTTGGATGTGTTCGCCGCTCTTCTAGCGGCACCAAGGAGCGCGACGCCCCTCGTTATGGGTGGTGATTTGGTGCAGTAGACTGTTTGAAGCGACAGCTCGTTCCCTTGCGAGGATGGGCTCGTCTGGCACTTTTTGCAGTTCGACATCTAGGGCTCTCTTGAAGTTGTCTAACGAGATGTCCCTCATGTCTCTTACTCGCCGTGGGAGTTTGTTGAAGAGACGTGGGCCTCTGTGTGATAACCAGCCCTCTCGCAGAGAGCCCATAGCACCCCTGTTATTCATCCGGGGGATTTCGCATTCCCAGCCTCTCCTATCACTGAATTTCATGACTATCGGAGTATGTAGGTTTGGTATTAAACCCTCTGCGATTTTCCACGTGTATATTATTAGGTAACGTTCTCTTCTACGTTCCAGTTCCATACCCCCTGCTCGCCGTTTATAGGTTAACCCCCGACGACACTTGTGCGTCGTGGGGTATAGCGTTACATACATTACCGACGACACGTTGTCGTCGCTGGTCCTCTGTGGGTTAATACTTATCCATATGTGCCTATTTTAAGTTTATTATGAATATATTAACCTGTTACAACAATAAAACAAGTGGAAACAGTGTTTGGCTGGTCAAAATTGCGAAATTAATGCAAGTTACATAACTAAAGTGTGAGCCAGCTTTGCCAACATCCACCTCTCACGACGCCTGGAGCAACACTGACGTGTAGTGACGTAAATCTTTCTCTTGCACTCCCTTGGTAACACATGACCACAGCCTGCTAGCAACTCGCTATTGTTAGCTGCACGAAAATATACCTAAGAATAAGGGAATAACAGGGAAAATAGGTGATAATTGAAGGGGGGGGGGGAAAAGGAGGGGATGTGGAAGAGTGATATTTGGCATGGCCAAGGGGCAAAAAAAAAAAAAAAAAAATTGATACTGGGCTGGTTTAAATGTTTTTATGTTTAGGCCTAGGATTATAAGAGTCTTCCCGCAGCGCACCGGTAAAACTCTTATAAGTCTTGCCGCACTTGATGGGTTAAGCCCAGCGGTCGTAATCTGACCTTGAGTGGTGAGAGACAAACACCCTCCCTCTGTCTTGTCTCGGATCATACTGAAAGACAAGGGGTGGACTCAGACTGGCTTGGAGGGTTGGAGATACACTCCTCCACCACCCCTCTCTCTCCCACCCGTCCTCCCGTGAAAATACTCTATAAATATCGGGAATAATAAAGAAAATATCTGATAAGTGAGGAGGGGAAAAAAGGGGGGGGGGGGGACACATGTGTAGGAGTGGTAGCAAGTAATGGAGGGGAATTATCTCACCTAAACACAAATTGTGTGTTTTTTTTTAGTGCTACTGGGGTGTTTTAAAAGTTTTTTTTAGGCCTTGGATCTTGAGTCTTCCCGCAGCCGCCCAGTAAACCTCTTTAAGTCTTCCAGCAGCTCCCGGGTTAATATTCAGTATTCAATAAAAAAAAAAAAAAAAAAAAAAATCTATGTGAATGAGAGAGACAAAAGGCATAACTGCCTGCAGCGACTGCGTCCCCCAGAGTTGAAAGAGTGACAGGGCCAAAATCAAGGGACGTTCGAGCTAAAATGCCTGGACACACTGAGTTTGAAGCAATTTAAGTCATAGGAAGAGGGAAAGACTGATTCTGGGAGAGATTTCCAGAGCTCAGCAGTTGCATAGAAGAAAGTCTGAGAATAGCATCTCACTCTTGGGTTAGAGAGTTGCACAGAGTAGGGGTGGGATTGTGTTGCAAGGCGGGTACTACGTACCCTACGTAAACGAGGTGGTATACACTGGGAAAGCTCCGAGGAACACTGATTATTGTAGTAGCGATATAATAGCGAGAGAAATGCAACATTGCGGCGAAGAGAGAGAGATTGCAGAGAGTTGGTGAGTGGACGAGAGTTAATGATACGAAAGACTCTCCTTTCTACTTTGTCTAGGAGTGCGGTGTGAGAGGATCCTCCCCACACCTGTGAACAATACTCAATACAAGAATGCACTGTGCCCCTGTACAGAGCAAGAAGCTGCGCAGGGGTAAAGAACCTCTGGAGGCGGTTGAGCACACCCAGCTTCTGGGAGGCTGCCTTAGCAAGACTGGTAATATGGTCCTTCCAAGTGAGAGCAGAAGAAAGAGAGACACTGAGAACATTGAGAGAGGATGAAGGGTTGATTTTTGTATTGTTGAAGAATAAGGGATAGTGGACTCTCTGGAGGTTCCCGACGGGTAGTAAGATGGATAAATTGAGTCTTGGTAGCATTAAATGCAACAAGGTTTTCTCTACCCCAATTGGAAATAATAGCTAAATCAGAAGATAAGTGTTTTATGGCTTCATTAAGTTTGCTTCTAAGGGACTGCTAGCTGGGGCATTCTGGAAAACTAATTGAGTGGTGTAAGGTAGAGTCGTCTGCATATGAATGGATGGGACTGGATGTTGAGAAGATCATTTATGAAAATTAGAAAGAGAATAGGAGAGCGAAATGGATATCAATTGTGGTCATGTACAGTACTGTACTTATGACTCTGTCTTGATGGTGTAATGGTTATAGCATTTAAGTTCTGTTTGTGATATCCTGGGAGAATCACATGCTTTCATTAATTTCATTTGGGGTGTTACTGGTGTTTAACCCTTTACTAGCGGCGCTCGACTTAAGTCGAGTGAAAGAAACTGGGAGAAAACGGGTGAAAAATGGGTGAAGATCGAGTGAAAATGGGTGGAACAGTAATGAACCATACGTCCGACATCTGTGGCCTCCCGGCCCACACTAACTCCAGTTCCCCCACCGCACGGGTGGATGACAGTGTGACCAATAGTTAGCGAAAAGTGAACAATGTAGCAAAATCAGCTAAACTTCCATCTTTGAGGTAACACTGTCAGGGCTCCACGAGTGCTACGTAGATGTATGTGGTGTCATTGTGTAGCGATTTCCGCCTAGTTTTCGGCACAATACAGTTCCTTTCATGCTGATGGTTGATATAGCAGTCAGAATGGCCTGAAAAGGCCCAAAACGGCCACAGACCACCCGCTAGACAAGGGTTAAGAACGATGTTAAAAATGCATAACCACTGACAAACATTGAACAATTATAAATTGACTAAACTACTTGCTACAGAATAACTAATAATAAACTATAATTATAGTAAAAATGCAGTAAGTATGCACTGTACCATATTAGCATTTTGCCCTGTTTATAGCTAAACTGCAATTACAATACTGTACTGTACACTGATATTTTGTAGTTTTATTGTCTGCATTGTTGCAAAGAAAATTGGACAAAATAACTAATTACAAACAAATACATAACAAATCTAAAGACCGAGTGCTCCACACGAAGTGCGGTTCCGGTCTCGTGTCCTAATGGTGGCGTTCCAGGCAACCCTCTTAAGAGCTGCCTCACTTGTCAGGTTCTTTGATTTAAGATCAGACCGTAAGGTCTGGTCCCACGTCTTTCTTGGTCTGCCCTTTGGTGCAGCTCCCTCCACGTTCATGGACTTGCATCTTTTCACCTAACTTACTGCATGCATCTTCTCCAGATGTTCACACCATCCAAGCTTGCTAGTATGTATTTCATCACTGATACTCTTGATATCTAACCTTCTCCTTAGCTCTTTACTTGATATTTTATCTTGCAGTTTGGCACCACACATCCATCTCAACATTCTCATCTCACTGCGTTCCATTCTGTTGGTAACAGAAATCATCCGCTTTGACAGGCTACGTTTCAGAAGCATTCGACATTGCGCTTCTAACGCATGAAGCGTACACCTTTCCCTTCAAGGGGAGAGGTCTTCTCATGGTGATTAGTGGCAACAGTTCTCTAAACTTTCCCTAGCTGCATATATTAAACTGGCGATAGTGGCGGCCTCAGCCCCACAATGGGAAGAGATGGGATCATCCAAGTACTAAAACTTGTCCACCATCTCCAGTACCTCATTGCCTAAGTTTACACTCTCGAGCCGGTCATTGAACACAAGCTCACCTGTGCATACTGTGCATACAAATTTCTCAATTTCAGACTTCTTCCTTGGTAGAGGTCCCTTTATTCTTGTGCAGCGCTTCTTCCCATGATGTACACAGCAGCGGCAGACGTTACACTGTACTGAGGTCGCGCCCACCCCTTTTTTTTTTGCATACTGCACATGGGTATGCACCACTTTTTTCTACCTTTTCTAGCCATGCCCTCTCTCCATCTTCTGAACTTGGTCTTGACATACCGCACACTATCTGTGATAAGTACTAGGTTATCTGTGTATAGCAGTTCCCAGGGGAGCCCAGCTCTGAAAGCCCCAGATAGTGTCTCCAGAACCATAACAAAGAGGAAAGGGTTTAACACAGAGACCTGATGGACTCCGACGCAAACTGTAAACTTCTCACTCAGTAAACCTTTCACCCTCACTACCGTTCATGAGTCCTCGTACATCATTATCACACGCACCAGCCACTCCTCTATGCCAAGTTTTCTCATATCCCACTGCACAACTTCTCTGGGCATCCTATCAAAGGCCTTCTCCAGGTCTACAAACACAAGATACAGATCCCTATCTTTAATTAAGTAGATATCTTTCCTGCAGCTACCTCACTATGAAGATAGCATCGATTATGCCACATTCTGGCATGAAACCGAACTGCATATCGTCGATAGAAATGCTTCCTCTTATCATACCTTCAAAGATTCTCTTACAGACCTTCATGACTTGGTCAAGTATTTTCAGGCCCCTATACTTTCTCCCATCCAATGAATCCCCCTTGTCCTTTTATATGTTTATTATTACACTTTTGTGCAATTCATCAGGGATTATTTCCTCTCTTATGATGGGAATTAATTAGCTCTGTGACCAAGCTCACTCCTATATCACCTGAGGCTTTAATCACCTTGGCTACAATGTCAGAGCATTCTGCAGCTTTTCTGTCCTTTATTCCAAAAGTTATCATTAACATGGAGTTATATTTGAGAAATAGTGCATGTTCACCAGTATTATGAACCTACGAGTCTAATGAGCATTCTGTCGACCCATCGGAGTACATCTGTTCCATCTTGGTCCGTCTCAGAGCGGTGGACGGCCAGGCGAGCCATCAACACTGCTGCTGCCTCCTGATCAAACCCGAGGGCAATGTATTGCTGACCAGTCTGAGAATCTGCCCAGCTGGAACACAAATTATCATTACACCAACTAATAAAACATGTCTTCTTATATAACACCAGTATTTAGCTACAACAAACAATTATCAATTAAAAATATTTTAGTCTGAAAAACACAATTTTATGACAGCTAATGCACAGAACGCCATACTGTATTCTGAAATAATGAACACCCGTAATTCTTGCCCAATTTAAGAAAATTCACTAAATGTGTGATATTCTCTTGTGAGGCTGGAACTGAGCCACATACCTTCCCATTAGAGCTCCCTGGGGGTTCAAATTCTATCTATCTATCTATCTATTGCCTGACGCCGTGATCCCCGAAGGGGTGGCCACGAACGAACCGCCCCCATGCACCTCTGTCCCCAGTCAGTCGACGCCCCTCCCCCCAACCAGCACCGCCTTCGTTCATGTAGTTCCTCACTCCATCCTTCCACCTCATATTCGGTCTACCTCTCCCTCTCTGTCCCTCCACCTCGCTCTCGTACACCCTCTTAGTCATTCTCTCGCTTTCCATACGTTCCATATGGCCGAACCATCTCAAGTTGTTCCTTTTCACACTTTCCAGCACATCTACCTCCACACCACACCTCCTTCTTACTTCCTCATTAGTCTGTCTATCCCTCCATGTAACTCCGCACGCACTCCTTAAGTAATTAATTTCCACTGCTCTCACTCTTGGTCTGAGTCTCTCAACCAACGTCCATGCTTCGCTTCCGTAAGTCAGTGTCGGGATTACCACACTGTCATGCAAGGACTTCTTCACTTCCATACTGACCACCCTATTTCTTGTTACTGCTTTTAGCGTTCCTACAAATTAAGTCGGGTTTATCACCGAATCATCTCTAACAAGTGCTCTAACCTACAGTACTAGACCATGGGAAACCCAAATTATCCGAATGCATATGGAATGCACAGTAGTAGGCTATACTATATTTTCAATATAAACATATACAGCATACTGTAATGTAGAAAGTTATGTAGAGTGCATTTACTTACTTCCTAGCAATGGTAGTGACTCTGACCCTAGTATGACCAGAGGGGTGTTGGTAGCGTGTAATGAACTGTACATGACCCCTCCCACCCGGCACGTCACTCCCCTGCTGGTTGGCCACCTCAAAGAATATAGACATGGTGGTACTGGGGGTCAGGCCGCATATCTTCCACTTGGTTGTGTTGCCTATGCCAATCTCCATGTCCGCCACATTGGGACCCTTCTCGTTGGCTGATACACACGGACCCAGGGCACCAGCAACTGAGTATAGAGAAATATAAAGGTGGTAAATATTTATGGTCTATAATTAGTATTTCTCAGTTCCAAATACAATACTCCACAATTGTCAATTGATACTGCTTTGCTCCCAAGATTAAATTAAAGGTGAATTCCAGGGATGAAACCTATTTAAACAACAAAGTCCATTGGGATCTGCTTGGTTTTAGGGATATGATACTGAAGAACTTTCATCAATGTGTCCTAACAACATAGAAATATAGCTTATCTAAGTTATTTTATGTGGCGCGAACTGGCGTGTTTACCATGACGTCATGATGGCAGGAACTCTCGACATGGGAAATGGGTGAATCTGTTTTATTTTTTATGTGAGAAACTCTTATAAATTGTATGCATGTATACAGCTCAACATTTGGCTAATCACTATCTGGTCAAGGGACTGCGATATATAAAGTTAACAGAAAACGATACTATCATTAAGAAATAGGCCTTACAACCGACCTCCCTCCACTCTAGACCAGGATCAACACAAAAAAACACTGCCTGTATGTTTATTGTTGGCGAGATTGGATTATTTCTTGATGTGCACCACATTTTCAGGACGTTCGATCTTTTGTAGAGCTTGTGTATTGAATTGAAAGGTATTAATTACGAAAAACAGACCTCACAGTCCAGGACTGCATGTTGTTTACAAACTGCCACTCCATACAATGGCGTCACTACAGCTGGCTGAATTCGTCCAGCATTACACCAGTAGACAAGAGTACAGTCGTGAAGGTTACCAGTATACAAATAGCTATGGAGGGATGAGGATAATTTGATAACCATTAATCATCATCATCGACGCCTTGCTTCTCCCTGGAAAACCACAATGTTATCTTCTTAATTTCAGCTGATTAAAAGCTAATATTTCAACAAATGGAAGGTTGTTGTTGTTGTTGTTCCCCAGGCTGTCTGGCCGAACAGCCCCAAGGTCTCGAGCAAGGCCAAGGCCATAAACGAGCGCCCCCACAAAACCCTCCCTGCTTACCACTAACAAAGCCCAGGTGACCGAAGCCACTCCAAGGCAGGGAGCTGAGGAGGGTGCGGAAACGCCCGGGAAACCAAAGCCCCACCCAAGGCCCTGTGCCCCTCAGCAATTATGAAGGGAGAGTTGAGGGGCAAGGGAAAAATGTGACGCTTTGGTGCCCAATCTGGGGAGGTCAATCCACGGAAAAGACGCCGTCACTTGAGATCTAGAAGATATATAAGTAAAAGGAACAGTCAGAGTAAGCTATGGGTATGGCAGAGATCGCTCAGCTCTCACTCTGATAGACCAGCCCATCACCACATGACTAGAACCCAATCCTCTCAGCATCAGCTAGGAAAGGCCCTAGAAAGCCACCTTAGGCGGGGGGATAGCTCCCCTATTTCAACTCCTTTCGGGGTTGGGCACCCGCTCACAAATCTCACAAATGGAAGGTAGTACATACTCTTGAGTTCTCTAGATGTTTTGACTTCCAATGTAGCATTAAAGGCCATCTCCAAGTTGCCCTTCTCATCCCTGGCAAACACTCTTTGGAAGGTTGTTCTGAACAGTGAAGAGTTGAACGAGTCTCCCAGAACCATGTGACCTCTGTAACACAAAATTATAATTAGAAAACATTAAATAAGGGAAGAATAAACAGATAACCACTAACAAATAACAACCAAAATAAAGTCATACATAGTACTGTACAGTAAATCTATAAATACATAAAACCATATCAATCATGCCGCGGTCCGTGGCATGGTCAGTAGCGCATCATTGGTAGATGTTAAGAGTTTGGACACTCAGGTCTAGCGATTCATGGCAAATGTCCAGTAAAGTCCCTGTAACAAGGGCATGCCTAGCCCTGTCAATTAAGGAAGTGTACGGTGTTAAAATCTGCATCATCATCAGAAATCTATGCCGCGGGCTGTAGCATGGTCAGTAACACGCCTGACTGCTGATCGAAGGGTAGGTAGTTCAATCACACCCTGTGTCATTGATTGATGTCAAGAGTTTGGTCACTCAGGTCTAGAGATTCCTGGCAAAACTCCAGTAAAGTCCCTGTCACAAGGACACGCCCTAGCCATGTCAATAAAGGGAGTGCACAGCATTAAAAAAATTATCATCAACAGAAATCTACATTATTATTGTATTTTTGTTCTATATCGATGTTTACAGCTCGAACTTCTATTTAGCCTGAAACTTGCAAGTGGTCAATTGGAGTACTGTACACTCTGGGACACAAACTCTGGTCCTATCAACAAACACATAGTACAACTTTATCTTCTTTCTCAAGAACTTTTCTTGTAATTATGTATATGTATGTATATACTCTGGCACATATCTCGTACTGTAGTTGCTTCACTATAATGATTGTACATATGATAGTGTCCCTGTTTGGGTAGGTAATTATCCTTTTTAACCCCTTCACTATGAGGATGTCATTTAGCAATTTTGTCTGGCTATCATTAGAGGATTTTATAGCTTTAGCATAGGTCTGTGGGCATTAAAGGCATATTTGAGATAGATTTTACCCTTTTGATTCCTAGAGGTCCTTCTTAAACGGAGTAAAATGGTCTAATGGTAACCAGAACAATAAGAACATTATGTGATTGTACTGAGAGGCTTCATAAGATGATGCCTATTTGGGTTTTATTCTACATAGGATATCATTTAACTAAGGAAAGCCCTGTCAGAGCTAGCAGGTTAACCCAGGATCTGTTATAACTATTGCAAGTTTTACATTATAATAAGCCTCACTTGAGGCAAGGTATTCAAAAATATGTAAAAATAATACTCCTTCAAATACCGTGCCAGTGCTGGGATTTCTCAAAACTGGGCGACAGAGAGTAGTGGCATCTCTCCATACCCCACCCTCCCCCCTATACACTAGGCGAACCCTACATAGGTACTGAGATGACGGGGTTGCAAGCAACCAAATTAACAACCCCCTCAGATACACTCATAAACCAAGAAGACAACCCCGACACAGAGGGCTGGTACTACAAAACCAAACTGATAACCTCATCATCCTTAACCCTTAACCCTTATTTAGCGGGGTCGGACTTAAGTCCGATACGAGAAAATTGGACTAAATGGCGGGGTCGGACTTAAGTCCGTGGGCGTATTCCCGCCCTAATTTAGGTGGAAAGCGAAACTTGGTGGTCAGGCGGTGTACTACAAGGGCCCACCCACACATCCCCACTGCGTGACTGTGACTAAGTGACCCTCAAGCAGCCATAATGGAAGGTCAAGATTTGCCCGTGTTCGATTCGGTGGCCGCCATCCCTAGTGCGTCGCGCCACCCTACTAACCACGCCCGGCTTACCACCCAGGAACTAGATATCATGCTGAACTCTTCAGAACTTTCTAATAAACTGTTGGATGAAACCGTCGAAGGCCTGGGTGAGAGTTTTGGTAGTGTGGATGACTCGGAAGACGAAAATAACCCGATCATAGGCTTTCACCCCAAGCATAATTTGCGTGGGGTGGATGTTGTGGTTGATATTGGACAGACCCTTGAGCAAATTGGAGACGTTCCTGACGAAGAACATACTGGTGTGGGTGTTGGTAAGTACAATTTATATTTTATAATTGCTTGAAAATGTGATTGCAAGCATTTTATCACCTTACGAGCGGCTGGTGGAGTATATTTCACTGTGCCGCCCAGCGGGTTTTTTTTTTTACCCTAAATGGGGTTGTTCCGTGCTCTTTTTCATGCATAAACAAGACCCAGAGCGTAATACAAGTATGTATCCTGAAAGTGCGTAAATTGAGCTTTCCAATGACACCCGAACCATCCTTCTACGATCACTGGTTGTTTTTCAACGATCGTACAACACGAGTGCAAAAACCCTAAAATACGGTAATTTCCTTATATAATTCCCTGTGTGGCGAGCGTTCTTGAGGTAATTTATGCTCCTAATCACCGCTCCGCTCTCTCTCAGAGCACATTACGTCCTCAAAATTGCACTCTACAAGAAATTTCCTTTGCATTTTATAGCGTATTATTTGCAGGCGTTCGGTAAATTTCTTACGGTAATACAAACAACGAAAGATTGAATATTTGTGCTTGGCATTATATGATTGTGGAGAACAGATGTAGGCCTACCGTATATATTATGTTTTCATATATATGATACATATGTAACATTTTTATATTATCACGACTCTCTCTCTCTCTCTCTCTCTCTGTCTCACTCTCTTTGTTTGTACTCCTTTGTACTCTCTTTGTCTGATGTAGGCCAGGGCACGCCCCTAACTAATCACTTCCCTCCCAGGGGAAATCACACCTAGCAGATGTTTTTGACCTCCCCTCTCTCTCTGTCTGTCTCTTCCTCTCTGGGTCTACCTATACTGCATGTGACATTGAAATTGCTTGAGAGTTTGATTGCAAGCATTTTATAGCGTATTATTTGCAGGCGTTCGGTAAATTTCTCACGATAACCAGGGTGTATGGTACATTTCTCACGATAATACAAGCAACAACGAAGCTTGGTGAAGATTGTGGTCTACAATATACCTTTTTATGATTGCATGTGACCTTGTAATTGCTTGAAAGTTTGATTGCAAGCATTTTATAGCGTATTATTTTCAGGCGTTCAATAAATTTGATAAATATATCAAAATAAGTCCTGTGGGACTATGAAATAGCTATTATTGGACAAGGAAAATATTTTGTTCATCCCTCCACTGGAACGTCAACAACGTATCGCCGTCGGCAATCGTAAGATTCAGAGTCGTAAAGATTCCAGGACGAGCTCAATAGAAAATGAATGAATGAAATGAATGAGTGTGCAGTACTGCCAATACGTATAGCGACTTCTGCTAGATCTAGATACCTTTACTTCGATCTAGCAGCAATGACTTACACTAGCGGTTTTGTTTTGAAATTTCAGAACAATTTCGAAGTGATACTATATGGATTTTGCCAATTCATATTTCTAGTGGTATTTATCATGTCTTACATCTTACAATATATGCTAGCGGATTTAACTTCAATTGGTAACCCTCCCGCTCGAGTCGGCTCCAAGAAAATCGATAATGGTGGCACTTTAGTAAACAGGTGATAAACAAAACCGCATGGGGATCGGTTTGGTGTATCGGTATTATGGTAAGTTGGCTACCTACTATTGTTTATACGATATAGTAAGTAATGATAAGTAAATTATTATGTATTATATATAAAACAAAAATAAAATTCCTGCAAAGCAAGCGAGAGAGAGAGAGAGAATGCAGAAACTGAACTGAAGAAAGAGTGAAAAAGATATAATACAGAAATATTACAAGCAAATAAATGAAATAGAGGGATTAGTTAGAGAAAATAATAATGAGATATACATAATACGGATGAGGAAGAGGGAAAGCGAGCGAGCCAGAGAGAGAGAGTGAGAGAGATTAGAGAACATAGAGATTGCAAGCATTTTATAGCGTATTATTTGCAGGCGTTCAGTAAATTTCTTACGGTAATACAAACAATGAAAGATTGAATATTTGTGCTTGGCATTATATGATTGTGGGGAACAGATGTAGGCCTACCGTATATATTATTTTTTCATATACATGATACATATGTAACATTGTTATATTATCACGACACTCTCTCTCTCTCTCTTGTCTCTTCCTCTCTGGGTCTACCTATAGCCTACATTTATAATTGCATGTGACCTTGAAATTGCTTGAGAGTTTGATTGCAAGCATTTTATAGCGTATTATTTGCAGGCGTTCAGTAAATTTCTTACGGTAATACAAGCAACCAAACAACGAAAGATTGAATATTTGTGCTGCACATCCCTCATACGAAATACCATTCCCACCGTATAGAGAGAATACAGAAACTGAACTGAAGAAAGAGTGAAAAAGATATAATAATACAGAAATATTACAAGCAAATAGATGAAATAGAGGGATTAGTTAGAGAAAATAATAATGAGAAATACATATACGGATGAGGAAGAGAAAGGGAGCACAAGAGAGGGAAAGCGAGCGAGCCAGAGAGACAGACAGACAGGAGGAGTGAGAGAGATTAGAGAAAATAATAATGAGAATTACATATACGAATGAGGAAGAGAGAGAGACAGAGCGCGCGAGAGAGGGAAAGCAAGCGAGCCAGAGAGAGAGAGAGAGAGAGAGAGAGAGAGAGAGAGAGAGAGACAGAGACAGAGAGAGACAGAGAGAGAGAGAGAGAGAGACAGAGAGAGAGAGAGACAGAGAGAGAGAGACAGACGTGAGAGAGACACAGACAGACAGACAGACAGACAGACAGACAGACAGACAGACAGACAGACAGACAGACAGACGTGAGAGAGAAGAGAGGAGAGGAGAGGAGAGGAGAGAGAGAGAGAGAGAGAGAGAGAGAGAGAGAGAGAGAGAGAGAGAGAGAGAGAGAGAAAGAAAGAGAGAGAGAGAGAATACAGAAATAAGGAGAAATAAGAGAAAAATAAGACCGATTACCGAAGGAATAGTAGACGCGCGAGAGGCCGAAGTCAGGCCAAAGCGAACGCAACCAAACGCGCCCGGGAAATAGACCAAAAAGTACCTCCTCTTCCCACCCTCCACACTCATTCATAACATCCATTCATAGACTTATATGGGGAGACGAAGAGTTGCTCTTTCCAAAAATGATCGTTTCGTTCGCATTGGAGCCATAGTAACGGCGCTAGGGCGAGTGAAATTGAGCGAATATTTCGGGATTATGCCCGCTGAGCGGTACAGTGTAAAATACCTTACCACCCGCTAAATAAGGGTTAAAGAGCGGCGCCCGGGCGCCAATTTGCAGCAAGTTAGGAGCATTATTATGGTTTTTAACCCCTCAAACCCGGAAGAGCTCTTAAACACCCATAAAAAATCGGTCCGCGCAACCCGGAAGGGCTCTGAGGCCCCCAGTGCTTGAAAGCCTGTGACCTTGGTGTGCGAGGCGTCCGTCCGACGCATGTAAACAACAGCCGGCTGGACCGACGCCCCGCATCTCCCGCCACAAGAAGGAGTGCGTCGCTAGTTCGTGTGTGCCCGTATGT
Source organism: Paralithodes platypus (assembly GCA_032716605.1). Taxonomy (NCBI): domain Eukaryota; kingdom Metazoa; phylum Arthropoda; class Malacostraca; order Decapoda; family Lithodidae; genus Paralithodes; species Paralithodes platypus. Next base: position 43,930,662 of record CM064508.1, read on the forward strand.
TATTGTTAAGTATCGAAAAGTAGTGTAAAGTGGCTGTTTTTGCCATAAAGTTATCTCCAATGAAATCATCATCACAACTGAACCAGTTGACTTAGAGAGCTCTACTTAACGCCATTCTACAGGTACGAAACACATCTACGCTTGGGGATATGCGGAATGCGAAAGCAAGCCAAATAACAAAGATGCGGTAGCCTAGGCGTAGACGTTTTTCGGCCAAAACCCCCAGGTTTCGGGGCATATATATATAATACATAGCCGGGGCTGGAGGGTTAAAGGGTTAAAATAGAGTGCAAATGGCCGGGAGTGCAGCGGGCCACACGTCCGACTCCCAGGGCCTACCGCCACCCACTGACTCACCCTCCCTGTGTTCTCGAGAGGCCGGCAGTATAGCCAGTAGTGAGCGTAGCTGGAAAAAATATACTGCTATACGCTAAACTCCCATGTTACTGGTACCACTGTACGAGAACCACGAGTGCTATGTAGCTCGTTCTGGTCTCATTTTGAAGCTTTTAGCACCTAGTTTTTTGCTGAATACATTTCTTTTCATGCAGATACTTGATTGATCATTCAGGAGGGCCTTAATATGCCCAAATAAGCCCAAAAAACCCCGCTAGACAAGGGTTAATGACATCCATCAACATACCCATATTCCCCACCAAGCCCTCTATAACCCATCATCTCCAGACATCACCTTTTGCTCCCCAGAACTCGCCCCCACAACATCCTGGAGGGTGGTCAGAACCTTAGGCTCTGACCACCTCCCGATCATTATCACCACCAAAACCAGACTCACCCCAGCTAGCCACAAACACACATACACCAATTATAAAAGAGCTAACTGCGAAGCATTCACAAATGAGACAGAACAACACTTCACAACTCTAAACAGTACGCCCATCACTAACATCAACAATGCTGTACACATACTCAATAAAACTATCCAAAACGCTGACAAGAAACACATTCCAAGAGGTAACAGAAAAAGACACAACCCCAACTTCACACCAGAAATTCAAAACCTCATCAGACAATGCGACATACTGAAACACTCCCCAGCACCCCACACACAAGACATCACACAACAAATCCAAGAACTCAACACCCAGACTAACAACAAAATACAAGAACAACAAAAACTAAATTGGAATAACTTCCTACAAACACTTGATCACAAAACAAACCCCAAAAAACTCTTCAAAACACTAAACAGCATCACACTTTCCAAGAGCAACACAACACAATCACATGCTGCAATCACAACAACAGACTCTACTCCTTCATGTAAACAACAAGCAAACCCTCTCATCAATCACTTCTCACATATCAGCCACCTAAAACCTCACAAAGACAACCGACGTGTCATCCGACGTAAGAGACAATTCCCCACAGACCCTGACTATACACCCTTCACCAATCACCAGACAAAGCATATCATCAACAATCTCAAGCACTCACCCGCCTGTGGCCTAGACAACATAAGCAACATACACCTCAGACACCTGGGACCACAAGGCATACAAGCACTCACTAACATATCAAACTAGTTATTCACACAACACAATACCAGACATTTGGAAGCATGGTATCATCATCACATTCCCCAAACCCAACAAAGACCCCATGCTACCCTCCTCGCACCGCCCCATCACACTCCTTTGCACCCCCTCCAAAGTCATGGAACGCCTAGTATTACAACTAATTACACCTGACCTACCCCTAGCTCCAACACAACATGGCTTTAGGCCACTGCACTCCACAAACACTCTTCTCACAGACCTTACACAAAGAGCTTTTGATGGCATCAACTCAGCTAGACCACCAAACAGATCACTATTAGCCACACTCGACATTAGTAAAGCCTTCGATGCCATCCCCCGCCACAACCTAACAAACAAAATCTATAACACAAACATGCACAACACAAAAAGGTGGCTGGCCAACTTCCTAGCAGGCAGATGTGCACACGTATCTTTTGCCGGTCAGTCATCTAGAATCAGAAACTTTCCAAACGGAGTCCCACAAGGATCCGTCCTATCACCCGCACTCTTCAATCTGTACATGCACGATATAACTACACCCAATACGCCCCAAATAAACTTAGCCTACTATGCAGACGACATAACACTCACATGCACACACCATGACCCAAAAAGAGCAACAGATCTCCTTCAACCCTATCTCAACACACTACATGGCTGGTGCACTACAAACAGACTTAATCTAGCCCCAGCCAAATCCACCGCAACCCTGCTCACAAGCTGGACAGAACACGAATACATCCCTCAACCCACCATAAACAACACACCCCTAACACATACACACACACTCAAAATCCTAGGAGTAACATATGATACTCATATGACATTCAAACATTAAAAAGAAACTGACACCCAGACTTAACACCCTCAGGTCACTTGCTCACACAAAATTTGGACACAACAAAGAAACCACCACCACATTATATAAACAATACATAAGATCTGTGATGGAATACGCAAGCCCAGCCTGGGCTTCTAACCTAGCTGAAACATATCATAAGACCTTACAGACTATTCAAAACAAAGCCCTAAAGATCATTACAGACTGCAGAGCTACTGCACCCACAGATCACCTACATCAAGAAACCAAAATCCTCAAAGTCAAAGACCATCTGGACATGAGAGGCACTCAATTCCTGGCAGCAGCCTCCACGAACCAGGACCACCCACTAAACTACATGGCAACACACCCACAGACACCAAGAAATATCAAAACAACACCCAGCACACGGTATCACACACAATTACTGTCCTCTCTCCCTACCTGCCCACCCCGAACCAACTTCCAGAAGCACATCCATACTCATATCTCTTGCCGATCCATCCACTCACTCACAGACAACACGCAGCTGCAAGCACGACCTCCCGAAATCCATCCTTCCGAATCCTCCCTTCCTCGCGAGGAAAGAGTCCACCTGGCTAGGCTGAGATGCAGACACCATCCAGCTCTCCTGAGCTATCAGAAGAGACTGGATGACTCCATCGTCGATACCTGCCCGGGATGTAACACAGCACCCCATACCATTAAACACATCATAGAAGACTGCATTTCACACAACCACATACGCCAACAACACAATTTACACTCAATGAGAGCTCTGTGGGAAAGCCCAATCGTGGCCATGGCCTTCCTCAGGGACTCGGGGCTGTTCGGTCAGGCAGCTTAGGGAACAACAATAACCAAGAAGAGACTCAACCAACCAGAGCCAGGATAGCAAACATCAAGGAACAGAAAAGAACGTTTCCGGGCCAATCACAGGGATTCTTCCCGGACCAATCACAGGATCCAGGATACGTGAACAAGGCGTACCCACCCCAGGAACCTGACTTGAATTATAATGAGGAAGAATTTATGCTAATACCTCATGAACATCCAATGTCATATTTCAACAGATGGGACCAAAGAATCACCTCTACAGTGCAGAGAATCAACTATATCCACAATAGCTGATAAATAAAGAGTAACGAAAGCCTTGCATGCAACGTTGAAAATCAGGGAAAAAACGAATTCATGTAAAACATTTATCCTGCACCCATGCAAGCTTTCTAAAATATGAGTGTAATCTTAAGAAATAAAGCATAACTATATCCATGTGTTCCTATGATAGTTATAATTTTAAGGCAATTATTAACTTCACAATAATTAAAAGATCGAAATCCCCATGTCCCTACGATTCTGAAATTAATTAAATTAGACTCAAATTATCATCCAAATTTAGCCTGACCGAAATATATGATCGACAGGCAAACACGAGGAAATACCTTCCACTGGCATTAGCTTTTAGTGGGGTAAGGTGGGGTGGATTCGCCGCAAAACGTGGTTCTTTAATAACAGCATCCAACTGAATCAGTATTCAGAAGTTTTTTTTTACATAACTTTTACATTCAGGCCTTCCTGCACACGTTCATATCATTTTTATGTGAAAAAACAAAACATAAAGGTTTGTAATGGGGTGGCGAAAAAAGTTAATCGCGCGGCGGATCCACCCCATAGTGAGGGGTGAAATCGCAGCTGCCATATATTATCAATGATTTCATCCTGCTGCGGCGATTTTACCCCCAATTACTCTGCAAAAGTAACAATTAAGATGTTTTATTATTATATTGATATAATCAAAGTATTTTTGTATAAAACTGTAGACCTAGGATTATTATAAAATTATAAATTATATTATTATAAATTCTTGCCTGAAACAAAGAGAAAGAGTTAGTTTCCACTTAGAAATCATAAACAACCATCTTGTAACACAGGTGGGAGAGGTAAGGTCGCCGCCACGAAAAATGCTCACGACCGCTTACATATTTTTCAGGTTGTAAAATTATGAAAAAATATTTGTCTTCGTTAAATAAATGACAACTATGCATGTTTGTGTTCTATCATCATCTACACGTACTATAAACATACCTAGAATCAATTCCATACGTATTTGGATTTATGACCAATTTTTTTGGACAAGTATCTACGGTCCGCGGCGAATCCACCCCAAGGCGATTCCACCCCGCCTTACCCTGGGTATATTACCGTGTCGGAATTACTTCCGAGTAGGGCTAGCCATTCTCTCTATAAAAAGTTCAACGAGTGTGTTAGAGGAACTAGAACTGACCGTCTCTAGTTGTGTGTGAGAGGCAGTTCCCTTTGGTGTCCAGTCGAGGAAGGAATTACGAGTCATATGTCGTCCAGATCCCTCCTCTAGGATATTACTGTACTTCTACTCACCACCCATACCCTAAGTGTCTCTGTGTAACTATGTTTTTTGGGAATTATTGTGAAGGAAATATAAAATATGCGAGTGTTCAATTTAACTTTAGTTTAGAGGCCTTTTCCGGACTCTCCTTGCCCAATTTGTTCACGTAGTACGAGAATCAAACTTCTATCTGTGCAGGTGAATTATTCATATATTATTTGTGACTTAACCGATTTACGTCCAGGTTAACATTACTGTATACCTAATTTTTACTTACGTTACTAACTTACGTGTTTAAATCTGTTGTTGCTTCTTCATATTTTGCAATTATTTGTCTTTATATTATATCTATTCATTGTCGATAGTATCAATTGCTTGCTTTTGCGATTTCCTTAGTTTATTTGTACGACAAATGTAGGTTATTTATAGGGTAGCTATTGATAGGGGTCACTTGAGGCATGCTATGCTTACAGGTACCTACCCGATAGCACTATCATTAGCGAGTGCTGTAAAAAAAAAAAAAAAAAAAAAAAAAAAAATATATATATATATATATATATATATATATATATACACAATATATATATACAGGTATATAGATATCTTGTCAATATTTGTATTTTGTACTATTGTTAAATGTCTTGTCATGTTGCAAATCTCATTTTAAATGAACATTTTGACATTTGACATGTAGTTTCTTTATTCATGCACAGTTTAGTAAAAATTTACCAGAACGTCCCGGACTTCTCAAATTGACTAATTCCTTGAACGTGACGATAGTGCGTTGTTATGTGTGTGATTAGTTTGCTTGGGACCCAGATTAACTTGCTCATGTAGTAATGTACACCCTATGTGGTGGATTGTGTTCTTTGATTTCATAAATTTTATTTTAGTAAGCGTTGTTTCCACATAGCGATTTTGATAAGTTGATTTGACTTTATAGTGTCTTTGTCCCAGTTTTGGTTTGTTTAGTTTGCAAGTTTTAAATCTTAATTTAAAATACTCTATACTATACGTAATATTTAGTGAACACCCACAAATTTTATTAATTTGTGTAATTATTGATCGAGTGTCCAAGTTCGCAGTGAAGTGTGTAACGCGAGCAATTTTCCTTCCTTAAAATTTAAACTCAACCTCAGGACAGTGCTACGTCCAATTTTTATAAGAGATCGCTTAGTGTACAAGTTCGCCCACTTTCAATGTAAAAACCCTCTCCGTTGAGTTTAACCCTCCAGCCCCGGCTATGTATTATATATATATTCCTCGAAACCCGGGTATTTTGGCCGAAAAACGTCTAGGCTAGGCTGCCGTATATTCGTTAATCAGACTGCTTCCCGCATTCCCGCGCATCCCCAAGCGTAGCTGTGTTATTTACCTGTAGAATGGCATTAAGTAGAGCTCTCTAAGTCAACTGGTTGAGCTGTGATGATGATTTCATTGGAGATAACTTTATGGCCAAAACAGCCACTTTACACCACTTTTCGATACTTAACAACAACATACAGGCACACACGAACAAGCGACGCTCTCCTTCTTGTGGCCGGAGATGCGGGGCGTCGGTCCAGCCGGCTGTTGTTTACATGCGTCGGACCGACGCCTCGCACACGAAGCTCACAGGCTTTCAACCACTGGGGTTCAAGAGGCCTTCCGGGTACCTGTTATATGCTTTTTTATGGGCGTTCAAGAGCCCTTCCGTGGTGAGAGGGTTAAATTAATCTATGTTCAAGATTTCTAATCTATATTATCTCTTGTGAATAATTCGATCAATTGCAATATACGGTTAATGATATTTTTTCACCACCGAAGCTAGGAATTCCGATTGCCCATTCCTATATTTATCAGCCCTTATTTTGGCTAATTATCAAACACTACTTATTTCTGTGTCTTAACCCTCCAGCCCCGGCTACGCATTACATAAATATTGGCCGAAACCCGGGTGTTTTGGCCGAAAAACGTCTAGGCTAGGCTACCGTATCATTGTTATGCTGACTGCTTCCCGCATTCCCGCGCATCCCCAAGCGTAGCTGTGTTATTTACTTGTAGAATGGCGTTAAGTAGAGCTCTCTAAGTCAACTGGTTGAGTTGTGATGATGATTTCAGTGGAGATAACTTACAGCAACAACAGCCACTTTACAATACTTTTCGATACTTAACAACAACATACAGGCACACACGAACAAGCGACGCTCTCCTTCTTGTGGCCGGAGATGCGGGGCGTCGGTCCAGCCGGCTGTTGTTTACATGCGTCGGACCGACGCCTCGCACACCAAGCTCACAGGCTTTCAACCACTGGTACAATGTTGTACCACCCGGGTTCCTGGGGGCAAAACATAATGGTACACACGTGTACCATCCGAGTTTGAAGGGTTAAGTGTATTCTATACTTTATCAACCTGTATTCGGGTTATTATCCGTCGCTACTTTGTTCTGCGTCTATAACTTATTTTATAATTCATTAGCCCTCGTTTCGGCTATTTTATTCGTCACTACTTAGTTCTGTGTCTGATTTATTTTCAGTAGTTTGTTAATTTATTCAAACTCACTGCTTCTATAGCTATTATTCTGCTATATTTATTTACTACATATTTGGTGAATCTGAATTCCTCATCGAGTGTGATTTGAACTCATTTACGATTAAATTTATTTTTTGTATATCGTGTGAGAGATTATTCACAATTATTCTTTTATAGTTAAATTGTAAATTTAATTACCTTTCTAACAAGAGTAAAGCAAAGATCATATCTTGTGTTACTGATTTAATGTTGCACTAAATAAAGTATTTATTCAGCCTGACCGCAGTACTTTTGACCTTAACCTGACTTATACATACACATATATAACATTTTAAGACGGAGTGCTCCATACATACGTGCAGTTTCAATCTCTTGTCCTAATGGCGGCGTTCCAGGCAACCCTGTTAAGGGCTGCTTCACTTGTCCAAGTTTTTGGATTTGAGATCGGCACGTATAGTCCGATCCCAGGTCTTCCTCGGTCCACCCCTTGGTGCAGCTCCCTCCACAATCACAGACCTGCATTTTTTCACCCAATTTTGTTCATCCATTCTCTCCACATGTCCATACCATCCCAGTCTACTTGTATGCATCACTTGGCTAATACTCTTTAAACAGTACCTAAACGTCTCCTCAGCTCAACATTTGTTATGATATCCTGCAGCCTGGCCCCACACATCTATCACACCATTCTCATCTCATTACGTTCCATTCTGTTGACATCCTCTACTTTAACGGCCCATGTTTCTGAGGCATACGTCATTGCACTTCTAACACATGAGGCATACACCTTTCCCTTCAGGGGGAGAGGCATTCTTTTCATGGTCAGAATTGGCAGCAATTCTCTGAACTTCCCCCAGCCATATCTAATTCTAGCGACAGTGACAGCCTCAGCCCCACCACCGGCAGAGATGGTATCTCCTAGGTAACAAAATTTGTCCACCAGCTCCAATATTATTTCCAAAATTCACAGCCACAGGATCATCACTTAACACAAGCTCGACTTTGCACACTACACACTTAAATTTCTCTATTTCTGACTTATCCTTCGGCAGGGGTCCCTTCATTCTACTACAGCGCTTACTCCCATGGTCCACCCAGTGTCAACAGATGCTACATTGAATCGTGTTTACGCCCACACCCTTTCCACACACTGCACATGGGTATGCACCATTCTTTTCCACATTGCCTTGTCTCAATCTACAATGCATAACCTTGGTTTTGTTAATATTGACTCTTAAACCCTTGCTCGCCATGCCCTCTCTCCATCTTCTGAATTTGGCCTCAGCATCTTGCATATTGTCAGCTATTAGGACTAAATCGTCTGCATAAAACAGTTCCAACGGGAGTCCGCCTCTAAAAACTCTAGACAGTGCCTCCAGGACCATAATAAAGAGGAAGGGGCTTAACACTGAACCCTGATGGATTCCAACACGGACTCAAAGCGGCATCTTTGACCACCGACCTTGCCCGGCGACCTATTTGTATTTCTAGCCGCGCGTACCGGTGTGTACCTGAGTAGATTATCTCAGCTACCCACATTTATTGATTATTATTTCTCTCGGTATACACTTGATCCGTATATATATTGTAATCATATATTATGTGTTTATCTTGTATAATTGTATGTTTCATGTTTGATGCTTTGTAAGTGACAATTATTCATGAAGTAGTAAAATTTAGTTAACTCTTTCCCAATCACCTTGATTATACATTGGACTCACACTCTATAGTTGTGATCCGGATGTACCATATACTGTATATGTACCACTGTGTCTATAATAATTAAGTAGACGTGCCGTTTCGCCCTAAATCAAAACGGCATACCCAACTCTCCGATGGAATTACCGTATTAGACATAATTATTATATTGCAACAAAGTGCCACAAAGTGGCATGTCTACTTTATTTTTTTCTCTCCATATCGTTAATATGCCCCTATGGGGCACACACACACACAGGGAATAGGTACAGGGTGGAGGGTGGGGGTCCTGAAAGGGGGGGGGGGGGGGACAGTTTATACATGATTGCCATGATTGTTTTTCCAACTCCTGAAATATTGTCTTACCTGCAGACAACAATGGGTTATCATCAAAAAGATTAGGCCTATACAGTACTCAGTCATTTTATGACAGATGCGCAAATACAGTAGTTCACTTCTAATATCAGTGAGGGTCCTCGGAGTATCAATGATATTTCTTATCCTTCCGAGTCTAGCTCGAAGCTGTCTTTTAACTTTTCGATCTCTCTCACGTTCAGAATCCCTCATCGTGACATCTTCCCTGACTGCTCTTCTTGCTTCTCTATCTCTCTCACGTTCAGAATCCCTCATCGTGACATCTTCCCTGACTGCTCTTCTTGCTGATCTATCTCTCTCACGTTCAGAATCCCTCATTGTGACATCTTCCCTGACTGCTCTTCTTGCTGATCTATCTCTCTCACGTTCAGAATCCCTCATCGTGACATCTTCCCTGACTGCTCTTCTTGCTTCTCTATCTCTCTCACGTTCAGAATCCCTCATCGTGACATCTTCCCTGACTGCTCTTCTTGCTGATCTATCTCTCTCACGTTCAGAATCCCTCATCGTGACATCTTCCCTGACTGCTTTTCTTGCTGATCTATCTCTCTCACGTTCAGAATCCCTCATCGTGACATCTTCCCTGACTGCTCTTCTTGCTGATCTATCTCTCTCACGTTCAGAATCCCTCATCGTGACATCTTCCCTAGCCGTTCTTCTAGCCTGTGTATTCCTAAGTTGTTCCTCCTCCTTAAGCTGTCTATTATTTCGCTCTGCTGTTTTTCTCCGAGTATCAAGTTATTTCCTTCCGAAAGTTGATTTACGGTTATGTTTGGGCATTATGAAGAAAATGGAAACACACTTGATGATGAGGTGTCAGTAATATACACAGACATCAATTTTTATATTATAGTGTTCCTTTAACAAAACCATTTTTTGGACCTAAGATCATAACTATTGCACAAATTCAAAATTTGTTTTTTTAATTACCGTCGAATTCACACACCGAAGGTTCGTGTGAAGTTTGGTGAAAATCCATCAAACGGTCTAGGAGTAGTTCTCGGACGGACAGACAGACATTTCGGCCGGCATGTACCACTATACGGGGGGCGATACCACTCTGCTTATGCAGAGTTGATAAACTAGTGTAATTATCCTTTGTGTTTATTGTATTTGGAGCGTGATTGAGTAACCTAGAAAGATCATTATTAATTGCTAGTTGTGTTCCTGTCGAGCAAAACTGGATTCTAAGTATCCGAAATAAGGAACTTTATAGAATGAATAATTAAGCGAGTTGGATTACAACGACGCATAACCGGTACGGTGCGTGATCCAACCCACCCTCCCTCCCTCCCTCAACTTGACCTTGTTTTTATGCACAGGTTCCAGCAGTTGGTGGGTTCAGGATATTGTTTAACACTGATTCCTAAAGGTCCTTCCTAAGCAGAGTAAACAAATCTGACAGAAGCATTAAGAAAATACAGAAATTAAAGAAAAATCAGTGTACAGTATCACTAATGTTAGATGTTATTGTTAGTGATGCAGTACACTAATTTGATTGACAGGACTTGGGCGTGCCCTTGTTACAGGGACTTAACTGGACATTTGCTATGAATCGCTAGACCGAGCTGCTCAAACTTTTGACATCTACCAATGGCATGGTCCGGGATCGAACTGACGACCCTTCGATCAGCAGCCAGACGCGCTACCGAACATGACATGTATAAAAAAAAAGTCTATTAATTATAATTAGTCTAAAAATACCAACCACCAACCTTGCAATATATAAATACTTTAAAATAGAAAATTATATATCTTATCTAACATTACGAAAGAATAAAGAAGTAAATAGGTGTGGAAAATTACAGCATATTTGCTCCAGTCCTCCTTGAATTACAATAGGCTAGGAAATAAGAGATCACAATTTCTAGATTCATCAAAATGAAAAGACTTTAGTGTTTCTTCGTAAGTACTAACCCAGTGTTGGTGGAGCAGTACTTCATCTCATGTAGTCCAACTTGATCCAGAGCACAGGCATACAGGTCCACCACATGGCCATTGTCAGACACTCTCTTGGCCAGACCCTCGTAGAACTTGATAGCCTTCTTCATGTACTGGCAACTATCCTAAAACACAAACATTAACCAACATTATTACTGTATACAACAAATTGCATAGACACTTACAGCAAAATCCCTCTCTTGCATTACAAACTATTTGAGGGAAGATTTTCCCCAGAAGTGGACAACTGGACATTAGAAGTGTTTCACACTTTAACCAAGACCATGAGTAAAGTCTAAACTAGATACAAGATGCTCAGTGTCTGGGACATTTACCTCTCTTTCAGATAGTCTGAAAGAGAAAGTTAGAGTTCAGACTGGGTACCTAATCCAGACTTCCAGGGTGTTCGGATTTCAGGGATCCAGAAGGGAGGGATTATATTGTGCTTATATCTCTCAATATTATCCTATAGCACACATAAGTATAAATATTATAAACCAAAATTAATCTATAAGAGCTGAGTACAGATAAATTTGTACAGTATAAGGTGACTAACCTTATCAATGTCGTGGTGAGAGCGGATAGGTTTCCTGAGGTCATCATCCACCACCATACCGGGGCCATAGGAACACGCACCTCCCAGGAACGTCAGGATGCGACCACCAGTGTTTGGGTAGCAAGTCTGATTTTAGACAGTACACAGTTTACTTTAATCTAATTAGCTATCTTTAACATGTATTAATATGATTCAGACAAAATTACTATCTATTGTATGAGGATATCTACTTATTACTTTAACTCAATATGCAAGGGTGTTTCTTTCCCTTATTATCAAACTGAACAAAATTATACAAATTGAATTCATAAGTAATGATTTGTCAATCATCAGATGATTCATTATTTTGTTCTCTCCCTAGGTTTACCTTCTTTGTAGGTCTTTTGGAGACCGCTATGATGCAGCCACTAAAGGACTTTATATAAAAACAGTAACACACTCTTTAGTAGCGAGACTCGCACTTAGTTTTCATCCCAATCATAATAATAATGATTTTACAAACCTCAAGAAGACCAATAGCAATAGACAGTGCTGCTCCAGATGCTCTAAGAGGTCGCTTGCCAGTGTTGATTGGCCAGGGGTCACGACGCAGGTCAGCCAGTATGTCTTGTAGCATCATCTCGCACTCCTGTACCGGCTGTAGGAACCGGTTGTTCATCTGGCCCGGCTGAGGTGCTGGGGCTGCCTGGCCTGGTAGTTGCTAATCAACAAACACCAACAATTATTAATTTACTTCATACTCACAATATATAATGTTCTCTCCACCAACCAACTTTACTCCTAAACTCGATTACTGAAATTAACACATTCTGTAGAATCATTTTAATGTCATGTTCTGGTATACAGTATACAGCATTATGATATAATAAAATCTTTGCCCACGATCCAAAAGAGATGGGTTTTACAGCAGTAAATAACCAAATATTAGGTGTTTGTTTACCTGAGCCTGTGGAGTCTTGAGGCCGACCCCAAGGTATTCCTGTACTGTCTTAGCTGTTTGGTCCTTCATGCCGGGGAATACATATTGCTTCCTCATCACCTCATTGGCCAACACATGCACCTTAATACACAAATAATTAATAACAAATTTAACTAAACAGTATTAGATAATTCTTTGAATTGCATTTGTACAAGTTTTATATTATAATTATTGGCACACATATACACAAATTTCATACAAGAATATGATGAACGCATTAGTTGCTTGCATGACATCAAGACTCATGTTTATGTTAGGAATTCATATTTCATAATATTTTTGAGCTTTATAAAGACTAACTTCCATACACAAATACACGGTATAAACTCTAAATCATATTAAGACTTATATTTACATTAAGTATTTGAGGTTTTTATTCTCATTAATTTTGCTAGCGTTTGACAAATTTTACTTAGTTTTGGAAGGCACCATAGGAATAAAAGAAGTATAAAGTTTATTGCAGTTAACCCTCTGATTCCCACAATTCCTTCCTAAATGATCTTACAGTATAGTCTTCTAGTGATAACAATAAAATGAAAAATATGGAATCATGCACTGAAGACATTAAATGAAAAGCCCACACAAATAAAGCAAGTTATACTTACATGTACGTGCCTGCCAAAAGTGATGAGTCCGACGAGAGCATTGGCAGGCATGAGTGATAGAGACATAGTGATGGACTCCTTGAGGGCACTCAGCTCCTCCTCATCAACACAAGTGTCCACCACAAACAGGAAGATGGGAGGCAGGTTCTGTTGACGCTGGGAGGGAGCCATAGGAGTAGATGTTAAGCAATGTTATGGTATACAGTTTGGTGATGTGGTGAAATTAATAAAATATAGAATACCTAATACTGTATCCACAGTAAACCAAAAACCTTGATTTGTGTGAATACTAGAGAGGGATATTAACCCAATAATATTATGATGTGAAACAAAATGAACTAGTCAAAGGTTATTAGAAACATCTGAGGACTACTGGTATCATGGAAAAGTGATCTAATTATTATGTTCCTTCCAACAACCAACTATACTCCTAAAATCGATTAATGAAATTTACAAACACATGTGGCAGTCCGTGGATTCGAACCCAGGATGCTCACACCGAAAATCAACACCTTATGCATCGCACCACGAAGACAGTTAACAGTTTATAACAGAAGTTATAAACAAATTTAAGCCCTTGAACACAGTTGTGTATGCTCTTGAACATAGTTATAATATAGAAAACTGTAAATGAGTGTTGAGTAGTTACCATGATGGTGTACTCGATGGTGGAGTATGTAGGGAAGAGTTCTGCCGGCTGACTCTGTTCACTGATGGAGGCGTAAGAAGAAGGGAACGGGTTACGCTGGTAACAGAAGCAGCACACCCACATCTTAGACCGGAAGTCAACCTGTACAGTAAATACAATCTATCAGTCACACACCAATCCTGGGATCCCAAAGAAAGGGTACCGTATGGAGAGATCAGTCATTTATAGAATAAAGATATTTAGTGACAGAGCGGCAGACTAATTAGCACCCTTCTGTCCACTCTGGCCGACAAATGTTCCTGCTGCCCCACTCTATGTATCTCTTCATTCCTCAATCTATCTCTATGAGTCACTCCACACATACTCCTCAAGCAGCTCATCTCCCATCACATCCAGCTTTCTTCTCTCCTTTGCCTTCAGAGCCCAGAGATATTCATCCAACATACAAATAACGTTTCTTTTAGCTTACTAAGAGCTGGATTGAATGAACTTAATAGTATAAAACAACGTCCTACCTGACAGAGTGGGTTAAGGATAGCTCCACATTGCATCTGGGTACACTTGAGTGGCTCGTAGCAGATGGGTGGCAGGTCTTCTCGCTTCTTTAGAGGGGTATAAGTGGCAGCCACGGGCACCACCATACGGGTCGCCTCAATACGACTGGAGGGCCACACATTCCATGAGAAACGCACACCCTGCCATCGTAAGGAAAGAACTGTTAAGAGTTGTGTTTGCTTTGGTTTAAAATCCTACATCATATATATCTTTAACAGAAAGTAAGAATTAAAGGGAAAATGCAAGAACAGAATAATAATTTGCTACTGGATTAAATAACTAAATGATACAAAGAAATTACCTCTTTAGATTCCTGTGTCTCAATGAACTCTTGGAACGAGGCTTGACTGGCTTGTTGTGGCTGCTGCTGCTGTTGTTGAGTTCCATACTGGTCCTGTTGACCATACTGTTGCTGTTGTGGTTGTTGCTGCTGCTGCTGTGGTTGTTGCTGCTGCTGCTGTGGTTGTTGCTGCTGCTGCTGTGGTTGTTGCTGCTGCTGCTGTGGTTGTTGCTGCTGTGGTTGGTACCCCTGTTGTGGTTGTTGTGGCTGGTGCCCTTGTTGACCTTGTGGTTGATAGCCTTGCTGTGGCTGCTGGTATCCCTGAGTTAGAAATTAGAAATTGTATTTGTAAACTGTTATTCATACTGGTATTAGCACTTCCTCAATTACGGCATTTCCATCTTTTGATCTTACCTTATTCAGAAAACCATACAGTACGAGTGAAAGGTGTACCAAGTGAAGAATTTTATAATAAGAGTCCCCGCCAATGGGGAGCCACCTTGTCGTGGTGGCGGGGCTTGAAGCGGGGTGGTTGGTGTCACTCTCTTTAGGGCAGGGATTCAATCGGCGTCGTGGACAAAGTGCCCCCCCGTCGTCATTGGGGAAAGCGGAACCTCCCGGTGACGACGTTTTTCGTGTTCCCATTTTTTTTTAAATTTTGCTGAGGATTTCCTCCCTATTTTAACTAAATTGTGCCGGCTAGGCTCGAGAGCCTTCCCTCGCTGAGTCTGGAGTACTGGCTCCTCTCCGTTTACAGGGGCCGTGGCGGTCTAGCTCACCGCCCGAGGGGGCTGGTCCCGGGAGCGGCGACGTACAGTTATGTAGAGCAGATTAACCAGACCACTGAGCTCCATACGGAACTCTCATAGGTCTGGCGGTCATGGGAGCGGCGACGTGGTTGCCCGCGTTGATGCCCCTGGGGTCGCCCATCAGTGGGGACCGGTCTCGGTTCCAGGGGTCCGTTTTCCCTTCCTGGTGGGTTTTCCTGGCTTCTGTCTGGCTGCCCTCCATTACGCACAGATTGGGGATGATTGCAATATAAGGGGACTTCACTCTAACATCAATTCTGTACACCAATTTCTTCAAGCAGAATCCCCTACTCTCCTTTTTTTGACAGAGACTCAAGTAACATCCACATCTGACACGTCTAGATTTAATTTTCCAGGTTATCAACTGCTCCAAATTTCAGACCTAAAGGAGGTGTATGTTGCTTCGCAAAATCTGAAATTGCCCTGGAGGAGGTTACTGGTTTCAATTGTCCCTATTTTGATTATTCTATATACAAATTAATTTCTGCTGGTAAATTTAAATACATATGTTGCATCTACCGTTCCCCAAATACTCCTCCAGAGCAAAGTCTTTTTGATTCTCTGTCCTCACAACTCAGTGTCCTCAACTTAAATGCTTCTTCTGAAATCACTGTGTTGGGTGATTTTAATGTCCATAATGTTGAATGGCTCACTTATTCAGCCAGGACTGATGATGCTGGTCTTGAATGTGAGCTATTTCCAGACTCATTTAATCTCACTCAACTAGTCAACCAACCCACCCGTGTACCAGATAATCCTAATCATAATTCCCACCTACTGGACTTATTTTTAACAACCAATTCAGAAAATTATGATGTTACAGTGAGGTCCCCGCTTGGATCTTCTGATCACTGTCTGATACAGGCCACCTGTCTATCACCTACCACACCTTCCCACTCTGAACCTGTTTTGGTGACTAAATGGCATTACGATAGGGCAGACTGGGAGGGTCTTCAAGGTTTCTTTATTGATATTCCCTGGACCTCTTTCTTTTCTAATGATGCACACTCCACCTTGAGCCACATACAAGATTTTGTAAAAATTGGAATGGAAACTTTTATTCCTCATCAAAAGTACAGTAAAAAGATCTAATTCACCTAAATGGTTTGACCATAATTGTGCTAGAGTAACTGAACAAAAAGCAATAGCCTACAATGCATACACAAGATCAAAAACACATGAAGCCTTTAATTACTTTAGAAACATCAGAAATCATGCCAAAACTGTATTAAACCTAACTAAATCAAACTTTCTCCACAAGCAGGCAAATAAACTTCTAAATAATCCAAATGATAACAAAATATTTTGGTCTACTCTTAACTCATTTAAATCCAACTTCACTACTGCTTCATCCATTCCACCATTAAAATCTCCGACTGGCAATCTTGTAAGTGACCCACGAGGTAAAGCTAACCTTCTTGCGGATATTTTCTCCACCAACTCAACCTTAGATGAAATAAATCAAGATGTCCCTGTACTTAATTTTAATTCGCCTGAAATTCCCTCACTTAAGATCCACACCAGACATGTCAAAACTATTTTGCAGAATCTCTCGGTAGATAAGGCTCCTGGTCCAGATGAAATTCCTCCAATAGTACTTAAGAATTGCTCCTTGGTGCTGGCTCCTGTATTGGCAAATTTTTTTCGTCTGTGTACTCATACCTCATGCTTCCCAGTACCCTGGAAAGAAGCAAACATCCATCCAGTTCCTAAAAAAGGTGCCTCTTCAGATCCATCAAACTACAGACCAATAGCTATAACTTCCACTCTTGGTAAAGTCTTTGAAATTATATTAAATAATCACATAATTAAGCATCTTGAGAATAATAAATTAATCAGCGATAGGCAATATGGTTTTAGACGATGTCGATCAACTGCAGACATGCTTTGCCTTCTTACGCATCAAATCAACCAAGCTACAGACAGTGGCGTAGCTAAGGGGGGGGGGGCGGGAGGGGGCTGTTTGAAATCGCCCCCCGGGCCCCCAAGAGAAGGGGGCCCCCAAATGGATCTGAAAATAATATTAATTATACTACAGTGTAATAGTATATACTGTATATATAAGTAATATTAATAATGAGTAAAATAAACACCATGTGTGTTTTCTGATTTAACCTCTTTCTTTTCTTCTATCCTGCGACGTCATGGGTATTTAAAATTAGAAAAATAACGATCACTCCATCAGTATTGATTTGGCAGTGCAAGGGGAAACATCGTCGCTCTCGCTCCTAGCCTCCTACCCGCCACTTGCTTAGGACGCACTGCCTATAGGTAGGCCTAATGATTATACTTTATATACATTACAAAATAGCACTATTGAGTTTGACAGTTGGTTAATATACTGTGTTGTTCGTAAGCATGTGTAAAGGAATAATAAGATATAGCCTAATTTGACAACAAGAAACATGGTGATTGTTAGTAAGTTGAGTGTATAATCGAAGATTAGGCCTACATACAATTATATATAAATATATGTATTTTCTTTTTCGTGAACTGTAATGGTCAAATCGATAGCTATATTTCATAGATAACCTATGTACTTAACCTTGTGAGAAAGTTGAGTGGTATCGAAGATATTTGTAGAGTAGGCTAAACTTCTAAAGTGCTAAATATTTAGGCCTTGAAATTTGTAGGACTATGTTTTGGTCTCATATTTTGTTCTCGAACTGTAGGGGGCCTAACATAGCCTATACAATGTTTATGGTCTTACTAAACCTTAGCTTTATCGTGAAAAAGATGCATAGTCGTTTAATATTAGTCAATTAAGTATGGGTGCAATACATCAGCTAAAATAGAGCATAGAGAGGCAACATTAATGGTGTAGAGTGTAGGCTACCTTGGTTAGGCTATGAGCACTATGACTCATTCTTTCAAATTTAGACTCGGAATCACTTTTATTTATGCTACCATACGCCTTCCATATAGGCTATAGGCTATGGTGGCTGTACATATCAAGCCCAGGAACTGTGAAATAAGAAGGAACACAGTTGTGAGCATTGAATACTCGTTTGTAGGTTAATCTAGCCCTTTGGCTGGTTCAGGGTCAGGTGTAAACGTTGGTAAGCTTTCTAACAAGTTACTGGGGTTCTCAAGAAGAGGCCCCCAGTATTGAGATTTGAGGTAATGCATAGCTTGATTAGGCCTACCAATGACGCCTATTTTAACTCCCTAACGCCAGTGGTGGGGTTGAAATAATATTTTAATGTTATCACGTTTCATGTACATTATTATTTTTTATTATTTTATTAGTATTATATTTTATATTCTTATTTCAGACATGCCTAATGAACGACAAAGAGATAGAGTTCATCAAAGTGGTATATGTTTTACAGTATTGTACCATCCATTGTACATGTATTCCTAATCCATTAGATAACGGTGATATAATAATTAATTGTATATTAAATTATTACCAGTACCCCACTATTGAGTCATGGATATCGTCAAAATGCACCTAGGTAGCATTATTATTCTAAAATTTTATCGGGGGGGCTTACAGCGCCCCCCCGAACCCCCCAGCTGATTAGGCTCGCTTCGCTCGCCACCCCCACCCCCTTCTATAATAAGCAAACCATGGAGGGGGCCCCTCCAGGCACCAAGCCCCCTGGGCCTCCAAATCTCTAGCTACGCCCCTGGCTACAGACCAACATGGTGAAACACATACAATAGCACTGGATATATCAAAGGCATTTGATAGAGTCTGGCATCAATCCTTATTGTCGAAGATGTCACACTACGGCCTTGCATCATTAGTTCCACTAATTTCTTCTTATCTTCATAACAGAAAAATATGTGTAATGGTAGATGGCCTTTATTCTCAATTTCACTCAATAAATGCTGGTGTTCCCCAGGGATCAGTTTTGGCCCCAATTCTGTTCCTCATTCATATCAATGATCTCATATCTACCACTCATAATCCAATACATTCCTACGCAGATGACTCAACACTCCACAGTTCCTTCACATTTACCAATTCTTTCACCCAACCCGATCTTATAAATTCAAAAATAAACACTGCAATTTCTCTGAACCAGGACCTTTCTAGAATTGATGGATGGGGACAAAAGAATCTAGTTTCCTTTAATGCACAGAAAACCAAGTACATTCAATTTTCTAACCGACAGAATCCCACTGACTCCCATATATTTTTTAATGATGTAAATATTCCCACTTCCCCTAGTATTGACATTCTCGGTGTAACATTAACTACTAACTTGAGCTGGACACATTATGTTAGAAGCATTGCTAAGAATGCCTCTAAAAAACTGGGACTCCTGTACAGAGTTCGAGAATTCTTCACTGACGAGCAGTTGGCCGTGATATATAAAAGTCATGTGCGTTCTCAGATGGATTACTGTTCACCTCTGTGGGGTGGAAGTGGAGTGGTTGCATTGAGGCAGTTGGACAAAATTCAAAATAAAGCTATTAGATTAATCAATAACCCTGCAATCACACAGGACCTTCCTACATTATCCATATGAAGAAACGTTGCATCCCTTGCATTATTCTACAGATATTTTCACAGCAATTGTTCCGAGGAACTTGCTTCAATTGTGCCGCCTCTCCACATCTTTCCCCGTAGAACTAGGGCAGCTGAGAGCGCCCATGAATTTACACTTTCTCCTCCACAATGCAGAACTTCTGCTTATCAGAATTCATTTATCCCCAGAGCTACTACTCTTTGGAATTCACTTCCCTCGAATTGCTTTCCACAAACTTACAATCTACAAATGTTTAAATCCAGTTGTTACAAACATTTTATGAATGGAGGATGCCTTTAGGCACATGGACCTTTTTGTTTTATCTGTGTTTTTCCTTCCTCCGTTCATTGTCTCTTTAAAAAAAAAAAAAAAAAAAAAAAAAAAAAAAAAAAAAAAAAAAAAAATAACTTTGCCCTCGGTCCCAGTATAGCAGTTTTGCCTAAGCTTGGCCTTTCTGTGCGTTTTGGTGCTATCCCCCCTATTCTAGGGGGGTAGGGTATGAGGATGAGCCCCCTGGAGACCTGCCCCTGTTTGCGCCACCGGTATAGAGGCTGGGGCTCCCTGACTCACGACGGAGGGTTCTCTGTTGGCCCTTCTGGTATGTTCTTTATTTATTGTTTTGTTTCCTATTTTTCTTTTTCTTTTTCTTTCTTTTTTCCCCCTCGGTTATGTTTTTCTTTCTTTTTTGATTTCCGATAAAATGAAAATAGAATAGTAAAAACAACTAGGGTCATCATGGATCAGCCATGCAAACCTCCTCCCCTGGATCCAGCTTTGGCGCCCCCGGTACTTGACCTTTGCATTCCCCTGGACTCTCCATCTGACCTTCCTCTGCCCTCTGAGTCTACCACCTTGGACACCTCCCCTCCGAGTTGTTCCGAGTCTGATGCTCTCTCACGCTCTGATACTAAATTACCTGCTTCTACGACTAAGGATTCCCATCCTCCATCTGTGGACCCTACAATGGCCCCTGTTCATATCGACTCTCCACAGAGCCCAACTACACCTGCCGCTCATGATTTAAATGTCCCTCCCCTCTCCCAAGATAAGAGAGACCCTCCTTGTGTTGAGTCTCCTGTTCAAACCATAGACCTTGGCGTGCCGGGTTCTCTTGACACGCCCTGCTCCTCAGCACTACCCGTTAACCGACTTACAGTTTCCACTGACCACCTGCAGAGTGACACCAGTGTTGGTGACCCTTCACCTCCCATCGACACTGTTTCTCCACCATTTCAGCCGATTGTTAGTTCAGCCACTACTTCCACCTCACTCGTTGCAACTCTGGAGCCTCACATGCCTCATTCCGGCCCCCAACCTCGGCGTCAGTTTGTCCCCAATGCCACCCTCCGGCACTTCGATTCAATTTTTGACGATGATGACTGGCCGCGTTTCCTCGTCATACGACCGGCTTCCTACATCTCGGGGGCTAAGATAGAGAACCTCCTCCTCTCGGCTCATGCAACTTCGGACTTATCGTTCCGTGAGACTGGTAATAATGATTGGATTGTGGAAACCACTACTCGTGCCCAATCTGAGACATACCTATCTCTTACTACCTTGGACGATATCCCTGTTACTGTCACGAAACATAACGACCTCAACTACATCCTCGGTACTGTTGTTCTACCCTCAACTTATGACCATGACGGACTTCCTGATAAGTCTACCCTCCTGTTGTCGTTGCGCTTGCGTTATCCAAATGTGCACGACGTTGATTTGTATAGTATCCCAAACAAATCAACTCCTTCTCATCCTCTCCGCATAGCTCGCATTAAGTTTAGTGGACGTTCCCTCCCACGAGACGTCAGGGTCGAAGGACAAAGGCGTGAAGTACGACCTTATGTCCCCAAACCGTTACAATGTACAAACTGTTCCACCTTTGGTCACTCAGCTGGTAGGTGTAAGAAGGTTCGGGTGTGTGCCTTCTGTAGCTCCGTCAAACATGCTACCCGTTGGAATTGTGGCACTTGAGTTGAAGAGATTGTTATCTAAGCTTGAGACAATAGGATGTGTCAGGGGGAGTTTGCTGAAATGGATGGAGAGCTATTTAACAGATAGAGAAATGAGGACCAACATTAGAGGAACTTACTCATCGTGGTGGAAAGTTGAGAGTGATGTGCCACAGGGATCTGTGTTGGCACCTCTTATGTTCCTTATGTACGTGAATGACCTGCCGATAGACATAAACTCCTACATGTCAATGTTTGCAGATGACGTAAAAATTATGAGACAAATAACAAATATAAGTAGTTGTGAGGAGCTGCAAGGGGATTTAGATAAAATATACGAATGGAGCACCAAGTGGAAAATGAAATTTAATATAAGTAAATGTCATGTGTTGAATATGGGAAGAAGTGTGAATAGACCAAATTGGGAGTACAGGATGGGAGATAATATAATTAGCAAGGCCGAAAAAGAAAAGGATTTAGGGTTGATTATACAAGATAACTTGTCGCCAGAGAAACATATTAACAAGCTCTTTAGCGGAATGTATGCAATGGCCGGGAATATGAAAGTTGCTCTGAACTACTGTACTTGGATGAGAACATATTGAAGATTATAAAAAGTATGATTAGACCAAGATTGGAGTATGCAGCAGTGGTGTGGTCCCCGCATCTTAAGAAGCATATTCACAAGTTAGAAAGAATCCAGAGAGCAGTTACTAGATTGGTTCCAAGTCTTAGAGAACTGCCATATGAAAGGAGGCTAGATAAATTAAATTTACCGAGTCTAAAAGAGAGGAGAGAGAGGGGAGACATGATAATGATGTACAAATGCACCCGAGGGCTGGAGAGGCTGGATAGGGAGGATATATTAATTAATACAGGAATAACTAGAGGCCACAGCTACAAAGTAAAAAGACCTACCTGCAAGAACGATATCAGGAACTTTAGCTTCCCCTATAGATGTATTGACAAATGGAATGGGCTGGAGGAGGAGGTGGTAGGGGCAGGGAACATCCATATTTTCAAGACAAAATTGGATAAAAGTAGACTGAGAGACGGGACAACACGAGCTTAGCTCAACTCCTGTAAACTACAATTAGGTAAATACAATTAGGTAAATACTCCAAAGTGTGTTCTACATGTACAATGCCGAGTTAAAGCTTCTCATTAGTCGGTCTGGAATGTCTGTCAGAGAAGCTAAGCAAGAACTGAGAGTAAGAGATGTTAAAGGTCCCTCTAGAGATATGACTTACAGTGCTAGACTTCGTGCACCTACAACTGACGTTTCTCCCGGGTGTCGACGACGTGAGGACAGTGATGCTGTGTTGGATTCACCCCTTCCTAGTCCAGCTACTGTTCCCCTCTCCAACCGATTTCATGCACTGAATACCCCTCCCCCTGTTCATGAAGCCTCCACCCCAAAAGCATCCGCGTCCCCTTTACCCGTAACTGATATTCAATCCTTGCCTCTTGCCCCGGCTCCCTCTACCGATGTTGACGATGTCATGGATTCTACCCCCTCCACCAGTAAACGCCGATCTGATGCTCTACATTCTCCCTCCTCAGATCGTCAATCTCCCTCCGTAAAACGTAAGACCCTCACAGCCCGACCTATGCCTCCCAAACCTCAACGTGTCCCTCCTCGCTCTCGCATCTTTCGCTCTGATATGGGATCTCCGTCCCAGCCTCCCTTACTCCACACCCCCTCTACGCCTGCGTCCCCCCCGCCTACTCGTCCTCAACCTCACGCACCTATCAATGTTACCGCCTCGGGCTCCCATGCACCCCACTGCGGCTGTCATGACTGCTTTGTGCGCGAGTATCGCCGGACGCCTACCCACACTAAATCCACTGTTGCTGCGTTGATACGCTCCTTTCTCCGTGACCGACGTTTACCAACCCCTGATAACACCGCCTCTCATAACTCTTCGTGCTTATGCGCTTTTCACTTAAAGTCACGTTCAGATCTTTCACACTCCAAGATAGCTACTATCCTCCATGACCTGTCCTCTAATGTGTCCCCCCACCGTCCACGTCGAAACTCCCTGCCTTCTCATGACCCTCCCCCCAGACCCGTTCCTCTTCATCTCCAACAGCCGAACAGTGCTGTTAATTTACGTAACCTGACGTCTCTCACTTAACCTGTTCAATCCCTATATACTACAATGGAATTGTAATGGTCTCTCATCTAGAGTCCATCTAGGTGAGATCCAGCGTTTACTCCGTGTCTATAATCCAATGTGTATTTGTTTACAACACATTGGAAATTATGATAAACCCATCACCAACTACCACTTTGCGTGCTGTTCTCTATCCCCTGATGGAGAATATGGCACAGCAATTTATGTCCATCATCGAGTAACTTTTGACTTGTTTCCCATTCGTACAAGTTTCCTACAGCACTCTATCCTTACTCTTCATATCCCCGATGGTGACTGTTACCATTTGCAATATCTATAACCAACCTGCTTACAATTATGACCTTTCCTTGCTTTCTCAGTTTTTCTCTACACTACCCTCTCCCATCTTACTGTTGGGTGACTTTAATGCTCATAGCCCTATATGGGACCCTACTTCCTCCAATCCTGATACAGCCGGTTCGCAGATTGAACATTTGCTTCTGAACCGTGACCTTTGCTGCCTTAATGAGGCCGACTCACACACTTACTTTTCTGCTTCCCATCATACTTATTCCTCTGTTGATGTCACCCTGTGCTCCACAGCAATTGTTGATAAGTTCGAGTGGCGGGTCTGTGTTGATACGTTCTCAAGCGATCACTTTCCTGTCATCCTGTCTTACTTGCAATTCCGTCCATGTCCTTCGCTCCCTCGCTATAACTTCCACAAAGTTGACTGGGACGCATATGTCCTCCACACCAGACAAATCCCACCTTTTAATCCCTTAAGGGTTAAGGGATCCTGATGAAACGCATTCATTCCTCGTTAATTTTTTTACTAATGCAGCTACTAAGTCTATACCCCAGACGACTTCTTCCCCCCTACATCGTCGAGTCCCCTGGTGGGACAGAACCTTATCCACTCTTGCTAAAAGTAAACATGAATTAGGCCGCCGCCTCGATAGTCTCAATAAACGTTACAATTCTTTATGTTCACGCTTACCTTTACGTGATGATCTTCTATGCCATTCCATCTCGTTATTGATAGATATATGTGCCATCAAACCTCACTACAATCGACTATCGGCTAAATTCCGTCGAGAAGTCATCCGTAGTAGATCCGAATCCTGGAAAACTTATGTCTCCACCATTTCCCCGTCTACCCCGATATCATGCGTTTGGCATAAATTCAGGAATATTAACAGCCTTCACATTGCCCCTCCGCGCCATGCTTTGGTACACGGTGGCCGTACTGTTCACGATCCCCTTGAGATATCGAACCTCTTGGGTCAACATCTTGCCCATGTCAGCAGTAATGAGAGGTTAGACGATAATTTCCGCCGCCATAAACTTGAAATGGAGTCGATCCCCCTCGACTTCTCTTCACCAGACACCTTTGATTATAATGCATGCTTTACTATGGATGAATTTGAACATGCACTCTCCAATTGTCCTAACTCCGCTCCTGGCCAAGATAACATAAGTTTTGCCTTACTCACTAACTTAGCCCCCCTTGCTAAATCCTACCTCTTGCAATTTTATAATCAGGTGTGGATCAGTCATCAATTTCCTACCTCATGGAAACATGCTATTGTCGTCCCAATTGCAAAACCTGGAAAAGACCCGAGCTTGCCCTCGAGTTATAGACCAATATCCCTCACCAGTTGTCTTTGTAAATTAATGGAGAAATTGGTCAATACTAGACTTACTTGGTTCCTCCGTCAAAACACTATTCTCACTCCGACCCAATTTGGCTCTCAGAAAGATCGATCTACTCTGGACTCGCTTACGTTATTAGAATCTCATATCAAGCGTGGCTTTGAAAGTAAGTCCATCACCGTCGCCGTTTTCTTTGACATCCAGAAGGCATATGATACCACGTGGCGGCGTCCCATCCTGCAACTACTTCATGATAGTGGTGCCCGTGGCCATCTACCTTTTTTTATTTCCAACTTTCTTTCTGATCGAACATTCCAGACTCGAGTGGAGGGAATTCTTTCTAATGTCTTTCCACTCGTCAATGGTGTTCCCCAGGGCAGCGTTCTCAGCAGCAAACTTTTTGCCGCGGCCATAAATAAAGTCATTCAACAATTGCTGCCGGAAGTCCATGGCAGCCTGTACGTTGATGATTTTACCATCTATTGCACTGCCCGTACCCTCAGACATGCTCAACGTATACTCAACATCTCCATCCAACGGGTGATCGCCTGGGCATCTTCAGTTGGCTTTCAGTTTTCGGCAAACTAAGGCAATAGTCTTCTATCGAGACAAACGCTGGCTCCGTGGCCAGTCAATATCGCTTCGAATGGGACCCTCTCAGATTTCTTTCTATCCCAGTGTTAAATTCTTAGGCGTAATCTTTGACCAACATCTCAACTGGAGAGACCATGTTCAGTATACTAAAGGTAAAGGCCTTCGTGCTCTCAACCTCCTCAGAAAACTATCCCATACCACTTGGGGTGCCAGACGTACCACTATGTTGATGCTCTACAAGGCGGTGATTCTTTCCATCCTCGACTACGGCTGCCCCATTTATGGGTCTGCCTCTGCTTCCGTTTTGAAGATGTTGGACCCTGTTCATACGCAGGGTATGCGTCTCTGTACTGGAGCTTTCCGTTCCTCCCCAAATACCTCCGTCTTAGCTGAGAGTGGCGAGCCCCCGCTCTCCCTCCATCGCGATTTAGTTACTATGCGCCGTGCATTAAAAATTAAACATAGTGACTCTCCCACTAATTCCCTTTTCAGTGATATCTTCATTCCCGATCCGTGTCCATCTTCCCCCTCCTTTCCGATTCGTGCTACAATTCTCCTCAACTCTCGACTTTCACATTGCTGTTTCGCCGCCTGTTGTCTCCCCTTCCCCCCCATGGGTTATCTCTCTCCCCAATGTTTGCACTCACCTCTCCTTCCTCTCTAAGAGATATCCTTTTGTCCCTAGCCAACACGCACTCGAACACATACGTCGTAAAGGCCCCCATTTTGCCATCTTCACTGACGGGTCTAAGACTGACTCTGGGGTGGGCCTCGCTGCTGTGTCCTCTACTAAGCTCCTTCAGTTTTCTCTCCCGCCCAAAGCCTCTATCTTTACTGCTGAACTTTTAGCTATCCAATCCGCTATTGACATTATACGTGACACCCCTCAACAGCCCTTTATAATTTACAGTGACTCTCGTAGTGCCCTCGAAGCGCTCCGTGCTTATTCGTCCTCCCACGTAATAGTTTTAGCCATAAAACACGCTCTCCACGAGATGAGCCTACGTGGATTCCAGGTCCAGTTATGTTGGATTCCTGCTCACATCGGTGTCCGTAGCAATGAAGACGCCGATGCTGCGGCTAAGAATGCTGTTTTAATGATCCCTCGCCAGCCCCACCTTCCGTTAGGTGATTGGCTGTCCTTACTCGAGCCTTCTATTCTTTGCACGTGGCAATCTCATTGGGATGCTCTACCCTGCAATAATAAACTCTGTGCAATCAAACCTTCTGTCCGTCCTTGGCCCTCGTCTTCCAGGTCTCACAGGTCTCACAGGTGAGGAAGTTTTACTAACTAGACTTAGGATAGGCCATTCCCGGCTGACTCACGGTTATTTGATGTCCACTCCCCGCACTCCGCCCCCTACCTGCTCCTCCTGTCATTCCCCTCTAACTGTTCGCCACGTCTTTGACTGCCCAGATACTGCCCGTCTGCGTACGGTTTGTTTTGGTACTAAATCATTCACTGACCTTTTATCTGATTCTCCGTCATTTTCCTTCCCCCCTATCGTCCGTTTTTTGCGTCGCCTTAAGCTCCTTTCAGTAATCTGATCCAATCCTTCGGGCCAGACCTATGAGAGTTCCGTATGGAGCTCAGTGGTCTGGTTAATCTGCTCTACATAACTAACTAACTAACTAACTAACTAACTAACTATAATAAGAGTTTGAGTCCAACCGGGCTCAAAACTAAGCCCAATACTGAACAGTACTATTTGTCATAGTCCAGGATGAGCTGTCTAGAGATTTAACATTTTAGGTCTCCTGTGGGAACGGTTATACACTTATGACCTAGTCCATAATGCATATGGTTCATAGAAAAGCTTTGAAACAATTTTGCACTGGAATCAGTAACTACAGTAGATTGAAGGTAGATTAAAAGTATATTCAGTAAGTGCCAGATCAAAGTTACGGAAACATATTGTGGGGAAATGTTGTGGTATATATATATATATCCGCATTTACATTACGGTGTCAAACCAGGGCATTTTTATTTGAAGACTGGCATTAACCCCTCCAACCCGGATGGGCTCTTGAACGCCCATAACAACCTCGGCCCGCGCAACCCGGAAGGGCTCTTGAACGCCCATTGCTTGCATGCGTGCTTTCGAATGCCGCGCGTACATTTTCGGTATCGTGGGACGGTAGGTGGCGCCACCAGGCGTAAACTCCGCCACAGCAACAGTATCTACCCCGACGCCATCATGGACAGTACGCCAAATAGTGATTCCGCTGTGTCCGATACCGTGCTTCCTACGACGCCCTTGCTTGTTCGTCGCGCCTTACCCCGACGCCATCGCCTAAATGTGTTATCTCCCGGAGGTATTGAGACGACATTGAGACTTTATGAGCGAGCTGATGCCAAGCATAATGTTGATGATGAAGTCAGTGACGACTCCAGTAATTATAAGTCGAGTGATTATGGCCATGAGAGTGATAAAGAAGAGAGCAATTCCTGGGATTTGCGAGAGAACATGACAGTGATGAGAGTGATGAAGGTGATGTACCAGTTGTTGAGGAAGCTGGTTTACCTAAAGACAGTGAACTTGAGAGAGTGAGCGAGTGGGAGAGTTCAAGGTCACTCACCAAATTTCGCTTAAGTGACACGACGCCAAGCCCTTCCCCTGGTAAATCGCCTTTCAAGCTACATTTGTATAAGCAGAAAATACTTGAGAAGGCGGCCGCGGCAGCTAGGGAACAAGCAAAACTACTTGGTGAGGATGAGGCTGTGAGTGAGGGTCAGCGTGGTGACCCTTCTCGTCCGCCATTGTCTCCCTTATCTACCCACGCCACCCAAGATGACCCGGATGCCCCGCATTCTTCCCCACCACCCCCACCATTGCCAAGGGTTGAGGACCCCACACTTTCGGCCTATTTGCCTCCTAGGTCCCCCGACAGGAGACATACTGCTGCCGAAAAGGGGAAAGGTAGGAAATATACCAAGAAAATTAAGAAAAGTAAGAGAGTTTTGTTCGAGGCTCCCGCGGCGTCCACCCCGGCCGGCCCCAGCCATACGTCCCCGCAACTTTCCCCACGGTCCTCCCCACCTCTCCCGCCTTCAACATGTCTTCCTGAAGAAGTCTTTGAGCTCGCATCACCAATACCTGGCCCTAGTGACAGTGAAACATTGCTTTCTGTCACTCGTCGCAGGCCAAGGAGCCCGGGACCTCGGGGGGACACAGCCTCACCTGCCACTCCTTCCCCACCTCGCCCACCCGCACGCCGCCCACGCATCACTGGTTCCCCGCCAGATTATGTGGGGGCCACTGATGATGAAGGGCACCTCTCTGAAGACTCTGGCCATGATTACATAGGTCCACCGTCAGGGCAAGATGACCACTCTGACGATGACTATATGGACATCGACGACCCTCGACCCATCCGCTTGGCCCGGCGTCGTGCTGCCCGTCGTGCTGCCCACCGCCCTGGCCGCCGCCCTCGCCGCCCTAGGGCGCGCGCCTCCCGAGTTGGCCGTGGGCGTGCTGGGCCACCAGCTGGAGCTCCTCGTCAGCGTAGACAAGACCCATTCTACATTTTTCAGTGGCAAGACGTAGTTGATGAGGATGCATACAACCCTGATGTGCCAGCTTTTGATGAGGTACTGGAGGGTTCAGGCGTTACCCCCAATTTTCCTGCAGGCCCCAATGCTCCACCACACGAACTGTTTGAGGCCTTCTTTGATGAGGAGGTGGTAGGCTATGTTGTCAAAGAGACAAATAAGCAGCACCAATTCCAGGTCCACTTTTTGGGCAAGGTGACCAAGGGCCACATGAGGCAGTGGACCCCAGTGACTCATAATGAGTTCATGGTGTTCCTGGCACTCACCATGCTAATGCCTCATGTCAAGAAGCATAGGTTGCCTGACTATTGGATCACCAATGATCTGATATCCACCCCTGCCTTCGGGAAATATATGTCTCGCGACCGGTACCTTGATATCCTCGCAGCGCTCCATCTTGTCACCAACCTTGACGTCCACCTCCCAGACAAGCTGTGGAAGATTAGGACGTTGTATGAGATGATGCGAGAACGCTTCACCTCCTACTTCAAGCCCTTCCGCAAGGTCGTCATTGACGAGTCTCTTGTGCTGTTCCGGGGAAAACTCAGCTTCCGGCAGTACATCCCCTCAAAAAGACATCGCTTTGGCATAAAATTCTTTGTGCTGTGCGACTGCCAAACTGGCTATGTCCTGGACTTCCTGGTCTACAGCGGGAAGGAAGGGGACTTGCTTGTGGACCCCCTCATTGGCTTTGGCGGAGCAGTGGTGCAAGCCATGATGGACCGCTACTTTCATAAGAATCACGTCCTCTACACGGACAATTATTACACGTCCCCCACTCTCTCACAGTACCTGCATGAGCGCAAGACGGGGACTGTAGGCACAGTACGAGGGAAAAGGAAGGGCATGCCACCTTTCCCTCCAAAGACCAAAAAAGGTGATGTGTTCAAGAAGAAGTCGGGGCCCATTCTGGCTATCCACTGGCACGACCAGCGGAAGGTCAACCTCCTGACCACCATCCACAAGGGGGAAATGGTGGAGACTGGCAAGGTGGATCGCCGCACCCAGGCCAGGGTGACCAAGCCCGATGCTGTCCTGGACTACAACATCAACATGAGGCTGGTGGACAAGTCCGACATGCAGATAGGCTTCATTGACTGCCTGCGTACCTCGTGCAGATGGTACAAAAAGTTCTTTCTGCATATGGTGGACATGTCAGTTCTGAATGCCTACAACATATACAAGCTTCGGAATGTGAACACACCCATGAAGTTCAATAGCCTGCGGAGGTTCCAAAAGCAGGTGTTGACGGAGCTCCTGGAGAAGTATGCTATGCCACAGAGGGCAGTGGCACATCCTGGGCCCGCCGTTATTGACCGCTTGCAGTCTGCTCAATACTTGACTAGGCACAGGCTTGGTTCCCTGCCTCAGAATGAATCCGGAAGAACACAGCAGAAGCGGTGCCATGTCTGCTACAACAGCAGGGTGAAGCCGAGGTCAGGTAAAAAGTCAACCCTGGAGTGTGTGGAGTGCAAGGTGGCACTCTGTGCTGTAGATTGCTTCTTTGATTACCACTCCAAGCTGGAGTTCTAATAATCATACTGAAATTGCCAAATAAAATGACAATATGTACACTATAATTATATATAGGCAAAAAGTGGAAGAAAACCAATGTATTGTAATACAAAAGTCATGTATTATGAGAACATTGATACAAATACAATTACACCATAATAATATGTGAAAGTGACACATATGTATATACCAAGTGACATTCATATGATTAGAACCTATAGAAATATAGAAATCAGTGAAAAAAGACACAATAAATTGTATATAAATCGTTTACAAATCATATAACTAAGTGAAAGTGACACAAGACCTAATATTTGATGGCCAAAGTATAATAAACACCTGTGATAACGAATAATCAGTGCCTAATACAACAATAACCTACCTCAATTACTAATAAAATGTACGGTATCGAGTGAAAATGAGCATTATCAGTGACAGTGACACTCTCTAAAGCATATTTGTCAAAGTGAAAGTGACACAAGACCTAATATTTGATGGCCAAACTATAATAAACACCTGTGATAATGAATAATCAGTGCCTAATACAACAATAACCTACCTCAATTACTAATAAAATGTACGGTATCGAGTGAAAATGAGCATTATCAGTGACAGTGACACTCTCTAAAGCATATTTGTCAAAGTGAAAGTGACACAAGACCTAATATTTGATGGCCAAACTATAATAAACACCTGTGATAACGAATAATCAGTGCCTAATACAACAATAACCTACCTCAATTACTAATAAAATGTACGGTATCGAGTGAAAATGAGCATTATCAGTGACAGTGACTCTCTAAAGCATATTTGTCAAAGTGAAAGTGACACAAGACCTAATATTTGATGGCCAAACTATAATAAACACCTGTGATAACGAATAATCAGTGCCTAATACAACAATAACCTACCTCAATTACTAATAAAATGTACGGTATCGAGTGAAAATGAGCATTATCAGTGACAGTGACTCTCTAAAGCATATTTGTCAAAGTGAAAGTGACACAAGACCTAATATTTGATGGCCAAAGTATAATAAACACCTGTGATAACGAATAATCAGTGCCTAATACAACAATAAGCTACCTCAATTACTAATAAAATGTACGGTATCGAGTGAAAATGAGCATTATCAGTGACAGTGACACTCTAAAGCATATTTGTCAAAGTGAAAGTGACACAAGACCTAATATTTGATGGCCAAAGTATAATAAACACCTGTGATAACGAATAATCAGTGCCTAATACAACAATAAGCTACCTCAATTACTAATAAAATGTACGGTATCGAGTGAAAATTAGCAATATCAGTGACAGTGATACCCTAATAAACATATTTTATATAATTGGCCTCAAAATAACTAGAAAATATCAAATAAACATCACATTCTCAATATCAAACACTAAAATCGTCTAAGGGAGATAAATACTTTGGCGCGGCGAGCGGCTAGGTGCGTCGTAGCCATGGCCGAGGCGACGCGTCCGAACGCGGGAAGAATTTGCCGCCGAAAAGCACTCGTCTTCCCGCGCTCACCATTATGCAACCAGAGGGGCTAGAGACCTCTACTCAACGCCATTCGACAGAGGAAGGTTTGTGGAACATTATTTTTTTTTATTTACAACATTACATGACATATTCATTGACTTACAGAGTAGTTAACATAGGCCAAAGATCGTCAAAACACCCGGTACCGGAGCACAGTCGCAAGCTATAGCCCCCGGGGCTGGAGGGTTAAGAAAATTACAGGACAATTAACAAAAAATAAATTACTTTACCGACTATCACTGTCAAGGTCATAATAAGACTATAAAACATAACTAACTTTGGATACCGATATCTAAGAATATGGACAAAAACAATTATTTTGTTATTCGGCCTTGTTTAGAATACTGTACAGGTCTCCCTCGATTTACGATTAGGTTACGTTCCTGAAAACCCGACCTTAAATTTAAAAATCATAGATCAAACCCTAAAATTAATGGGGTAAATGGGGATACGTTCTCGGACCAGCCAAAACCCCAAAACAAACACCTGAAAACCTATAATAATATCGTAAATTTGGGCATCGGTTAATGAGGGAGACCTGTAGTCTCGCTTGAACGCCTGCTTAGCATAATACGTGGTCGTCCTAGTTTATTGGTACTATATGTATATTGTGCAGTATTCTTGAAGACATTTTGCTTCTAATCACTACAAATGGATTGTTTTCAAGTTCCTCTTTTGTTGAAGTGTTATTTCAAGTGTTTAGGTTCTAGGAGTTTAGCTTTCCTCCTCTTAGAAATTTAGTGACAAGGTGACAAGGGATGTGAACTGATAATGCTCAACTTACACCCAAGAGGACGGTGACCACTGTACTGGTACTGTCAAAGGCCAGAAATTATATAGTATTACTGTACTTCTTTCACTGTCACAGACATAGTGCTAGAACCAACCTCTGACAGGGTAATCCAAGTAGGAATCCTTGTCTGTAGTACAGTACTGTAGTATTAAAATAGCTTAACCCCTTCAGCACGATGACGCCTATTTATTCTGGCTAAAATTAGACGATGTCATGCAGTTTAAGAAGAACCTATTTAATTCATATGCTTTATTGAGATTGTATTAACCTCTTGAGTCCTAGGTGTAGACTATAAGCTAAAGAAAATTGGGAAAATCTGACTTTTAGGTGTGATTGTGATTTTAGCAACTTATTTTTGTTAACTTACTTTTCTACAGATAGTGGTTTTATATACAGAGGACTGTGGGAAATTTGTATTTTTCCCATTATCCAACAATCTTAAAACACGTCCCCCACTAGTGGTGACGTACATACATAAAACGTTAAGACTGAGTGCTTCCACTCATACGTACGGCGTTCCAGGCAACCCTGTTAACCTCTAAAGTGCTAAGCCCCTGTAGTATACACCACACCCCTGTGTTAAAGGTGAATTACACAAAGATGAAAAAAAAAGTGAGATAAGTTATTCAGCAGAACGTTAAATGCTCTAGTAATACACCATTATTGGGAATATCCTTAAATTTGCTCCTAACATATAAAATAAATTTGGTCAAGTTAAAGGTAAATTTATGTTGCCTGACAACTATCAGAATCTATGACGTCATCACAATACTGGAAGGCGCGAAATTTACAAGACGGTCAACTACCAGATGCCGCCAGATATAAAATTTTTAAATATTTGTTTTTTTTACTGACGCACATTTACTTTATTATACACAAACCTGAGCATCCTTAATATGTTTTGATGCATACAAAATATACATCTTACTAGGTATACAAATTATGTAACTCACCTTTAAGATATTCTGATTCATTCCTCACTAAAATAGTTAATTTACCATATACTGTACATAATTAATACTTATCCATATGCGTCTATTTTACTTTTAATATGAACATATGAACATGGTGGTCGGGGGCCGGGGGAGTGCTGGAGCGACCTTAGTGACCCTGGTCTCTGGGTATTCTCCTGGGTGACCTAGATGTGTGTGAATTTTGTGTTTTGTCTGTGTTTGTTCGTTGTGTTGTCTTGTGTTTTCCTGTTCTTGCTCTGTCTTGAGTCGGCCACCCCCAAGAAAAAAATAAAATAAAAATAATAATAAAATAGAGGAAAATAAAAAATAGGAAAAGTGGGGATTGGGCCTGAGCATATAGATAGATAGATAGATGAACATGGGAAACCAATAAAATAAGTGGTAACAGCAATTGGCTGGTGAAAATTGTATATTTTAGCCCCGTGTTTGTAATCTGGCCCAGACCGGCGAGAGAGAGACACCCTCACGCTCTCGTGGCACTGAGAGGCAAGGGATGGACTTAGACTGGCTTGGAGGGTCGTAGTTACACTCCTCCACCTTCCTTACTCTCTCCCACTTGTCCTCCCATGAAAATACCCGGTAAATATCAAGAATAATAGAGAAAATACCTGATAATTGAGGAGGGGGGGAAAAGGGGGGGGGGGGAGACATGTGTAGGAGTGGTAGCAAGTAATGGAGGGAAATTATCTCACCTAAACACAAATTATTTATTTTAAGTGCCACTGGGGTGTTTTAAATAGTTTTTTTTTAGGCCTAGGATCTTATGAGTCTTCCCGCAGCCCCCAGTAGAACTTCTTATGAGTTTTCCCGCAGCTGCCGGGTTAACCCGGCAAGTGCGGGAAGACTCTTAACCTAAGACGTGCGCATGGGGGGTATGAGACACCACACGCCTGTGCGCACGTATTTGAGCTGGAACTTCCCATCACTAACATCGTTATTTTACCATAAATAGCATTAATACTTATCCATATGCGCCTATTTTAGGTTGATTATAAAGGTATTAACCTGTTACAGCAATAAAACAAGTGGAAACAGCGTTTGGATGGTCAAAATCGGCGATACAGGCCGGGAGTTACATAATTTATGGCTGAGGCAACCTCCCTCCCCTCCACTTTTCCCCACGTCTGGAGAGAGACCGTCGATCGATACTCTCTCTCTCTCTCTTGCACTCGCTTGGTAACAGTGATGACAATGCCCTGCTTGCAACTTGCTAATGTTAGCACGAAAATAGACCACAGAATAAGGGAATAACAGGGAAAATAGGTGATAACTGAAGGAGGGGGGGGAAGTGGGAGTGATATTTGGCATGGCCCAGGGGCAAAAAAAAAAAGGGTTAAAGTTTTTTTGGGGTGTTTTAAATGGATTTTTTTAGGCCCAGGATCTTAAGTCTTCCCGCGGTCGCCCGGGGAAACTCTTAAGAGTCTTCCTGCACTTGCCGGGTTAAGAGTTTCCCCGGGCGACTGCGGGAAGACTCTTTAGGATCCTGGGCTAAAAAAAAAACATTTAAAACACTCCAAAAAAACTTGAACCTTTTTTTTTTTTTTTTTTGCCCCTGGGCCATGCCAAATATCACTCCTCCACATCCCCTCCTTCTCCACTTCCCCCCCCTCCTTCAGTTATCACCTATTTTCCCTGTTATTCCTTTATTCTGTGGTCTATTTTCGTGATAACATTAGCGAGTTGCAAGCAGAGCGTTGTCATCACTGTTACCAAGCGAGTGCAAGAGAGAGAGAGAGTATCGATCGACAATCTCTCTCCAGACTTGGAGAAGAGTGGAGGGGAGGGAGGTTGCCTCAGCCATACATTATGTAACTCCCGGCCTGTATCGCCGATTTTGACCATCCAAATGCTGTTTCCACATGTTTTATTAATGTAACAGGTTAATACCTTTATAATCAATGTAAAATAGGCGCATATGGATAAGTATTAACCCTCCAGCCCCGGGGGCTATAGCTTGCGACTGTGCTGCGGTACCGGTTGTTTTGACGATCTTTGGGCTATGTTAACTACTCTGTAAGTCAATGAATATGGCATGTAATGTTGTGAATAAAAAAGAATAATGTTCCACAAACCTTCCTCTGTCGAATGGCGTTGAGTAGAGGTCTCTAGCCCCTCTGGTTGCATAATGGTGAGCGCGGGAAGACGAGTGCTTTTCGGCGGCAAATTCTTCCCGCGTTCGGACGCGTCGCCCCGGCCATGGTTACGACGCACCTAGCCGCTCGTCGCGCCAAAGTATTTATCTCCCTTAGACGATTTTAGTGTTTGATATTGAGAATGTGATGTTTATTTGATATTTTTCTAGTTATTTTGAGGCCAATTATATAAAATATGTTTATTAGGGTATCACTGTCACTGATATTGCTAATTTTCACTCGATACCGTACATTTTATTAGTAATTGAGGTAGGTTATTGTTGTATTAGGCACTTATTATTCGTTATCACAGGTGTTTATTATACTTTGGCCATCAAATATTAGGTCTTGTGTCACTTTCACTTTGACAAATATGCTTTAGAGAGTGTCACTGTCACTGATAATGCTCATTTTCACTCGATACCGTACATTTTATTAGTAATTGAGGTAGGTTATTGTTGTATTAGGCACTGATTATTCGTTATCACACGTGTTTATTATACTTTGGCCATCAAATATTAGGTCTTGTGTCACTTTCACTTTGACAAATATGCTTTAGAGAGTGTCACTGTCACTGATAATGCTAATTTTCACTCGATACCGTACATTTTATTAGTAATTGAGGTAGGTTATTGTTGTATTAGGCACTGATTATTATACTTTGGCCATCAAATATTAGGTCTTGTGTCACTTTCACTTAGTTATATGATTTGTAAATGTTTTATATACAATTTATTGTGTCTTTTTTCACTGATTTATATATTTCTATAGGTTCTAATCATATGAATGTCACTTGGTATATACATATGTGTCACTTTCACATATTATTATGGTGTAATTGTATTTGTATAAATGTGTTCATAATACATGACTTTTGTATAACAATAAATTGGTTTACTTCCACTTTTTGCCTTTTTTTTTTTTTTTTTTTTTTAAGAGACAATGAATGGAGGAAGGAAAAACACATAAAACAAAAAGGTCCATGTGCCTAAAGGCATCCTCCATTCATAAAATGTTTGTAACAACTGGATTTAAACATTTGTTGATTGTAAGTTTGTGGAAAGCAATTCGAGGGAAGTGAATTCCAAAGAGTAGTAGCTCTGGGGATAAATGAATTCTGATAAGCAGAAGTTCTGCATTGTGGAGGAGAAAGTGTAAATTCATGGGCGCTCTCAGCTGCCCTAGTTCTACGGGAAAGATGTGGAGAGGCGGCACAATTGAAGCAAGTTCCTCGGAACAATTGCTGTGAAAATCTGTAGAATAATGCAAGGGATGCAACGTTTCTTCGTATGGCTAATGTAGGAAGGTCCTGTGTGATTGCAGGGTTATTGATAATCTAATAGCTTTATTTTGAATTTTGTCCAACTGCCTCAATGCAACCACTCCACTTCCACCCCACAGAGGTGAACAGTAATCCATCTGAGAGCGCACATGACTTTATATATTACGGCCAACTGCTCGTCAGTGAAGAATTCTCGAACTCTGTACAGGAGTCCCAGTTTTTTAGAGGCATCTTTAGCAATGCTTCTAACATAATGTGTCCAGCTCAAGTTAGTAGTTAATGTTACACCGATAATGTCAATACTAGGGGAAGTGGGAATATTTACATCATTAAAAATATATGGGAGTCAGTGAGATTCTGTCGGTTAGAAAATTGAATGTACTTGGTTTTCTGTGCATTAAAGGAAACTAGATTCTCTTGTCCCCATTCATTAATTCTAGAAAGGTCCTGGTTCAGAGAAATTGCAGTGTTTATTTTTGAATTTATAAGATCGGGTTGGGTGAAAGAATGGTAAATGTGAAGGAACTGTGGAGTGTTGAGTCATCTGGTAGGAATGTATTGGATTATGAGTGGTAGATATGAGATCATTGATATGAATGAGGAACAGAGTTGGGGCCAAAACTGATCCCTGGGGAACACCAGCATTTTGAGTGAAATTGAGAATAAAGGCCATCTACCATTACACGTATTTTTTCTGTTATGAAGATAAGAAGAAATTAGTGGAACTAATGATGCAAGGCCGTAGTGTGACATCTTCGACAATAAGGATTGATGCCAGACTCTATCAAATGCCTTTGATATATCCAGTGCTATTGTATGTGTTTCACCATGTTGGTCTGTAGCTTGGTTGATTTGATGCGTAAGAGGGCAAAGAATGTCTGCAGTTGATCGACATCGTCTAAAACCATATTGCCTATCACTGATTAATTTATTATCGTCCAGATGCTTAATTATGTGATTATTTAATATAATTTCAAAAACTTTGCCAAGAGTGGAAGTTATAGCTATTGGTCTGTAGTTTGATGGATCTGAAGAGGCACCTTTTTTAGGAACTGGATGGATGTTTGCTTCTTTCCAGGGTACTGGGAAGCATGAGGTATGAGTACACAGACGGAAAAATTTTGCCAATACAGGAGCGAGCACCAAGGAGCAATTCTTAAGTACTATTGGAGGAATTTCATCTGGACCAGGAGCCTTATCTACTGAGAGATTCTGCAAAATAGTTTTGACATGTCTGGTGTGGATCTTAAGTGAGGGAATTTCAGGTGAATTAAAATTAAGTACAGGGACATCTTGATTTAGGTCATCTAAGGTTGAGTTGGTGGAGAAAATATCTGCAAGAAGGTTAGCTTTACCTCGTGGGTCACTTACAAGATTGCCAGTCGGAGATTTTAATGGTGGAATGGATGAAGCAGTAGTGAAGTTGGATTTGAATGAGTTAAGAGTAGACCAAAATATTTTGTTATCATTTGGATTATTTAGAAGTTTATTTGCCTGCTTATGGAGAAAGTTTGATTTAGTTAGGTTTAATACAGTTTGGCATGATTTCTGATGTTTCTAAAGTAATTAAAGGCTTCATGTGTTTTTGATCTTGTGTATGCATTGTAGGCTATTGCTTTTTGTTCAGTTACTCTAGCACAATTATGGTCAAACCATTTAGGTGAATTAGATCTTTTACTGTACTTTTGATGAGGAATAAAAGTTTCCATTCCAATTTTTACAAAATCTTGTATGTGGCTCAAGGTGGAGTGTGCATCATTAGAAAAGAAAGAGGTCCAGGGAATATCAATAAAGAAACCTTGTATATATATACTGTACATATTGTCATTATCTTTGGCACTTTCACTATGATTATTAGAACTCCAGCTTGGAGTGGTAATCAAAGAAGCACTCTAAAGCACAGAGTGCCACCTTGCACTCCACACACTCCACGGTTGACTTTTTACCTGGCCTCGGCCTCACCCTGCTGTTGTAGCAGACATGGCACCGCTTCTGCTGTGTTCTTCCGGATTCATTCTGAGGCAGGGAACCAAGCCTGTGCCTAATCAAGTATTGAGCACACTGCAAGCGGTCAATAACGGCGGGCCCAGGATGTGCCACTGCCCTCTGTGGCGTAGCATGCTTCTCCAGGAGCTCCGTCAACACCTGCTTTTGGAACCTCCGCAGGCTATTGAACTTCATGGGTGTGTTCACATTCCGAAGCTTGTATATATTGTAGGCATTCAGAACTGACATGTCCACCATATGCAGAAAGAACTTTTTGTACCATCTGCACGAGGTACGCAGGCAGTCAATGAAGCCTATCTGCATGTCGGACTTGTCCACCAGCCTCATGTTGATATTGTAGTCCAGGACAGCATCGGGCTTGGTCACCCTGGCCTGGGTGCGGCGATCCACCTTGCCAGTCTCCACCATTTCCCCCTTGTGGATGGTGGTCAGGAGGTTGACCTTCCGCTGGTCGTGCCAGTGGATAGCCAGAATGGGCCCCGACTTCTTCCGGAACACATCACCTTTTTTGGTCTTTGGAGGGAAAGGTGGCATGCCCTTCCTTTTCCCTCGTACTGTGCCTACAGTCCCCGTCTTGCGCTCATGCAGGTACTGTGAGAGAGTGGGGGACGTGTAATAATTGTCCGTGTAGAGGACGTGATTCTTGTGAAAGTAGCGGTCCATCATGGCTTGCACCACTACTCCGCCAAAGCCAATGAGGGGGTCCACAAGCAAGTCCCCTTCCTTCCCGCTGTAGACCAGGAAGTCCAGGACATAGCCAGTTTGGCAGTCGCACAGCACAAAGAATTTTATGCCAAAGCGATGTCTTTTTGAGGGGATGTACTGCCGGAAGCTGAGTTTTCCCCGGAACAGCACAAGAGACTCGTCAATGACGACCTTGCGGAAGGGCTTGAAGTAGGAGGTGAAGCGTTCTCGCATCATCTCATACAACGTCCTAATCTTCCACAGCTTGTCACCGAGGTGGACGTCGGTGTTGGTGACAAGATGAAGCGCTGCGAGGATATCAAGGTACCGGTCGCGAGACATATATTTCCCGAAGGCAGGGGTGGATATGAGATCATTGGTGATCCAATAGTCAGGCAACCTATGCTTCTTGACATGAGGCATTAGCATGGTGAGTGCCAGGAACACCATGAACTCTTTATGAGTCACTGGGGTCCACTGCCTCATGTGGCCCTTGGTCACCTTGCCCAAAAAGTGGACCTGGAATTGGTGCTGCTTATTTGTCTCTTTGACAACATAGCCTACCACCTCCTCATCAAAGAAGGCCTCAAATAGTTTGTGTGGTGGAGCATTGGGGCCTGCAGGAAAATTGGGGGTAATGCCTGAACCCTCCAGTACCTCATCAAAATCTGGCACATCAGGGTTGTATCCATCCTCATCAACTACGTCTTGCCACTGAAAAACGTAGAATGGGTCTTGTCTACGCTGACGAGGAGCTCCAGCTGGTGGCCCAGCACGCCCACGGCCAACTCGGGAGGCGCGCGCCCTAGGGCGGGGAGGGCGTCGGCCAGGGCGGCGGGCAGCACGACGGGCAGCATGACGCCGGGCCAAGCGGATGGGTCGAGGGTCGTCGATGTCCATATAGTCATCGTCAGAGTGGTCATCTTGCCCTGACTGTGGACCTATGTAATCATGGCCAGAGTCTTCAGAGAGGTGCCCTTCATCATCAGTGGTCCCCACATAATCTGGCGGAGAACCAGTGATGCGTGGGCGGCGTGCGGGTGGGCGAGGTGGGGAAGGAGTG
The DNA here is from genome assembly GCA_032716605.1 of Paralithodes platypus. Classification (NCBI taxonomy): domain Eukaryota; kingdom Metazoa; phylum Arthropoda; class Malacostraca; order Decapoda; family Lithodidae; genus Paralithodes; species Paralithodes platypus. Next base: position 43,972,691 of record CM064508.1, read on the forward strand.
GCAGGTGAGGCTGTGTCCCCCCGAGGTCCTGGGCTCCTTGGCCTGCGACGAGTGACAGAAAGCAATGTTTCACTGTCACTAGGCCCAGGTATTGGTGATGCGAGCTCAAAGACTTCTTCAGGAAGACATGTTGAAGGCGGGAGAGGTGGGGAGGACCGTGGGGAAAGTTGCGGGGACGTATGGCTGGGGCCGGCCGGGGTGGACGCCGCGGGAGCCTCGAACAAAACTCTCTTACTTTTCTTATTTTTTTTGGTATATTTCCTACCTTTCCCCTTTTCGGCAGCAGTAGGTCTCCTGTCGGGGGACCTAGGAGGCAAATAGGCCGAAAGTGGGGGGTCCTCAACCCTTGGCAATGGTGGGGGTGGTGGGGAAGAATGCGGGGCATCCGGGTCATCTTGGGTGGCGTGGGTAGATAAGGGAGACAATGGCGGACGAGAAGGGTCACCACGCTGACCCTCACTCACAGCCTCATCCTCACCAAGTAGTTTTGCTTGTTCCCTAGCTGCCGCGGCCGCCTTCTCAAGTATTTTCTGCTTATACAAATGTAGCTTGAAAGGCGATTTACCTGGGGAAGGGCTTGGAGTCGTGTCACTTATGCGAAATTTGGTGAGTGACCTTGAACTCTCCCACTCACTCACTCTCTCAAGTTCACTGTCTTTAGGTAAACCAGCTTCCTCAACAACTGGTACATCACCTTCATCACTCTCATCACTGTCATGTTCTCTCGCAAATCCCAGGAATTGCTCTTCTTTGTCACTCTCATGGCCATAATCACTCTACTTATAATTACTGGAGTCGTCACTGACTTCATCATCAACATTATGCTTGGCATCAGCTCGCTCATAAAGTCTCAATGTCGTCTCAATACCTCCGGGAGATAACACATTTAGGCGATGGCGTCGGGGTAAGGCGCGACGAACTAGCAAGGGCGTCGTAGGAAGCACGGTATCGGACACAGCGGAATCACTATTTGGCGTACTGTCCATGATGGCGTCGGGGTAGATACTGTTGCTGTGGCGTCGTTTACGCCTGGTGGCGCCACCTACCGTCCCATGATACCAAAAATGTACGCGCGGCATTCAAAAGCACGCATGCAAGCAATGGGCGTTCAAGAGCCCTTCCGGGTTGCGCGGGCCGAGGTTGTTATGGGCGTTCAAGAGCCCTTCCGGGTTGGATGGGTTAATGCTATTTATGGTAAAATAACTATGTTAGTGATGGGAACAGCTCAAATACGTGCGCACAGCCGTGTGGTGTCTCATACCCCCAATGCGCACGTCTTAGGTTAATAGTGAGCCAAAACCTTATTTTTCCAAACCAAACCTATGGTTAGATAATACTCATATCCCACGATCCTCGGTATATAGTACCACTGTATCTGAAGAAAAAGTGTAAACAAATTTAATTATACAGTAGTTGCTAAAATCACGATCGCACCTAAAAGTCAATAATATCGAAAATTGTTTAATGGAACCAAAATATGATGAAAATTACATCATGATACTGAATGGGTTAACCAGACCACTGAGTCCAAAGAGATCACTGCCTGTAACCTGAAGTACTTGCTAGGAAATGAAACTCTTCCACTACCAGTAAAATTCCTAGCTTTCCATACCTGTGGCTGGTATCCCTGTTGTTGTGGTTGGTACTGGTCCTGCCCGCCTGGTTGTTGGTACTGCTGGCCAGCAGCTGCTTGGGCCTGCTGCTGATACCCGTACATCCTGAACAATGACAATATAAATACATCCAGTACGGTACTCATAATATGGGAGCTTAACCCTTTCACGTTTTTATGACGCAGAGGTTGCCAGATTAGCAATAATAAATAGAATTCTCTCACTCTTATAATTACCTCTTCAAAATTAGTTTTCTGCCCACAGCTAACTCAAAGACAACTGCAGAGGTTGAAGTAACTAAACTAAAGGTTTCTAAATACCCCTGATGGTAACAAAGGCTTTAAAGTATCCCTAATAGGCTCAAAATTGCGTCAAAAATGTGAGGGTTAACAAGTAGGCCTATACCAAGGACAGGATATACACTGTATATCGCAGCGGCATTACTGTATTCAGGATTTTCAATCTAATCTATTCCAATACACCGGTAAGATCCTGTGTAGCGGGTAAAACTGTTTTTTCAGATGCCTATTTACTAAGAAACATTGAACAATATCTTTAACCTAACCTAAACAAAAACCTAACCTAGTATATTAGTGGACTACTGTATTTACATACGGTATATAAATACATACATAAAATTTTAAGACTGAGTGTTCCACACATAAGTGCAGTTTCAGTCTCTTGTCCTAATGGCGGCGTTCCAGGCAACCCTGTTAAGGGCTGCTTTACTTGTCAAGTTTTTGGATTTGAGATCGGCGCGTATAGTCCGATCCCAGGTCTTCCTCGGTCCACCCCTTGGTGCAGCTCCCTCCACAATGAATGTATAAATGTAAAATGTAAAAATATATTGTAACATTACTAAATTATTGAGATATATGTACAGGCTACACAGGATTATACCCATTTTTGTTTTACAGTAATAAAATATCTTAAATATTTTTCTAGCTTTAGGATATCCTTAATACTTCAACTAACCTTTCCAGTAAGAGATGTGTTATCGGGCATACAGTACTACCCTCGCCTCATCGCACCTATTTTCTGTTGACCATTTTGTTATGATGCTGTGTGTTTCATCACTTGCATATTTTTTAGTATTTTGACACGTTTGCAGGAGGGCGAGCCCCTTCCTCCCCGCCAATGTTAATGCCACGATACATTGCCATTAACCTAACTTAATCCAGTATTTTAGGTGAGCGCTGCCACCCCCAAGCATGTCAAATTACTAAAAAATAAGCCCAACCCCGAAAGGGGTTGAAATAGGGGAGTTATCCCCCCCGCCAAAGGCGGCTTTCTAGGGCCTTTCCTAGCTGATGATGAGAGGATTGGGTTCTAGTCATGTGGTGATGGGCTGGTCTATCAGAGTGAGAACTGAGCGATCTCTGCCATACCCATAGCTTATTATGACTGTTCCTTTTACTTATATATTTTCTAGATCTCAAGTGACGGCGTTCTCTTCCGTGGATTGACCTCCCAATCTACCAAGATTGGAAGCCAAAGCGTCACATCTCTCCTTTGCCCCTCAACTTTCTCTTCATAATTGCTGAGGGGCACAGGGCCCTGGGTGGTGCTTTGGTTTCCAGGGCGTTTCCGCACCCTCCTCAGCTCCCCGCCATGGAGTGGCTTCGGTCACCCAGGATTTATTGTGGTCGGCAGGGAGGGTTCTGTGGGGGCGCTTGGTTATGGCCTTGGCCTTGCTCGGGGCCTTGGGGCTGTTCGGCCAGGAAGCTTGGGGAACAATAGTAAACCCTCGCTAACTCGGACTAATTGGGGGGAGACCACTTCCGAGATGCCCGATTTTCCGAGATGTCCGAGGTCCGACTTATGTCTGACTTAAGAGAGGGAAAATTTTGAATTATAAGAGGAAAGTCCGCGTCCGAGAAAATTGAGATAATTTTTGTTTTTGTTTTTTTAATGTGAAATTCATCATATTAATGACAAATACGAATCTTAATATGTTTTCAGGGACAGTACAGTACATAGTAATTAATATCAACACAGTAATTAAAAGGCACAGGCTTCAATTCATCCTAAAATTACTTAAAACCGAGTGAGAGAACATTATAAACCGGACACAAATCCCGCCCAACTCGGAATTTTCCTAGATATACAGGGACATTTCCGAGAGGCCTATGCCATTCCGAGAAGTGTGGGTTTCCGAGTAAAAAGAGTCCGAGTTAGCGGGGGTTTACTGAACAACAACTAAAAAATAACGTGTTGGTGAAAAAACACCCAAGAGCATTGCACGCCATGACAAAATGGTCAAAAGAAAACGGGTGCGGTGCAAGGGTACGCCCAATAACAACTCTTACCATCTGTCCTAATTCTCCTATCTCCCAGTATATTTAGGAAGGGTTTGTTTAGATGCTTAGAATAGGCTATTATCAAGTTATAAAAAGACAATCATTTTGTTACTGGTATGCCTCCCACAGCATTTGCATACAATAAGTCTTATTGATACTGTTAATACAATATTCTGCAGAAGTATACTGGTTAACTAAAAGTCTTGGCTTATAATTATCAGGTTCAGTAATAATGTTGCAAAAGTCCCATTGAAAATTACTTTAGATTTTGATCCCCCCCCCCCCAATACTGTAGCCAAATTGAAAATAAACAATATCCCCCAAAACACTTGCTTTAGTTTTAAGTAGATTTATAAGGAAAAACACTTTCTAGAATAGGCCTATATATGTTTTTTATAAATAATTGTAGTAAAGTGGCACATCTAACCTTGACCAAATGTTACCTCATTCTTACTGTAGGTACATTATCATCCCTGACACCAAAACACAGTGTACCCAGTATACTGATAATTAAAGGACTGACCATAAGTAGCAAGATAAGAGGCCTACTAGAACCAAGGGTACATAAGTGAATCTGGTGAATTTTAAATACTACTGTACCATACATAATACTTTGGCTGTACTTACATAGATCCAGAAGCCATTGTAATCAGAACATGGATGCCTCACTGTAACAAGATACCAGTAGCCTCAATCTTAAACTTCCATGCTCAACCTTACATTTGACTAGTGATACACCTATTACACCATTCATTTAATTAAGCTTGGTTCACACATGCACGAATTAACGTCCCGTCCGTCCCCGACCCCTTAATTCGCCGTGCCTAGGCGGCGTCCTTTTTGTGCATGCATAAAATGGTCCGTGTGGGTCGGGGCAACTGCCAGAAAACGTGTTATTTATTAGTGGCCCCTCCATCATTGACGATTATGCCTATTATATAAGGCTACCTCTTCAAACGCTCATACGCGTAGTTTGAATCTACCGCCGCAGACCTCAGAGGAACCTTCATCATAAGCACACGCAAAATCACTCATGGTTCGTCTTTATGATTGGGTTCTCACTACGAAAAAACTTCGTAACAAATAAAAAATATAAATAAAATAAGAATAACTATTCATAAGCTTTCCATATTCTGTGGATGTACAGTACTTCTATGGATTCTTGGACCAGACGCTGACTAGCGCATCCTTGCTCTGCGTTCACCCCACCCGGACGTGTCCCCCACAGTGCTCCGCTTTGATTCCGCATTCTTGCGTCCCTAGTGAGTTTTTCTCATTTGTTTACTCTGGGATGTCTTGAGTAAGGTTAGGATTAGCATAGTAGGGGTGTCATGGGTGGTTTTCTCGCAGAACAAGTGTATTTTGGGTCGTTTTATTGGGGCGTCTATTTCGGACGGACCCTCGTGGCCGGGTTGAGGACGCTCTGAAACGTTTTCGTGTTTAGCCATCTTTAGTCCTAGCTTGTTAGGCGGCTTTAACTACGCGATGTCGGGCTTCTAGCTATCTTTCAGATGGAGTAGCCTTGTTTGTTTTTTACTGATGTTCCTGGTGTTTTTTCTTCACGTAGTGGAGTTCTTTCTGGGTCCCGAGTCAGTGTTACCCTTACCGGGTTTTTTCTACGATGTTGATGTGGCTGCTGTTCCAGTTTTGGTGGGATGAAGTGCTATTCGATTGTGTTTCGACGTCATTAAGTGTTTTCCGTTTTCACTAGGCCTAGCCAGCCACTCGTAGTTTTTCACATATGCAAGTGTTTTCATTGTTTATTATTATAAAAATTTACTCATGTATCATGTGTGTCCTGGATTGTTGTTGTTGTTGTTGTTGTTGTTGTTGTTGTTCCCCAAGCTGCCTGGCCGAACAGCCCCAAGCAAGGCCAAGGCCATAACTGAGCGCCCCCACAGAACCCTCCCCGCCGACCACAATAAAGCCTGGGTGACCGAAGCCACTCCATGGCGGGGAGCTTGAGGAGGGTGCGGAAATGCCCGGGAAACCAAAGCCCCACCCAGGGCCCTGTGCCCCTCAGCAATTATGAAGAGAAATTTGAGGGGCAAGGGAAAAATGTGACGCTTTGGCTTCCAATCTTGGTAGATTGGGAGGTCAATCCACGTTAGAGACGCCGTCACTTGAGATCTAGAAAATATATAAGTAAAAGGAACAGTCAGAGTAAGCTATGGGTATGGCAGAGATTGCTCAGTTCTCACTCTGATAGACCAGCCCATCACCACATGACTAGAACCCAATCCTCTCAGCATCAGCTAGGAAAGGCCCTAGAAAGCCGCCTTTCGGGGGGATAGCTCCCCTATTTCAACCCTTTTCGGGGTTGGGCACCCGCCATGTGTCCTGGATTAGTTGTGATTGGCTGATCCAGGAGCTTCGGACTGCGTCTGATTATGTTTATCAGACTGCGTTCTGTTTGTTGTGGGTTGCCTTTCCGGCGGTTTTTCTCTATTTCTCCGAGAAAGCCGTTTTGTTTACCGAGTTTTAGTCAGGATGGCTAAAATAGGTAAGTTACCCCGGCGAGTTTAGTAGCTTGAGGGCTCATCAGAAACTGCGTTTTCTGTGGTCGAGCCTGTGATCAGGCTTCCTGTGTTATTCCCGGCGAGGTGGGCTCCACACTTCTAGGTGATCATGCTGACACCTGTTGGATATGGTTTTCTCGGCTTTTCAAAGCCATTGAAACAATGCTGTTTGTTTGTTTGGTCTTTTCCTCCCGGCGACCTTTTTTGCAAAGAGGCCTGGGGCAGGTACAATTGGTTTGACATTTTATATGAAACCCGGCGGTGGTACCTTCGGGTGGTTATATTACCGGATTTGCAATTCGCTATGGTTTGCCAAACAATTGGTTGATACAATAAGGTATCACGGCCTTCAAGACGGCGATCTATGAGGGCTTCTGGTAGAAGTCGGATTAGAGATTAAGATAGGCTTAGACTTTTTATGGGATAAGAAGATGCCTGAATCTTACTAGTGTTTCAAGTGTAAAGGGATACTTGAAGGACTTCATCTTTATTAAAAGATATGCTTCATCTTTATGAAGACTCAAAAGATATGCTTAAATCTTTTGGACAGGTAAAGATATGCTGAAATCTTTAATTTGAAACTGCTGGACAGCAAAAAGTAGTGGTTGAGGACTACGGTTCGTTGACCAGCAGTTTTATGACATGTTTTTGTAACAATTTGGGGCAACCTTATGAGCATTAATTCCTGGGAATTTTCTCTTTCCAGAGCGGAGTACCGGCGTGGCGCCAGGTGACCAGGTAGATCCCGGGGGTGGGTAGATTTCCGCCAGTCTCGGTCATGTCGGCCATAGAACCTCTCATTGCTTTATGTTCAACGCCGTTATGCTCCGGTATCCCTATTTTTGCGCACAAGCTGTGCATTAAATGTGTTAAATGCCTCGATCGGTCACGGGGGATATGGGTGACAAAGCATTGCACTATTTGTACCCTCTTAAGTGTTAAACTGTTGATTCACAAAGATAATACTGCGGCGGTGGCCTTGCAGGAAGTAAAACAACTTCTCGCTACTTATTCAACAAATGTAGCTCATAAAGCATTGCAATGTGACAACCTTGAGCTTTGGGAACTGTTAATTATTAAACATGCCCCCCCTAAGAGTAAGATCCGTACACGTAAGGCCTCCGAGACTGGGCGTGGACAGGCTCCCACACCCTCCCCTGGCAAATCTAAGAGGCCTCGCTCTCTGTCACCTTCGGCATCGGCGACGAGGTCCAAGTCAAGGTCACCCCTGAGGGAGCAGGTGAAAGCTTCGGGCCACTCTTCTTCACCTCCACGGAAGAGGGCAAAGGAAGAGAGTAGGGGACCTAAGGACATTATTAGAACTAAACATAAGTCTAGTATAAGTCATAAATCATCCAAAAGGGATCCTCCGGCGCGAACGGACTCACGGCTGTCACCGGAGCCTGGTACCCCGCTCTCTGCATCTACCCCCTCCAAGTCTAACGTCCAATCTGACAGGTCGGGGGTGGAGTCAGAGAATGTGGTGGAGGATGCCCAGGCGGACATTTCATCACCTGATATTCATGCTTTCTCTACCAGGTCACGTGTGTCAGCCTCAGATTTAGAAGTATCTTACGGAAACTATAAACCGCTAGGGTGCTCGGGTGAGGGCTCCCAATTGGGGAGTATTCCAGGCTTGCAAGCGAGTAACAGCCACAGCCAAGGTGTATGGCGATACTCACAGCCCTGGCAGGACGGCACACATCCTTTTGTAACGCAAGTAGTGGCTGACGTCCACCGGGATGCCGATGTCCCATCTTCTATCCCAGATCTAACATGGCGGCATGTGGAGGTCCCGGCTTCGGAGGGATCTTCCCATGAGAGGCCAGACTTAAAGGATGAAGAACAGCATTCTCTGGTCTCAGAGATGGAAGTTGAAGAGTCAGGTCACCACCTAGAAGACTCTCAGGGTAATGTCGAATCTCCACGGAGATCGTCATCTGCTAGGTATGTAAATACAGAAGAGATTGATGGGTTACTATTAAATGCACTTAATAAGTTCTTTGGCCCTACGCCGGAAACTCCTACAGTTGGTATGGAAGCTCCCGCGACGTCAACGAATGTGCGACCTCTGGCTACATCCATTGCTTTAGCTAAAATACCTAACCCTCCTCTTGTGTCAGATTCAATTTCCACTGTGCCAGGCACAGCAGCTCTCACTACTTCCAATGTGCGGGTCATATCAGACATAACTCCCCCCCCCTTTAGACAAGGCACTAGTCAGAAAAGGAGCTATGACTCTTTTATACGGGCCTGATGAGTCATGGGTAGCAATGTTACCAACTAAGCCAGAGGCAGCACAAGCTACTATTTCGGGGGAGCTCCCTGTACCACATGAGTGGGTAATCCAAGGCAATAAGTCTAGAAAATTCAGAGCATTGGATAGTCAAGGCGATGTTTTAGATGTTCATATTAAGGCCATTCCCAGTTATTATAACCATGACTTTTTTGTGTATGCATCTACGCCAGCCCTACCCCCTGCCTCAGCTTCAAAGCTTTTTCGACTGGGACTAAGAATGATGGCTTTAACGACGTCAAGGTACTTTCTGCTTTGACGCCGGAATTGGATATGTTTCCGATCACAGACTCAGCCTCTAATCCAGTCTTGCAGGTGGGGCAGTTGGGTACGGGACCTTGGGTGAACTGGGAAACAGAGGCTCAAAATTTTGCCACTACTTTCACTACAAAGTATTCTCACCAAATCCCTCAAGAGCACCATTCTTGGTTCTCTCTTCCGGTTTTTAGTGCCAGAGGAGTCCCCTCTGCTTTGTTTGATTTCTTGGCTGCCCCTAAAATCAATTTGTGCGAATTAAAAGATCCATTTAGCACGTCTTCCCCAACTCACCTAGACCGCGAGTTTAGGTTAAGAGGTAAAGCGTTTAGACTGTTTTCACAATATATTGTTACTCAGCAAGTAACAAAGTCTCTGTTACGCTCTTCTCAGGCAATCGAAACTGCGGAAGTCAGGAAGGCCATTGAACTTTCCCGGCGCTTGCTTCTCCAAACTTCCATTCAGTCTTTAGGAGATATTCGGACGGCCTTATTAGAGGCGGTTCGAGCAAGGCAGGATCTGAGGATGTTCTTAGTAAAGAAACTTCCTGACCGTATTGCAAGCCAAGTAATTCGGTCTCCAGTTCTAACCCCTTCTTTGATTTCTCCAGCAGTTTGGAAGACTGTTTTCAATATGGCACAAGCATTCAAACAAAGTCCCTCTCAACCTAAGAAGCCTACCTTTACTTTCCCTAAACCCAAACCAGTTTCGAAAGCTTAAGCTAGTGGGTCGAAGCCTTTTCATCAGCCTAAGTCCTCTTCCACCCAGGGTCAGGCTCACGTCAGGTATAAACAGGGTAAATTCTCAGGTAAAGGCCACAGGTTTCACCAACGACCAGGTCAGGGCCCGCCTCCAGCCAGTCATCCAAGAGTACACCACCACCAGCAAAAAACTAAGGTCTCTCTCACTCCCGGGGCCAGTCAAAGGCGTGTTGGAACAGAGAGTAGTCCAGCCGGCGAACCCCAGTCTGCTAACTGGGTCATTCCGGGCGTGTCATCAGGCATGGCCATTAAGATCATGGGCGAGGACTGTGGTACGCAAAGGCATCACTTGGCAGTGGCTCCGGCGACCTCGCTTATGTCAGCCGACAGAGGCCTCTCATGTTTCTTTAGAGGTGGAGTCACTAGTTCAGGAGATGATTACCAAGAGTGTCATTATCCCAGTCCCCCCCGACTTACCCGGTGTTTACATACAAACTCTTTCTAGTACCAAAAAGGGACAGTATTCAGATGAGGCCGGTCGTAGACCTGTCTTATCTGAATCTCCACATTCACAATGTGTCCTTCAGGATGCCGACAGTGAATCAAATCAGGCTAACACTTCCGCTGGGAGGGTGGATGTGTTCATTAGACCTGACAGACGCGTATTGGCACGTCCCGGTCAACAAGAGATTTAAAAAAATTCTGGCTTTAAGAATAATGCATCAGACTTATGTCTTTCAAAGGATGCCGTTTGGATTAAACCTAGCGCCACGCATTTTCACAAAATTAGTCCGGCAAGCCCTGATGCCCATTTTAGCCAAGGTTTCGGGAGACTCAGGGAATAGCCTGAATTCCATTTTCTCTCCCAGGCCTTGGTAGCTGGATACATATCTTTCTGCCTCACACATCAGGGGTATCAGGAAAACCCTCTTTATATAACATACACATCCAACTTCACGACATTGCCCTACATCGCTATCCTCTATCCATAAAATACTACTCTTCACACTACATATCATACATGTAACACCATACACTTACCTTATAAATATGGCAGTACAATTGTTAAGAGCAAACCTGGTGGTCCCTCGGATATCCACCCCCGGCAGGGTTGGGTTATTGACACAGGGCCCTCCCGGTCGTCATCATGCGACTGTGTCAAGAGCATTGCAACGTCCCAAAGCTGCTTGTCAGTACAGCTATTTCTTTAGTAATATAAGGGGACTTCACTCTAACATCAATTCTGTACACCAATTTCTTCAAGCAGAATCCCCTACTCTCCTTTTTTTGACAGAGACTCAAGTAACATCCACATCTGACACATCTAGATTTAATTTTCCAGGTTATCAACTGCTCCAAAATTTCAGACCTAAAGGTGGTGTATGTTGCTTCGCAAAATCTGAAATTGCCCTGGAGGAGGTTACTAGTTTCAATTGTCCCTATTTTGATTATTCTATATACAAATTAATTTCTGCTGGTAAATTTAAATACATATGTTGCATCTACCGTTCCCCAAATACTCCTCCAGAGCAAAGTCTTTTTGATTCTCTGTCCTCACAACTCAGTGTCCTCAACTTAAATGCTTCTTCTGAAATCACTGTGTTGGGTGATTTTAATGTCCATAATGTTGAATGGCTCACTCATTCAGCCAGGACTGATGATGCTGGTCTTGAATGTGAACTATTTGCAGACTCATTTAATCTCATTCAACTAGTCAACCAACCCACCCGTGTACCAGATAATCCTAATCATAATTCACACCTACTGGACTTATTTTTAACAACCAATTCAGAAAATTATGATGTTACAGTGAGGTCCCCACTTGGATCTTCTGATCACTGTCTGATACAGGCCACCTGTCTATCACCTACCACACCTTCCCACTCTGAACCTGTTTTGGTGACTAAATGGCATTACGATAGGGCAGACTGGGAGGGTCTTCAAGGTTTCTTTATTGATATTCCCTGGACCTCTTTCTTTTCTAATGATGCACACTCCACCTTGAGCCACATACAAGATTTTGTAAAAATTGGAATGGAAACTTTTATTCCTCATCAAAAGTACAGTAAAAGATCTAATTCACCTAAATGGTTTGACCATAATTGTGCTAGAGTAACTGAACAAAAAGCAATAGCCTACAATGCATACACAAGATCAAAAACACATGAAGCCTTTAATTACTTTAGAAACATCAGAAATCATGCCAAAACTGTATTAAACCTAACTAAATCAAACTTTCTCCATAAGCAGGCAAATAAACTTCTAAATAATCCAAATGATAACAAAATATTTTGGTCTACTCTTAACTCATTCAAATCCAACTTCACTACTGCTTCATCCATTCCACCATTAAAATCTCCGACTGGCAATCTTGTAAGTGACCCACGAGGTAAAGCTAACCTTCTTGCAGATATTTTCTCCACCAACTCAACCTTAGATGAAATAAATCAAGATGTCCCTGTACTTAATTTTAATTCACCTGAAATTCCCTCACTTAAGATCCACACCAGACATGTCAAAACTATTTTGCAGAATCTCTCAGTAGATAAGGCTCCTGGTCCAGATGAAATTCCTCCAATAGTACTTAAGAATTGCTCCTTGGTGCTCGCTCCTGTATTGGCAATTTTTTTCCGTCTGTGTACTCATAACTCATGCTTCCCAGTACCCTGGAAAGAAGCAAACATCCATCCAGTTCCTAAAAAAGGTGCCTCTTCAGATCCATCAAACTACAGACCAATAGCTATAACTTCCACTCTTGGCAAAGTTTTTGAAATTATATTAAATAATCACATAATTAAGCATCTGGAGAATAATAAATTAATCAGTGATAGGCAATATGGTTTTAGACGATGTCGATCAACTGCAGACATTCTTTGCCTTCTTACGCATCAAATCAACCAAGCTACAGACCAACATGGTGAAACACATACAATAGCACTGGATATATCAAAGGCATTTGATAGAGTCTGGCATCAATCCTTATTGTCGAAGATGTCACACTACGGCCTTGCATCATTAGTTCCACTAATTTCTTCTTATCTTCATAACAGAAAAATACGTGTAATGGTAGATGGCCTTTATTCTCAATTTCACTCAATAAATGCTGGTGTTCCCCAGGGATCAGTTTTGGCCCCAACTCTGTTCCTCATTCATATCAATGATCTCATATCTACCACTCATAATCCAATACATTCCTACGCAGATGACTCAACACTCCACAGTTCCTTCACATTTACCAATTCTTTCACCCAACCCGATCTTATAAATTCAAAAATAAACACTGCAATTTCTCTGAACCAGGACTTTTCTAGAATTAATGAATGGGGACAAGAGAATCTAGTTTCCTTTAATGCACAGAAAACCAAGTACATTCAATTTTCTAACCGACAGAATCTCACTGACTCCCATATATTTTTTAATGATGTAAATATTCCCACTTCCCCTAGTATTGACATTCTCGGTGTAACATTAACTACTAACTTGAGCTGGACACATTATGTTAGAAGCATTGCTAAGAATGCCTCTAAAAAACTGGGACTCCTGTACAGAGTTCGAGAATTCTTCACTGACGAGCAGTTGGCCGTAATATATAAAAGTCATGTGCGCTCTCAGATGGATTACTGTTCACCTCTGTGGGGTGGAAGTGGAGTGGTTGCATTGAGGCAGTTGGACAAAATTCAAAATAAAGCTATTAGATTAATCAATAACCCTGCAATCACACAGGACCTTCCTACATTAGCCATACGAAGAAACGTTGCATCCCTTGCATTATTCTACAGATATTTTCACAGCAATTGTTCCGAGGAACTTGCTTCAATTGTGCCGCCTCTCCACATCTTTCCCCGTAGAACTAGGGCAGCTGAGAGCGCCCATGAATTTACACTTTCTCCTCCACAATGCAGAACTTCTGCTTATCAGAATTCATTTATCCCCAGAGCTACTACTCTTTGGAATTCACTTCCCTCGAATTGCTTTCCACAAACTTACAATCAACAAATGTTTAAATCCAGTTGTTACAAACATTTTATGAATGGAGGATGCCTTTAGGCACATGGACCTTTTTGTTTTATCTGTGTTTTTCCTTCCTCCGTTCATTGTCTCTTAAAAAAAAAAAAAAAAAGGGATCAGGATCTTGTGGTCTCTGGACTACTGGCTGGTGGTGGCAGAGACAGAAGAGTTATGCAACACTCATGTCAACATTACGTTAAACCATGTCAATTCTCTAGGATTCAAGGTCAACTTGGTAAAGTCAAACCTTGTTCCCTCACGAGTAATTCAGTAGATAGGGCTGGTCTGGGACACAGCGTCTCTGCATCGCTCACTCTGAGTCAGAGTGTGGACAATCGAAACAGGTTTCGCAAACAAATGTTTATGTTTCTCCACAGTCGGACTACGACACGAAGACTCTGGGAATCTCTAGTCGGTTCTCTCAATTGGGTTCAACTAACTGTGAAGTTGGGCCGGTTGAAAGTCAAAAGTTTAATCTTGGAGGGCAACAAATATTTCCCACTCTTACCGGCGGGAAAATTATGGCCTATCCCAGCATTAATACACAGCTTACTAGCGGTCTGGGCGAAGAGGGAAATGTTGCACTCAGTCATGTCATGGACCTCTCCTCCGCCGACGGTATGGGTGGACACGGATGCGTCAGGGACGATAGGTTGGGGCTTTCAGTCAAACCTCGGGCATCAGAGTCAAGGGCTTTGGTCCCCTTCAGAAACCTCTCACATAAATGTCAAAGAGTTACTAGTCCCCTTGTATTTCCTTCAGGTTCACGGCTCTACTTTACGGGAAAAGTCGGTGGCCTTCAGGATGGACAATCTCGATGCAGTTCACTGCATTCAGAAACAAGGGTCAACGAGGTCTCGGAAGTTGCTAGACGTGTCAGAAAAGATTTTTGTGCTAGCCAACAAGCTGAACATTCATCTTGATGCATCATATCTCCCAGGCGTAGCAAACATCTGGGCAGACGCGCTGTCTCGGAGACAGAGCACAACAGTAGAGTGGGCACTCAAGCAAAACATTTTCGATCAAATGATTGCAGAGCCTTACCGTCCACAAGTGGATCTGTTTGCATCAGAGGAGAATCACAAACTCCCTCGGTACCTCACACGCCGGCGGGGGGGCCCGACGCATTGGTGACGGATTGGAACAGGTGGAGTTCCATTTATCTTTTTCCGCCACCAGACGCTTCTCTAATGTGCCACGTAGTCAACAAACTACAGGATTATCGAGGCGTAGTCTCGTTAATCGCGCCCCTGTGGCCAGCGCAGTTGTGGTACCAGCAATTGAGAATATGGTGCCCGAACCCGGTGTCGCTCCCGGTCGGGTATTTCCACTTAGACACGATTGGCAACCTAAAGACCTCGCTGACTTTTGCATTGTGGACATTCAGGAGGCCAAGTGGCTAACACCGTATGGTAGAAACGTGACAGATAAATTTATGAATCAGTACACACAATCTACCAAAAGGCAATATCAATCTCATTGGCAGTCCTTTACTTCTTGGATAGTTAGAACAGAACAGACAGTACCTTCGGTGGCGTTAGTTTTTCATTATTTAAACTATTTGTTTGAACAGAAATGTCTATCTGTAGTGACTCTAAAAAATCACTTAACAGCTATCAGGGTGCCATTCTTTGACCTTACAGGTCTAACCATACCACAGGCGGAAGAAACATGTTTCATGAGAGCATGCTTCAAACTCCGCCCACCTCCCCGTCAGCTCATGCCTACCTGGTCTCTTGACAAGGCGTTATCTTTGCTTCATTCCCGTCTGTATCAGAATACGGCAGATTTTTAATTACAGTACTATTAAAAAAGGCTGTGTTCCTTATGGCTCTGGCAACAGGTAGCAGGGTGTCTGACCTGGCGGCGATGAGCAACACCCCTAATTGCATAAGGTTTGGTAGACTCAATGATTGCATTCATATTGCACCTTCCCCAGGGTTCATCGCCAAGAATGAACATAGTGAACATGTTTTCTCAGAGTTCACGGTGCCGGCGTTGAAACGGGGTAAAGTGCACCATAATTTGTGTCCTGTACAAGCTTTAACCAGGCGCTCACCGGCACACCATGGTGTAGTTGTGCGTCATGACAATGACCCTTTTCGTCTTGATGAACCAAGGGCTTTCCAGCAGTTTTCTTTCTTTGAGAGGTCATTCTCCTACATGGCTCCGAGGTTGTATAACAGGTTGCCGCTGTCCATGAGACAACTGAGTTCTGTTGAATGCTTCAAGAGACAACTTAAGACTTTTCTCTTTGAGAGAAGCTATGATCTTGAGAGAGGTGTCATGACAGATGGCTATAGAGTTTAGGCTATTTTGCCACTGCTAGTGATTGTTAAATGTGTGTTGTATATAAGCCTTCTTTTGATGCATTGATTTTGTTCTTTTTTCTTTCTCTTTCCGAGCGCTAGTGAATTCTTCGGAAAAATTGGCGCTTATGAGAAATAAGTAACATGCTTATTATTATTATTATTAAATATATGAGAGTGGCACCTCTTAACCGACAAGGTGCTTTATGGGTATCGAGTACAGGTAAAAGGTTAATGAAACGAAAAATGGCTTCTCTGCTAGTTGAAGTCATTAACCCCTTATTGGCGGCGCTCGACTTAAGTCGTGCACCAATTTGCAGCAAGTTAGGAGCATTATTAAGGCTTTTAAAGGGTTAAAATAGAGTGCAAATGGCCGGGAGCACAGCGGGCCAGACAGCCGACTCCCAGGGCTTACCGCCGCCCATTAACTCATGTTCCCTGTGTTCTCGAGAGGTCGGCAGTGTAGCCAGTAGTGAGCATAGCTGGGAAAAATATACCGATATATGCTAAACTCCCATGTTCGTGGCATCACTGCAAGAGAACCACGAGTGCTACATAGCTCGTTCTGGTCTCATTTTGAAGCTTTTAGTGCCTAGCTGTTTGCTAAATAATTTTGTTTTCATGCAGATGCTTGATTTATCATGCAGGAGGGCCTGAATATGCCCAAATGAGCCCAAAACACCCCGCTAGACAAGGGTTAAAGAGAGTAATCCCGGCGTAGTGGTTAGGGCCCACGATTTACGCAAATGGGCAGCATCTTTACGTCTAAAAAAAAAATCTGTTGAAAACATAGCTACTACTCAACTATGGGCTTCAAATCATACTTTTTAACTCGATACCTGTCGGTAGCACTAGACAAACCATCAATGCCGTGTATAGCTTTACGGCAAAGGGTCTAGAGGGGTCTCTAAGTCACTTATTGTTTAGGTTAAGAAAGAGGGGGGGGGGGGGGGGGGGGGTGCAGTCAGTGTAACATAAGACACCCTAGACCCCGCCGGAGGATATGTACAGCGTATACGAGCTGTGATACAATGTATAAGTGTTGTGATTAAAATTTCTCTGTAGTAATGCCTACGGGAAATGTGGTTGAAGTATAATGGATGTAGTACAACAATGGTTTCTTTCAGCTATGCGAGCTGTGATACAATGTATAAGTGTTGTGATTAAAATTTCTCTGTAGTAATGCCTACGGGAAATGTGGTTGAAGTACACTGGATGTAGTACAACAATGGTTTCTTTCAGTGGGATACACTGTTGAAGCAATTTAATTTTAAGAGTTCTCGGTAGTTGCAACTCCGAGTAGCATTTTAGTAAGTACATCTGCGATAGTACAAGAAATTATTATATTTTTGTGTCTAATTTTAAGGAATATACACATTAGAATAATGGAGTTTATATGTGCACATGTAAACATAAAGTTTTATTTTTCACCCCTTAATTTAACCCTCTGTTCCCGGAAGGGCTCTTGAACTCCCATAAAAAAGCATACAACAGCTGCCCGGAATGGCTCTTTAACGCCCAGTGGTTGAAAGCCTGTGACCTTGGTGTGCGAGGCGTCGGTCCGATGCATGTAAACAACAGCCGGCTGGACCGACGCCCCGCATCTCCGGCCACAAGAAGGGTATGTTGTTGTTAAGTATCGAAAAGTAGTGTAAAGTGGCTGTTGTTGCCTTAAAGTTATCTCCAATGAAATCATCATCACAACTGAACCAGTTGACTTAGAGAGCTCTACTTAACGCCATTCTACAGGTAAATAACACGGCTACGCTTGGGGATGCGCGGGAATGCGGAAGCAGTCAGAATAACAAAGATACGGTAGCCTAGCCTAGACGTTTTTCGGCCAAAACACCCGGGTTTCGGGGAATATTTATGTAATGCGTAGCCGGGGCTGGAGGGTTGTTGATATTTGGTATTGATAAATACTTTCAGATCTGGGAACAGATTCTCATAGTTACCCTTTTTTCCTCAAGCAGGCTTCTTTAAGCACGCCCCTGCTTGTACCCCTTTTTATATGTTGTATAAAGTTTATACATAAATATATAATTTTTACAAAGTAAGAATACTATGTGGTTGTTAGATTATCTGCCTATTCTATTTGCAATGGTTATGATATGATTACGAATATCCCCCTCCAGTCTTAGATATCAGGCATAATCGTCAATGATGGAGGGGCCACTAATAAATTATAGGTTTGACTCCTGCAAGGAGATAAAGAAAACCTAATATTTAGTAGTGGCCCCGTAATCATTGACGACTGGGGCCCTCCCGACCATCCCCTTCCCATTCGTTGATGTATTAAGGATTTTGTTATACTTGATATGTCAGATAAGGCGGAAGGATGCGCTAGTCAGCGTCTGGTCCAAGAATCCACAGAATATGGAAAGCTTATGAATAGTTATTCTTATTTTATTTTTATTTTTTATTTGTTACAAAGTTTTTTGATGAAAATTAAAATGTTATAGTTTTAGGGGACTTAAATGCTAGGGTAGGAAATGAGCCTGTTGAGGGAGTCATCGGTAGTTTTGGTGTGGATGGTGTAAACGAGAGTGGAGAAAAACTGAAAAATGTATGTGAAGAGTGTAGATTGAGTGTAGGTAATACGTTCTTCAAAAAAAGGCGTATACACAAGTACACCTGGCATAGACTTGTGAGGGGAGAAATTGTAGCAAGGGCATTGATGGATTATGTGCTGGTGACAAGGGAAAGATTGTGTAGACTGCTGGATGTGAATGTGATGAGAGGTGAGGCGGAGGGTATGTCCAGATCATTACCTGGTGGAGGGAAAGCTAAGAGTTAAGAGTTACAGGAGAATAAGAGACAAGCGTGAAGTAAGAGAGGTAATAAAAGTTAGTGAGTTAGAGAAGAGTGAAAAAGAGAGGGAGTACAAGGAAAGACTAAATGAAAAGTGGATGGAAGTGAGAGAGATGGAAGAGAGAGAAGTAGAGGTTGAATGGCAACAGTTTAAGGAAGGAGTGAAAGCAAGTGCAGAGGTAGTATGCGGCAAAAGGAAAGTAGGAGGCAGAGGTATCAGGAAGGGAAGCGAGTGGTGGAATGATACGGTGAGAAAGGCAGTTGAGGAGAAGAGACAGTGTTTTGAGAGGGTTTTACAGGATGGTAGTGTTGAGGTATGGGAGAGGTACAAGGAGAAAAGGAGAGAGGCAAAACGGAAAATTAGAGAAGCGAAAAAAGATGCAAACGAAAGGTAGGGTCAAAGGTTGAGTGAGAATTTTGAAGAACGAAAGAAGATGTTCTGGAAGGAGGTAAATAAAGTAAGGAAAGGAGGACAAAAGAGGGAAGAGTCAGTGAAAGATGAAAATGGAGAATTACTAGTGGAACCAGTTGAAGTGAGGAAAAGATATGCCGAGTATTTTGAATCTTTGTTAAATACAAGAGATGGAAGAGAAGCAGTGATTGAAGCAGAGGTGGATGGAGATAGGTTACCCAGGCCACCCAGGTGGCAGGGAATGAATGAAAGGATTGAGGAAAATGAGGTGAAAGAAGCAGTGAAACAAATGAGAGCGGGAAAAGCAGAAGGTTTGGATGGTATTGCTGTGGAGTGTATAAAGAAGGGTGGAGATGTGATAATAGATTGGTTGGTGAGACTTTTCAATGTGTGCTTTGCTGTGTCAATGGTACCAATAGACTGGAAGAGTGCATGTATTGTGCCGTTGTACAAGGGGAAGGGAGATCGGCAGGAGTGTTCAAGTTATTGAGGTATTAGTTTATTGTCAGTGGTTGGAAAGCTGTGTGGCAGGGTGTTGATAGAGAGGATAATAAAGTGTACGGAAGTTGCAAAAGGAGAAGAACAGTGCGGTTTTAGGAGGGGAAGAGGGTGCGTGGATCAGATGTTTGCAGTAAGACAGTTATGCGAGAAGTATTTAGAGAAGCATAAGGAGATATTTTGGGCATTTATGGACTTGGAAAAAGCGTATGATCGTGTGGACCGTGAAGCAATGTGGAAGGTGTTAAGGATTTATGAAATAGGAGGAAATTTGTTAGAAGCAGTTAAGAGTTTTTATGAAGGGAGCAGAGCATGTGTGAGAGTAGGAAATGGTGAGTTGAGTGAATGGTTTGAGGTAAAGGTAGGTTTGCGACAGGGTTGTGTAATGTCACCATGGCTGTTTAATATGTTTATGGATGGTGTGGTGAGGGAGGTGAAAAGGAGAACTATGGGAAGAGGATTGGGTTTAGTAGGGAAGAATGGTAGAGATTGGGAGTTGAATCAGTTGCTGTTCGCTGATGACACAGCATTGGTGGCAGATTCTGATGAGAAACTGCAGCGGGTAGTCAAAGAGTTTGGTGTGGTTTGTGGAAGGAGGAAACTGAAGGTGAACGTCAATAAAAGTAAAGCAATGGTGTGTAATAGGGGAGAGCATAGGGTGAATCTATATGTAGGCTGGATGGGGAAATATTGGAACAAGTAGAGTGTTTTAAATATCTAGGAGGAACGATAAGCAGGAGTGGAGGTATGGAAGTGGAGGTAAAACAGAGAGTGTGTGAAGGAAGGAAGGTTTTCGGAGCAATGGGAAGTATGTGGAAGACGAGAAATCTCGGAGTAAAAGTAAAAAGTGCACTGTATCAAGGAATTGTTGTGCCAACAGTGATGTATGGGGCTGAGACATGGGCTCTGAAGAAAAAGGAGAAAAGAGGGCTGGATGTGATGGAGATGAGCTGCTTGAGGAGTATGTGTGGAGTTACTCGTAGAGACAGATTGAGGAATGAAGAGATACGTAGGAGAGTGGGGCAGCAGGAACATTTGTCAGCCAGAGTGGACAGAAGGGTGCTGAGCTGGTATGGTCATGTTGAACGAATGGGAGATGAAAGGCTTACAAAGAGAATATGTGAGTCAGGTACAAGGGGAGATAGAAGGGCAGGAAGACCCCCATTGAGATGGAGAGACTGTGTAAGAAAGGCTTTGGATGATAGAGGAATGACTATAGATCAGGCAGGGGAAGTGGTGGTGGACAGGAGTGAATGGAGAATGCTTGTGAATAGTTGAATGAACACGTGGTCATTTGGAGTAAGGGGTCGGGCGCAAGTTGGACTAGATAATAGTCCATCAGGCGCCTGGCCCGGGGAGACGATTAATATGAAGGGTGCGCCTGGAAGTGTGGTGGGAGGGCTTGTGGCTTTGGCTCCGCTGCATGTCTGCCTGCCGAGATCGGAACCTCTCCGGGTGGTCGGGGGCCGGGGGAGTGCTGGAGCGACCTTGGTGACCCTGGTCTCTGGGTCTTCTCCTGGGTGACCTGGATGTGTGTGAGTTTGTGCTTTTTATCTGTGTTTATTTGTTGTTTTATGTTGTTTTTGTGTTTTCCCTGTTCTTGCTCTGTCTTGAGTCGGCTACCCCCAAAATGGGGATTGGGCCTGAGCATATAGATAGACAAAGTTTTTTCGTATTGAGAACCCAATCATAAAGACGAAACATGAGTGATTTTGCGTGTGCTTATGATGAAGGTTCCTCTGAGGTCTGCGGCGGTAGATTCAAACTACGCGTATGAGCGTTTGAAGAGGTAGCCTTATGTAATAGGCATAATCGTCAATGATTACGGGGCCACTACTAAATATTAGGTTTTCTTTATCTCCTTGCAGGAGTCAAACCTATAATGTCAGGACACCCACGGGAGCAGTTGTCGTATAGACGCAGCCTGGCGGCGTCTAGACGACGACTGGCAACGGGATGAGAACGGCGGCAAAAAAACTTTGGAACGGCCCTAGTGGCCACATGGGGCCTCCGGATTGATGCCATCCTGCCTATTTTCTTGGTTGAGGACGGTTGTGACGTTAATTCGTGCATGTGTGAACCGAGCTTTACTGGTAGCCTGTACCAGTTAGGCATTCAACTTTGACTTTCAGTATGACACTAATTGAGAAAAAAAAAAAAATTATTTATGATATACTGTACAAAATTCTCCTGACATTAGGCCTACCCTCTTATTCCTGAAATGTGGTTATCTTGTACCGGGTATTGTGACAGATTTTTTTTTTTTTAGATTCAATACCGGTATAGTTTTTTTCCACACTTTCTTGATCACTAGAGTTCCTGTGTAAGAATAACTGGAAGAGTGTAACAAACCTTCCATTAAGTGCAACAGATGCAATAAAACAAAAAGTAAACACATTGTTATGAGAAATTGTGTTGCATTCAGTGACAATACACAAGGCAGCATATTGCGGAATTTATCCAGTTTAACACCGGGTCGAAACCATCGATATATTATTTAGGCAAATATATTAGTTATGTCATGTACTTCATTGCCACACATGTACAAACCGTGGGTAATTAATTATAATATGCGCCCTAAATAACTAACATAAAATCTAAGGATGTAGTATCCGGGATACGGTCGTCATGTTTACATAGGTCGTACGATCGCGGTCGCTTTTGTTTTATTCTGTTTTTGCCCCCTACTGGCAACATATATGATGATGACAATAAGTCAAGGGGGGGTGAGGGGGGCAAAGCCCCTCTCAACTTATTTTTGTATCCAACGGCAGTCAAAATTGCCGGAAATGTGATCGCGATCGAGCGAATATGTTTTGTTGCTTTGATGTCTTAAGATTGATGGATAATGTTTGTTTTGCAATTTCCGACGGGGTTCATAAAATAACACACCTAAAAAAAAAAAAAAAAAAAAAATCAAAATACTGTACAGTACAGGGTACAGTACTTGTAAAATTCATCCCCGGTGTTAAACAGGATATTTACCCATATTGCAGCATTGTACATCCCAGACAATATTATAAACTTGTTTAGATTATAAGGCAGCATAAAAATTTGACTGTAGCCAGAAGCGAATGCAACAAATTTCAATGACTAAATGCGTAGGCTATTCCTTAATTTTTGGGTAACATTAAAGACAGCTAGAGCCGCCTTATTTACCAAGTTTTCTTTATATTTTTTCAAGGAATATAGCGTTTTATTTTTGTTTTTCATGGTTTGAGTGGAGGATTTGCATTAAGTTACCCATTATTCATTAATCTGAAGATGCGGCCTCAAATGGCGCCATTTATTGGGTGAATCGTGCTTTTACAGTAGGTAAGGGAAATTGTGGGGTACATTGGATACGCTGACAGGTCAGTTGAACCAGTGCTAACTCAACCAGTGGCCACTTCAACCAGTGACCATTTTAACCAGTAGGTTAGGTTAGGTTACTGGTTAAAATGGTCACTGGTTGAAATGCCACTGGTTAAAGTGGCACTGGTTTAACTGACATGGAACCATTGGATACACACTGGGTTGAAGGGGGCATTACCCCCCTCACCCCCCCTTGATTTATTGTCATCCTCATATATGTAGATCTGTAAGGGGGCAAAAACAGGTTGCCAGTATTTCGGTTTTGTGAGTAATGGCTCACGCCATTTATTGGGTGAATCGCACTCACCACATCTTTCAAAAGAAGAAGGAGGTCAAGTCGAAGGATTCATTGGGCGCAATGCTTTGTTTACGGTCGGGACTTATTATTTTTGTGTTATTTTTCGGTGTATTCGGGTTTTTTCAAGTGTCGATAACGAAATTCCTCCATGCGGACTATACTGTAATGAGAAAAATATGGCGAGTCTATTGGCCCCTATTTTCCCTAATAAATTATTTCTAATAGGGCAGCGAAAGAGGTCTTGAATATTATAAATTTTTGCATTGTGCTAATCAATACTGTACCATTTTGTATCAACACACCCCAGAGCAAATTGGGCCAGAATACTGCCCTGTTGTTACTGAAAGGGTTTTATTCTATTATGGTGTCAAAGCACACCGTCTATACTTAGTGCAAAATACATTTGGCATATTTCGTGTTCACTTCACTATTTGTGTCCACCCCACATAGCCTAATGTGGGGTCTGTTTCTGATTAGGATATATTATGGGAAATGGGAACTCCAGTCTGCAAAAAGTACAGTACAGTACTGGTATATAAATAAAGTACTGTACAGTATAATGAACTTTAAATTATGAGAAACAAAGTCAGGCGAGACATAAATGATGCAAAACAAACCCCTGCTTGATCTTGTCGATAAAAAATCTGTTTGCGTCCGTTTCGTTGTCTTATTTCATCCTAAATTTTTGCTCAATTTTATCAGAATATCTATATCTATCTATCTATTGCCTGACGCCGTGATCCCCGAAGGGGTGGCCACGAACGAACCGGCCCCAGTCAATCGATGCCCCTCCTCCCATCCAGCACCGCCTTCATTCATATACTTCCTCACTCTCGTACAACCTCTTAGTCAATCTCTCGCTTTCCATACGTTCCATATGGCCGAACCATCTCAAGTTGTTCCTTTTCACACTTTCCAGCACATCTACCTCCACACCACACCTCCTTCTTACTTCCTCATTCGTCTGTCTATCCCTCCATGTAACTCCGCACGCACTTCTCAAAGTAACTCATTTCCACCGCTCTCACTCTTGGTCCGAGTCTCTTCCCGAACGTCCATGCTTCGCTTCCGTAAGTTAGTGTCGGGATTACCACACTGTCATGCAAGGACTTCTTCACTTCCATACTGACCACTCTATTTCTTGTTACTGCTTTCAATGTTCCCACAACCCTCTTCCCCTGCTGCACCCTCTCCCGCACTTCTTCATCCATAGTCCCATCTTTACTCAACACACTGCCCAGATACTTAAAAGAGCTGACAATCTCCATATCCTGACCGTTCAACTTCACCTCACACTCTGTGACTTCACCCCTTTCGAAGACCATAACCTTGCTCTTCCCCGCATTTACCTTCAAATTCTGTTTTTCGCACACTGTTCCAAACTTATTTACCAGACCCTGCAACTCCCATTCATTATCGCTCATCAGAACTGTATCATCCGCAAACAGCAGTATAGGCAGCTTCCACTCATTTCCCTCCCTTTTCATCGATACAGGTGAGCATCCGCGTAGTGTAAACAAGACGGGCGGTACACCCGGTAACTACATTCTTGCCAAAATATATTATTGTATTTAACAGGAAGGTACGACGAGGTAAGTGATGTGGTATAGGTGGCAATATGCAGAAATGGATTATAAGGGCATTTCGCCCCCTCTGACAAAAGTCTATCAATCTAGATGTGACACGGATTTTACATTGTTTCAGAGACATTAACCTAACCTAACCTAACGTAAGGGGTTAAGGGGGGGGGGGTAATCCATTTCCGCATATTGCCACCTACTGTATACCATTACCACATCACTTACCTCATCATACCTTCCTGTTAAATACAATAATAATTTGTTTAGCTCGTATAGGTGCAATTATAGACCTATACCCTCATTTCTAATGGTAGTTTTGGGTTCCTATAATTTTATGCTTCATAGCTTTATAATTTTTATCCACCGGAATTTTTTTTTTCTTGGGTTTATTTATTTATTTTTATTTTGTTTTGCATTAACCCTTCTTTGGCAGGACCAGACTTAAGTCGGTCTAGAGAAGAAAGGACTATGTGGCGGGGATCGACTTAAGGCTGTGTGCAATTCTGAGCAATATTTGGCTCGGAGAGAGAGACGAGCGGTGGGAGGAGCGTAGGTCCACTCTGACCGCTCGGCACGGCTCCCGCGCCAGCACTGGGCACTACTCCACACACACCCACACTCACTGCCTCGCTACACAGGGAATTATGTAAGGAAATTACCGTATTTTAGGGATTTTGCACTCGTCTTGCACGCTCGTTGCAAGAGAACGCGTGGTCATAGAAGGATGGTAGTGCGGGAGGGGTAGTATAACTGTAGATTTACCGTTGAAATTAGTTACAATCCCGGAAAACTTTATTTCTCTCATTATCCAACGATCTTATAACACTCGGATGTAATTCATTTTCAGAGTAAATATCATTTTTGTTTTGCCTTTGGATACAGGATGGGTTGAGGGGGGCTTTGCCCCCACTCCCCCCCCCCCCATGAATTATTGAAATCAGCATCTATTTTAACAGTAAAGGCCTTAATAAGAATTTCACTGCCGTCAATAGGGAGAATTCTAGGGAGAGTTTTTTGTTTTTACAGTGCTTTATATAGTGCACATAAAATGGATCTCCGGAGGTTAAAACAAATTTTAGTATGATCTTTGCAACATCCTTATTATATAATAGCCTTCAAATATTGAGAAATAACTACAGTAGTGGTAGTTTCGGTTATAAGTACCCAAAAAACCTAACCTAACCTAAATGTATTTGGGGGCTATTAGGTTAGGTTAGGTTTTTTGGTTATGTTACCTAATGCTAAAATAAAAAAATAAAGCCAAGAAAAAAAAAATTCCGGTGGATAAAAATTAGATAATCTTCAAGGACACTACATCTGCCTTATTAGAAACAATTGGTAAAAATTGAAGAGACCCAGGACAGCCTTTTTACTAATTAATTATAGTTTTTTTGTTTATTTTTCTTTGATACACAGTGTTGTTTAATACCGAGGACCGTCGCATTTTAGTATTTTCAACATTAGCCTAACCTAACCTAACAGTTTCTTACAGTAGATCCTCTGGAAAAAGACAAACTAGGCCTGTGTATCCAGCTCAGTACCAGTACTTGCACTGCTGCGGTCGTTTTCGGTGTTGGCGGCGGCGGTAGCAGACGTAACATTTTTACTATTCTGTATTTTTGCTTTATAATCAAACTTCAAATCTTGTCTTCCCAATGCTTTATCAAGATTACTTTCAAACTCCCTTATTGATTCGGAATCGACTACATACTGGGGCAGTGCGTTCCACTCATTTACCACTGTCACAAAATGAGTTCTTTGCCTTCTCAAGCCTATTTCTTTCTTTGTAAATTTTCTTAGTGTCCTCTCGTTCTTGTTCCCTCCCGCATCAAGAAGATACCTTCACACACATCCTCATCATACTTTCCTGACACTATCTTAAAAGTCTCTATCATATCCCCTCTCTTTCTCCTATATGACAGTGTCGGAAGCCCCAGTGTCCTCAACCATCCCATATTAGAATATTCTTCCTCTCTGTGGAACCTTGGGTATTTGGGGGACCTAAGACTACTGGAGTCTGTTCAGAGACGCTGGACTAAATCTATTGGGGGTCTCGAGAATCTTGATTATGGTGAGAGATAGAGGATATTAAACCTATTGTCCATTAAGGGTAGACTTCTTAGGCATGACATAATTAAGTACTGGCAAATATTTCACGGTCTCTGCTCAATTACTCCTGAAGATGTTTTTGATCGTCCCCAATATTTTGCAACCAGGGGTCACCCATATAAAATTGCTCACTCGAGATGCCAGCTTGAAATAAGAAAAAGATTTTTTAATCTTAGATATGTGTCTCTGTGGAACTCTTTGCCCACAGATTTGGTATCCCTGAATAACCTATTATCTTTCAAGGCTGCCCTTTCCGACTATCTTGCAGGAGTTTTATATGAATATTCATGATTTTGTTCTCGATGTCACACCTTCTGGCCTCCTCAACCACTTATACTTGTACCTTGTTTGTTAACGTAGCTGCTTATGATGCACTTTCCAGTCCATAGATTTCTATACTCCCTGTTTTTACTACAAATTTTAAATTATCTTTGGGCTGGCGCATCAGCAGTGTGTGGCTTCCGTGGACCCTGACCTACCACTTAACTCTGGGGTCTGGGAAGCCCACCAGGTAAGAACCTCTACTCATAGCCCGCGTTCTTCAACGTTGGTACTAGCTTGCTAGCTCTCCACTGCTTCTATATCCTTTACCATATATGGAGCCCACACCTGGTTCGCATATTCCAGGTGCGGCCTAACCAGCGCTGTATAGAGATTCCTGAAGATTTCTTCGTCAAGTGACACAAATGTCCTCCTTATGACCTTATCAGCTCTACAATTCTATTGGCTTTGTTTATCTTTTCCGCTAAATGTTCTGAGAAATTTAACTTATTGTCTATCACTACTCCTAGCCTATATCCTTTTCTGCCTTCACTTAACCTAACCTAACCGAAAAGTAAACAGGGAAAATGAGCTGGGCTTAGACCGTCGCGTATCCATAAACAGGGAACGTGAGCTGGGTTTAGACCGTCGTGCACCCAAAAACAGGGAACGTGAGCTGGGTTTAGACCGTCGGTTAGTTTTCGGGATAATTATCGCGAATAGACTCGCAGCGTTATTATACTGTACATAATTTATTAGGGAAAGTGAAGCTCTATGGAAGCCTTATAATATACTCACATAGATTCCGTTGTGGTAGAATAGTTTTGATAAGTTTTGTAACTCGATTTTGTCGATATAAATAGTCCCGCGCGTAAACAAACTCAGTCCCGCAATCTTGAGAGCTCTGCTACGGACGTGTTCATGTTTACAAAAAGTGTTCGAAATGGAGTACACTCGCTACGGTAAAGTGTTATGTTCTACAAAGATGTTACTGTATGTCTAATATATGAACCCACAGTAGAAGAGGGGGTAGATGGGGAAATGGGGAAAAGAATGAAGGTAGTGAAAAGATTCCTGGAGCAGGTGTGGCAGAAGAGAAAATGGAATAGAATAGAATAGGGTGAGGGGGGAGAAGGTGATCAGAGTGGGGGGAGGAAGATAAATGAGATTAAATAGTAAAGAGGGGGAGAGGGGAAAAGTTAGATTAAGGTAGGGAGAGAACAAGATATTGGGGGGTGGAGGAGGGGGTAAAATAGGGAGAGGAGAGTTCTACTTAAGCTATATACCGGTACTTCGATTCTTTTTCTTTAACCTCTGAAGTGCGCATGGGGGTAATTAGACATCTCTGCCTGTGCGCATGTATTTGAGCTGTTTCCATCACTAAAATATTCATTTTACCATAAATAGCATTAATACTTATCCATATGCACCTATTATAGGTTGATTATAAAGGTATTAACCTGTTACAACAATAAAACAAGTGAAAACAGCGTTTGGATGGTCAAAATCGGCGATACAGGGTGGGAGTTACATAATGTATGGGTGAGGCAACCTCCTTTCCCGCCAATTTCCCCCAAGGCTGGAGAGACACTGTCGATCAATACTCTCTCTCTCTCTCTTGCACTCGCTTGCTAACAGTGATGACAATGCCCTGCTTGCAACTCGCTAATGTTAGCACGAAAATATACCTCAGAATAAGGGAATAACAGGGAAAATAGGTGATAACTGAAGGAGGGGAGGTAGAGGAGTGATATTTTGCATGGCCCAGGGGCAAAAAACAAAACAAAACAAAAAATAAAATAAAATAAAAACAAAATTTGATGTTTAAAGTTGATTTTTTTTTTCTCTGACTCTTAACCCTCCAGCCCCGGCTATGTATTATATATATATTCCTCGAAACCCGGTGTTTTGGCCGAAAAACGTCTAGGCTAGGCTATCGTATATTCGTTAATCAGACTGCTTCCCGCATTCCCGCGCATCCCCAAGCGTAGCTGTGTTATTTACCTAATTGTATTTACCTAATTGTAGTCTACAGGAGTTGAGCTAAGCTCGTGTTGTCCCGTCTCTCAGTCTACTTTTTATCAAATTTGTTCTTGAAAATATGGATATTCCTTGCCCCTACCACCTCCTCCTCCAGCCAATTCCATTTGTCAATACATCTATAGGGGAAGCTAAACTTCCTGATATCGTTCTTGCAGGTAGGTCTTTTTACTTTGTAGCTGTGGCCTCTAGTTATTCCTGTATCCATAATTAATATATCCTCCCTATCCAGCCCCCGGGTGCATTTGTACATCATTATCATGTCTCCCCTCTCTCTCCTCTCTTTTAGACTCGGTAGATTTAATTTGTCTAGTCTCCCTTCATATGGCAGTTCTCTGAGACTTGGAACCAATCTAGTAACTGCTCTCTGGATTCTTTCTAACTTGTGAATATGCTTCTTTAGATGCGGGGACCACACCACTGCTGCATACTCCAATCTTGGTCTAATCATACTCTTCATAATTTTCGCTACCATGGTCTCATCCAAGTAGTTCAGAGCAACTTTCATATTCCCGGCCATTGCATACATTTCGCTAAAGAGCTTGTTAATATGTTTCTCTGGCGACAAATTATCTTGTATAATCAACCCTAAATCCTTTTCTTTTTCAGCCTTGCTAATTATATTATCTCCCATCCTGTACTCCCAATTTGGTCTATTCACACTTCTTCCCATATTTAACACATGGCATTTACTTATATTAAATTTCATTTTCCACTTGGTGCTCCATTCGTATATTTTATCTAAATCCCCTTGCAGCTCCTCACAACTACTTTTATTTGTTATTTGTCTCATAATTTTTACGTCATCTGCAAACATTGACATGTAGGAGTTTATGCCTATCGGCAGGTCATTCACGTACATAAGGAACATGAGAGGTGCCAACACAGATCCCTGCGGCACACCACTCTCAACTTTCCGCCACGATGAGTAAGTTCCTCTAATGTTGGTCCTCATTTCCCTATCTGTTAAATAGCTCTCCATCCATTTCAGCAAACTCCCCCTGACACATCCTAGCGTTTCAAGCTTAGATAACAATCTCTTATGTGGTACCTTATCGAATGCTTTGGAAAGGTCTAAGTAGACGCAGTCCACCCATCCGCCTCTTTCTTGGAGTACATCTATCACCCTACTGTAATAACATAGCAAACTGGTAACACAAGATGTCCCTTCTCTGAATCCAAATTGCTTTGGGGTTATTATCTTCTTTTACCTGTAGAATGGCATTAAGTAGAGCTCTCTAAGTCAACTGGTTGAGCTGTGATGATGATTTCATTGGAGATAACTTTATGGCCAAAACAGCCACTTTACACCACTTTTCGATACTTAACAACATACAGGCACACACGAACAAGCGACGCTCTCCTTCTTGTGGCCGGAGATGCGGGGCGTCGGTCCAGCCGGCTGTTGTTTACATGCATCGGACCGATGCCTCGCACACGAAGCTCACAGGCTTTCAACCACTGGGCGTTCAAGAGGCCTTCCGGTTACCTGTTATATGCTTTTTTATGGACGTTCAAGAGCCCTTCCGTGGTGAGAGGGTTAAACCCTTCCTACCCGGGCAGTCTTACCTAATGACGGTCGCCCGTACCCGGGCGAAATGGCTGAAAAACGTCTAGGCCTAGGCTACCGTATTTATGTTTATTTTCACTGCTAGAACTTTCCCACTCCTCTATAATCGTAGTGCGGTTTTCAATCTGTATTTTGGCGTTGAGTAGAGCTCTGTAAGTCAACTGGTTCAGTTGTGATGACGATTTCAGTGGAGCAAATATTGCAGAGATGTTGCCAATATGGGGGCTTTTCAGACACTAATTTAGTCTTACGTCAGAACAATAACATTGAAGAGTCTTCTCCTTCTTGTTTTCGGAGGTGCGGTGACGCAACGCTTGGGTTTGTTGACATACGTCGTACACACAGCGTTCAGACCAAGCTTAATTAGGCTATTAACCCTTAAAAAGCGGCTCACCACTTAAGTCGAGTTAAATAAAGCTGGACTATGTGGCGGCGCTCGACATAGGTCGAGTGGCAATTTCAGCACGTAATGTGGCTGAGAGAGAGAGACAAGTGGTGGCAGGAGACTAGCGAGCGTATGACTGCTCCAGACCACCGCGGCGAACCTACTGACACAAATCTCAGCTCCCTCCTCCCTCTCTCACTCGCTACATACTCAATTATGTACCGAAAGTACCGAATTACCTGCTTTTTGCACTCGCGTTGCACGGTTATTGCAAGAAAACTATCCATCATACAAGGATCGTTATGGTGTCATTCGAAAGCTCTGTTTATGCCCTTTCAGGGATAGATACTTGTTTTACGTTCTGGGTCTTATTTAGGCATGAAAATGATCACGTAAACAGCCCTATTTTGGCTAAAAACACCCCGCTGGGCGGTACACATAAATAAACCGCATAGGCCGCTCTTAAGGTGTTAAGCTGCCGTCTTAGGTAAGGCAGCCCGGGTAGCGGCCCTTCTGCCGAGCTGTCCTTATCTAAGGCAGCCCGGGTAGGAAGGGTTAAGAGTCTTCTCGCAGTCTGCCGGGGGAACTCTTAAGAGTCCTCCCGCAGTTCCCGGGTTAACTATCCTTTCTACGACTACATATTTTCTAAACTAAATCTTAATCAAGCTCTAGCTGTTTCTGGAGAAGGGATCACCGGTGCATAGGTGAGCAACTCCACAAGAAGAAGAAGAAGAAGAAGCTGGCATGCAACTTGCAAGGGCTAGTGTTGTATCCCACGTACTGGGTCTAGGGTTAGGTTAGGTTGTTTGGTTAGGTTAATATACTAGGTCTCGGAAATAAGATTCGTAGTTGCGGTAGTATTTACATCAAAACTATAGTTAACTATCAATATTTACGAGTCACACCACAGCTGGAATCTCATTTCTAAGGGTAGTTTTGGGTTCCTATCATTCTATGCTTCATTGTATATACTTTTTATCCACCGGAATTTTTTTTTTTTTCTTGTTTTTTTTTTTTTTTTTTTTAGCATTAACCTAACCTAACCTAACCTAAATGTATTTGGGGGCTGTTAGGTTAGGTTAGGTTAGGTTAGGGCCTAGACCTAATGCTAAAAAAAAAAAAAACCCAAGAAAAAATATATTTTCCGGTGGATAAAAAGTAGGAAAAACTAAATAAGATGGTCACCAATTTTCCCATGGATTTTTTTATTTTTCCGTGTTAGTTTTCATCAATATATAGTGTTTGGAAATAATTGCAACCCTCGGCGAAACCGTTTTCCCCATTATACAACGATCTTAAGACACGCCGCCCGATAGTGGGGAGGGCTATGAAGTACAGGGAAAATGAGGGGTTAAATACGTAAAACGGCGATTAAAACGAATTTTAGCAAAACTTGGCTCGGGTTTTAAGGTATTTCTAAGGCCTAAAACCCAATATTTCGAAAACCCGAGCCAAGTTTTGGCCAAAGCTGGCTCGGATTTTGAGAGTTTGTAGACAACAAAATGACAGTAACCTCATTTAGAAATTTGGCTCAGGTTTCCCGAAATTGCAAAGGCATAAAACCCGAATTTTGGAAACCCGAGCAAAGTTTAGTATAACTAAATAAGTTGGTCACCAATTATTTTGCAATATTTGAACACACATATGGATTTTATATGCTCTAAACATAATATGAAAATGTGTTTTAAGCCTCGGCAAAACCTAATAAAAATATATGGTACTAAAATGGAATTTTGTTGAAACATTGTTGTCAATACCTTCCTATAGACGGCACCGATTCGTACATACGCCATTTTCACCTGTCTCCCGAGGTCTGTCCACCAGCTTTTTAGTCCACTCCACCTGCCCATCTCTGTCGATAGGTTGGGTTGTTTGGTTAGGCTTTGCGCAGTGGCAGTATCGTAACCAATGAGGTTTAGTTTTCCGAGTGACGTATCTGCTACTGCTGAAGGCCCAAAACAGTTAAAGTTTTCACATTTCATCTTTGCCTAGTACTTGCGACACCTCGGTTGGGTTACCTTCTTTGGAAGGTAATCAAGTCGTACCCCACCTGCTCGTGGTGACCTCGCAAACACCCATTTCTATTTATTTTTTCCATTTATTCTTTTTTCAAGATAGGGTGACACAAACGGGGGCGGCGCTACCTGGGTTTATCCCAGGTAGTAGTTTAATTTTACTCTAAATTTTATTAAGTGTTTTGTATATTTTTAATTGTAGGCTACATTAATATAAACAATGGCCGGCCAAGGCAAACGGAGGCAGAGTTTATTGGGAGATGAAGAGAGCTATGAGTTTGAGGGATTTCTGGCAGAGGGTGGTGAAGTGGAGGATCAATTGACTGT
Organism: Paralithodes platypus; assembly: GCA_032716605.1. Taxonomy (NCBI): domain Eukaryota; kingdom Metazoa; phylum Arthropoda; class Malacostraca; order Decapoda; family Lithodidae; genus Paralithodes; species Paralithodes platypus. The sequence goes on from CM064508.1 coordinate 44,006,352, forward strand.
AGTTAAGAGACAGATGATGGGTCTGTTAAGATGGAAGGGAGTTATGGAGAATTGGAGGAGATATAGGTGTGAAGGTGGAGTCACTGACAGAAATATGTGGAGCCAGTTCAGTAGCAACTGCAGATGGGCCATTAATTGCTAACCTAGATGCAGTGATAAGGAAAGTAGATGAGCTGGAGGCAGAGAACATGGCACTCAAGGAGCAGCTAAAGGAGTATGAGGGCCATTTAAGTGAGAAAGTAAAGGGAGTAATAAGTGAGGAGAAAGATGAGTGGACAAGGGTGGGGAATGCTAAGGTGGATGCATTGGAAGAAATTATGAAGGAGCAGGTGGAAGAGAGAGAAAAAGAGAAAAGAGAGTTTGAGAAGAATGTAGTGCAGGTTTTGAAGAGCAAGGAAAAGGTAGTGAGGGAAACAGCGGAGACCAAAAAGGAGCCGACCAAACGCACCACTGAGGTGGTAGATGGTGGAAAGAAAAAAACTGTCTGGGACCATCAGGTTCTGGTAGTGAAGCCAAAAGACCGATCCTCCGAGCCAGTAAGCCCACCAGATACAAAGGCAATCGAGACTGCTTTGGCTTCGGTTCCGGTTAACAAGTTAACTAGAACTGAGTCAGGTGTACTGGTGGTACGACTTCCATCCAAGAAAGCCAAAGAAGATGCAGGAAGGGCCATCAATCAGTATTTGGGGGTGGACAGTGCCTTCAGTGTCTCCGAACCAAAGAAGATGATGCCAAAAATGACTCTGGTAGGCATTGCTAATGACGCTGAGGATAATGAGATCATTCCCAGCATCCTCAACAAGAACCCAAGAATAAAGTCCCTGGTCGACGATGGCTTAGCTATGAATTTGCTATTCACTAAGCAAAAGAGTGATGCACACACTAAGATTGCGGTAGTAAAAATGTCACCTGAAATACGCTCTTCCATTGTGGATGATGGCAATTCTGTGTATGTTGGACTTGTGAGATGTCGTGCATACGATCGCTTCTGGGTAACACAATGTTACCATTGCCAGGGCTTTGGTCATACCAGTGACAGGTGTTATCGGAAAAATGAGGATCCAAAATGCAACTTCTGTGCTGGTACTCATAACTCAAAAGACTGCACCAACAAGACTTCCCCCAAATGTATAAATTGTATGAGCTCCACATCAGTTACGGAGCCGCCAAATCATTTCGCCTCAAGTAGAAATTGTCCTTTAATGACAGCTCAGAGAGATAAAGTTATTGAGAACACCGATTTTGTAGGTTCAAAAAACTGAAAAATGCACATGGGAGCCGGTTGAAACTGGGTCTGTTGAATGTTCGTTCCTTGCGTAACAAAATGGATCATATTTGCGAGATCTTGGATGAACGTAACCTTGATGTATTATGTCTCACTGAGACCTGGTTGTTCGAGTCAGATCTGAATATTATCCAGGCGGCATTGCCTAAAACCCATTCCATAATAAATGTTCCTAGGCCTAGGGGAGATCATCCGGGTGGTGGAGTGGCAGTTGTCTACTCCACATCTCTGGTGAATATCTTGCAAATAAGCCATAACCCAGCCCCTCTTTATTATGAACTGTTGGAAGTGGAAATAAAACTCCATCAACAAATTCTAAGAATGGCAGTTGTCTATAGGCCTGGCCATCGTGGCACAGATAGGGGTTTTATGGAAGAGTTTGGGCAGTTTCTCGAGGAATTTTCTGCTAAAACTGGAAGACTTTTGATGTGTGGAGATTTTAATTACTGGGTTGACAGCCCTCATCTGAAGCCATTCTCTCCTGAGTTCCTTGAGTTGACTGATCAGAACAATTTTGTAAACCATGTGTCCCACCCAACTCATATCTTAGGACACACCCTTGACTTGGTTTTCTCTCCTGTGGGTTGTGGTGGTGTTCTGGATGTTGATGTTGAGAATGCTGACCCTAATACCTCTGATCATGCTTTGATTACTTTCAGCTTTGATTTCCCTAAGCCACTCACACATGAAAAAGTAATCAGATTTAGAAATTATAAAAATGCAGACCTAAATTTGGCTAGCAGTGAAGTAAAACAGTACTTGGGAAGTATTGATACTTCCAACCTTACTTCAGATGAGCTGGTGGAGGTACATGGAAATGCACTTAAATTAGTGTTCGATCATCACTGTCCAGAAGTAGAGAAGAAAATCATAGTACGAGATGATTCGCCCTGGTATAGCACTCGAGTTAAATTTCTTAGAAGAGCGCGTAGAAGAGCTGAACGTGAATGGCGGAAAAATAAAACAGACTCTACATGGTTGCAATACCTGTCAGCCAGAAGAGCTGTGGTCTACAAAATCAAAGATGAAAAGAAAGTGTATTATCAGGGAAAAGTTGACTCGTGTGGTAACGACCAGAGGAGGTTGGCTTCAATTGTAAACAGTTTACTTGGAAAAACAAGAGTTAGCTTAAGACCTTCTGTACCTGATGCCGAGTTGGCTGCCAACTTTGTGGCATTTTTTGCTGGCAAGATAACTCGCATAAGACAGGAATTGGATGATGCTTCTGTTGGTGAAGAACTTTCAGTTGTACTCCAACCCCGGCACATTCCTAATAATGTCCTCTCATCCTTTCACTCAGTAGAGGTGGACATGATCTCGTCCTACATAAGAAACCTCAATAAAACATTTTGCCCGTTGGATCCCATAAATGTTTCCAAGCTACCAAGAGTCTATGATCACACAGTTGAGTTTATTTCCAAAATAATTAATAAGTGCTTCTCTGAAGGTAGCTTCCCACATTCTGAAAAGCATGCACTACTCCGACCTACTCTAAAGAAACCTGGACTTGATGTTGAGAACATGTTGAACTATCGTCCTGTCTCCAACCTGTCCTTCATATCAAAGATATTAGAGCGTGCAATACTTGACCAATTACAACCACTACTTCAGCAGAATGAAACTATCCCAATTTTTCAGTCTGCTTACCGACAGCATCATTCAACTGAAACAGCATTGATTAGAGTACATAATGATCTAGTTGAGAACATTTGCAATGGTGTGGCCTCACTATTGGTCTTGCTTGATCTCTCTGCGGCTTTTGACACAGTGGATCATGAGTTGTTATTGAGTGATCTTTATGATTGTGGTGTGCGTGACTCCGCTCTCTTGCTTCTTGGGTCGTACTTGTCAGGTAGATCCCAGAGTGTGATGGTAAATCAAGTGGTCTCGGACTCGACACCCCTGCAGTATGGTGTTCCGCAGGGATCAGTTTTGGGTCCTATCCTATTTATAATTTATATTAGCAGTTTGTCTCTTCTGCTTCGTGCACATAATGTCACCTTTCACTTTTATGCAGATGACACCCAGATTTATGTGAGAATCACAAATATAGTTGATATACGGAGTAAGATGGAATTGTTGATGTCTGATATCAAGAAGTGGATGAGAGCGAGAAAACTTAAACTAAATGATGGTAAAACTGATATTCTCATCATCCGAGGAAATAGAAGAGCTGATGATATGGTAGGTGCCCTCTCCATCAATGTGGGTGGATCTCAGCTGCGACCGGCCAACTCTGTTCGAAATCTGGGTGTATATGTGAACTCCCGATTAGATTTCAAAGAGCATGTAAACCAGATAGTTAAAAGTTGTTACTTGCACATCAGAAATCTCTATTTGGTGAAGCCGTTTATAACCAGACGTTGCCTCCTGACGTTGGTTCACTCATTGGTCTTCTCTCGTGTTGATTATTGCAATGCCCTGTTGGTGGGTCTTCCAAATTATATTTTGAAGAAAGTTCAATCTGTTCTTAACAGGGCCGCAAGACTAATTTTTGGTGTTCCACCTAGAACTCCTACTACATCTCTTCACATAGAACTGCACTGGCTGCCAGTAAGAGCAAGAATAGAATTTAAGTTGTGTTTGGTGACTTTTAAGGTTCTCAAATTTGGTGAGCCTAGGTACCTTGCGGAGCTGCTCAGGCGCCCACCGGCACACCATGGTGTAGTTGTGCGTCATGACAATGACCCTTTTCGTCTTGATGAACCAAGGGCTTTCCAGCAGTCTTCTTTCTTTGAGAGGTCATTCTCCTACATGGCTCCGAGGTTGTATTAAAATGTAAAACTTGCAAACTAAAACAGGTTGCCGCTGTCCATGAGACAACTGAGTTCTGTTGAATGCTTCAAGAGACAACTTAAGACTTTTCTCTTTGAGAGAAGCTATGATCTTGAGAGAGGTGTCATGACAGATGGCTATAGAGTTTAGGCTATTTTGCCACTGCTAGTGATTGTTAAATGTGTGTTGTATATGAGCCTTCTTTTGATGCATTGATTTTTGTTCTTTTTTCTTTCTCTTTTCGAGCGCTAGTGAATTCTTCGGAAAAATTGGCGCTTATGAGAAATAAGTAACATGCTTATTATTATTATTAGGTTAATATACTAGGTCTCAGAAACATGATTCGTAGTTGCGGTAGTATTTACGGTATCTGGACACTTCGAGCTAATTCATATTCGAGCGGAGGCGCATTTAGGTTAGGTTAGGTTAAGTTAGGTTAGGTTAGGTTAGGTTAGGTTAAGATAGGTTAGGTTAGGTTAAGTTAGGTTAGGTTAATTAGATTGGATTGTGCATCCGCTCGATCAGGAATTCGCTCGAAGTTCCTCGCATTCGTATTTACAGATACGGCCGAATACCGGTAGGCTACTAAATGGGCGCCGGCCCAACCGCCATGTTGTATCCCACGTAGGCTTACTAGGTAGCCTACTACGGACACATTGTAGGCGTTAGGTGTGGATTAGGCTTGTATCCAATGTACTAGGTCTATGTTACTGGATATTTATGATTTAAATAAGTGCTACGTTTTCGATAAATCTGGTTATATGGCTTTGCAATTAGGGTAATCATGAGCCGATTTCCGACATGTAGTTAGTCTTTTTCGATTCTCAAAATACGATCAAAGTTTTGCCAAAAATTGGCTCGGGTTTTCCAAAATTATGCTTTTTGGGGTTTGCAATTTAGGGAAACGAGCCAAAATTCTAAATTAGGTTACTGTAATTTGTTTACTCTTAAAATTCGCAAAATCCGAGCCAAGTTTTGCCAAAACTTGGCTCGGGTTTTCCAAAATTCGGGTTTTATGCCTTTGCAATTTCGGGAAACCTGAGCCAAATTTCTAAATGAAGTTACTGTCATTTTGTTGTCTACAAACTCTCAAAATCCGAGCCAGCTTTGGCCAAAACTTGGCTCGGGTTTTCGAAATATTGGGTTTTAGGCCTTAGAAATACCTTAAAACCCGAGCCAAGTTTTGCTAAATACGTTTTAATCGCCGTTTTACGCATTTAACCCCTCATTTTCCCTGTACTTCATAGCCCTCCCCACTATCGGGCGGCGTGTCTTAAGATCGTTGTATAATGGGGAAAACGGTTTCGCCGAGGGTTGCAATTATTTCCACACTATATATTGATGAAAATTAACAGGGAAAAATAAAAAAATCCATAGGAAAATTGGTGACCATCTTATTTAGTTTTTCCCAAAGTTTTGGCAAAACTTGGCTCGGATTTTCCGAATTTTAAGAGTAAACAAATTACAGTAACCTAATTTAGAATTTTGGCTCATGTTTCCCTAAATTGCAAACCCCAAAAAGCATAATTTTGGAAAACCCGAGCCAATTTTTGGCAAAACTTTAATCGTATTTTGAGAATCGAAAAAGACTAACTACATGTCGGAAATCGGCTCATGATTTCCCTAATTGCAAAGCCATATAACCAGATTTATCGAAAACGTAGCACTTGCTTAAATCATAAATATCCAGTAACATAGACCTAGTACATTGGATACAAACCTAATCCACACCTACAATGTGTCCGTAGTACCTAGTAGGCCTACGTGGGAATATGGGATACAACATGGCGGTTGGGCCGGCGCCCATGTAGTAGCCTACCGGTATTCGGCCGTATCTGTAAATACGAATGCGAGGAACTTCAATCTAATCTAATTAACTTAACCTAACTTAACTTAACCTAACCTAACCTAACCTAAATGCGCCTCCGCTCGAATATGAATTCGCTCGAAGTGTCCAGATACCGTAAATACTACCGCAACTACGAATCGTGTTTCTGAAACCTAGTATATTAACCTAACCAAACAACCCAACCTATCGACAGAGATGGGCAGGTGGAGTGGACTAAAAAGCTGGTAGACAGACCTCGGGAGACAGGTGAAAATAGCGTGTACGAATCAGTGCCGTCTATAGGAAGGTATTGACAACCATGTTTCGACAAAATTCCATTTTAGTACCATATATTTTTATTAGGTTTTGCCGAGGCTTAAAACACATTTTCATATTATGTTTAGAGCATATAAAATCCATATGTGTGTTCAAATATTGCAAAATAATTGGTGACCAACTTATTTAGTTATACTAAAAAGTATATAGCAATGAAGCATAGAATGATAGGAACCCAAAATTACCCTTAGAAATGAGATTCCAGCTGTGGTGTGACTCGTAAATATTGACCAACTATTCTCCCACAGTGGAATCTATGTGAGTATAGGCCTAGGCCTATTATAAGGATTCCATAGAGCTTCACTTTCCCTAATAAATTATGTATAGCCTAATAACGCTGCGAGTCTTTTAAAAAAAAAAAATACCGTTTTCGGTTAGGTTAGGTTAGCATAATATTGAAAATATTAAAATGCGACGGTCCTCGGTATTAAACAACACTGTATATCAAAGAAAAATAAACAAAACGCTAGTACAAACTAGTAACTAGTACACTAGTAACTAGTACAAAGGCTGTCCGGGCCAATAGCGGGGATGTGGGGGCGCCGGGGCCCGGGTGGCAGCCCCCACCCATAATACTAGGCTAGGTTAGGTAAGGTTGTTAGGTTAGGTTAGGCTAATGTCCTTTCAAAGGGGTATAGGCTAGTAAACACTAGGATAGCCTATACGGTTATACCTGGTCAGAGGTAAGAAGAAGAAGAGTCCTGCTGTAGTCTCCTTGAATGCTACCAAAAATTATATAGGCCTAGCAATGAAGCATAGCCATAGCCTAAAATGAAAGGAACCCAAAACTACCATTAGAAATAAGATCCCAGCTGTGGTGCGGCTCGTAAATATTGACCACTCAAACTTTCAGATACAATTGGGCTAGGTTAGCCTATAGGCCTATATCAATACTAATGTGAGTACAGTAAAGGTAAAGCCTAAGCCTAATTAATAGTGTGGGAGACAAATTTCACTCTAATTTTTCCGGTCTGAGTTACAAAATTACAAGAATCAAAGGCAAGTAAGGAAGCTAAGTACATTGGTTGTGATTATAACATGTTTAAGGTAATCTAGCAAATCCACAAATGCCCCAAACAGGGTACTTATGGATTAAAGCACAGCCTATCTTACATGACGTCAAGGTTAACAACACCACTCTAGGCTGAAGTCCACACATTTAAACAGACTATTTAACTTATATTGCTCTTCTAGGTCATTAATAGTAATTAGAGTACTGTGAAATGGTTATATAGTTACCTGGGGACTATACAAGTGTCTTCAGGTCGTTTTAAAAGGCCAATAAGTGAGAGGACCCAGGCCACTGAATGACAAACACCCTCCTAGCACAAGTTCCACGTAGCCACTGACAACATTACCTTAAATTACACAGGCTTCATAAAATCATTGCGTACGATTTGATCTCCACTTGCTTCTAAATGTCACTTATTCTTATCAGAGACTAAGTTAATATTAAGTAAAAGTTCACTAATATGTAATCAAGACAAGAAAGTAAATATTGCAAGGGTATTTTAAAAATATGTCGGTGAGCTGTCACTTTAAGAATATTCTTGGAACGAGCAGATGATAGTATAGGCGGTAAATTTGAAACTGAAAACTTATCTCTTCCTCGTTCAGCATAGAATACCAGTGTGTATTTTAGTTCGAAGTAATTATAGACAAAGGTACATGCTATAATTATGCTATAGCTTTTCATTAGTTTTATTGGTTAAGAAACTATAAATTATTAGTAATATTTTACGAATATTTCAAGTGTTATATCACTCTGGGGTTTCAAGGGAAAATAATGTAATGTTGAAGGTATTGTAGGATAGCTGTAATATAATATAGGTGCTACTTGGATCACCAAACATCTTATACCTTGTCTTTCTTCCTCCCCATTGACCCACTCTTTCCTGTGCATAACCCCAGTATACCATTCTGCCCACGAGTTATATAGCAAACGGCGGATCACAAAACTACAACATAATGATATTAGTTATAGTGGAAGCTACTGTAAAGTGTAGGGGAATAATATATACTTTTCAAGAAAGGCTCTCTGCAGATCCCCTAATGAATTGAAATGACAGGCTGAAGGAGATGGAAATTACGTACTAAGTTGCTCAAGATAGGCAACAAGGTAGTTTGTCTATAAGAATGGGTTGATATAGTATATCTAACAATCCTGCTATATTCCTAATTCTTCAACAACCCCCATATGTCAAGCAGACTGAGAACAGCCATTTGTGGGTCTTCTTGTTCTTGTTCTTGTTTGCTTTAAGGGCACCTCAGGTAGGAAACCTGCTACGGCCCTACCTCGCTTCCACTGGCCACACAACAAAAGAGAGTTAATGCCTGGCGGGCTAAAAGTAAAGAGACACCGGCCACATAACAAGTTATAGTTAATGGAGATGCCCTGCGGGCTATTGACAAGTGATTCACTAGACACCACAATAAATTTCAATTAAAAATACAAGGCCAGGAGCGAGCGGGCCTCAGGCTGCCAACCAAAGCCCGAGCAGCCGAGGAACTAGGGCCATAGCTATGTCGCGAAGGGAGGTGCCCTTATCAAGCCAATCCAAGGCGTCCAGAAGCATACGACGGAAGGAGTCACCAGTAGGAGAAGGACGAGGAGTAACGGCAGGGCAAGGGGCAGCACAGGCGGCATAGGACAAGTGGCGGGAGGCCGGTTTGTTGTGGGCCGCCACAGAGGGGTCATCCACAGGGTCAGCACTGGCGGGAGGCAGAGACTGGAGAGCGGCACCAACAGGGTAAAGTTCCGGGACGGGAGGCCGGCAGGGGACAGGGCGGCCACCACGACAAGCGCGAGGAGAGCGATGGAGACGGGGACCAGGCGACTGAGCACTATGAACCGCCACTGCGGCCGGGGACAGAGGCCGAAGAGTGACCCCCAGTTCTTGAAGCCCCTCAGCCGGCAGCACCTCCTCCGAGTCCAATTCATCCTCCAAAACGTCATAACGATTACGAACAGCTGCATGCTCCAACCTCGTAGGCAACCGCCGGTCCTCCACCAGAGACGGGGCAGACGGAGGGGGGGGCCTCCTGGCACCACGCCGAGGGTTGAGGTCTCTAAGCTTCCCATTCATCTCTTTCAATCCAAGGCGGCCACCACAATATGAGGCATGCAGGTCCCGGGCCGCCTGTAGAACACTGCAGTCCCCCGACGTCACCCGGTGCCATCCACCACAAAAGAAACAGCTCTCCTCGTTAGGGCACGTCTTCCCATCAGCCTTCTCTGGATGAAATCCACCACAATTTGCACACCTGACCTTGTTCCTGCAGTATGCGAACCCATGGGAGAAGTGATGACAGTTGTAACACCGGAGGAGGGGGAAGGTATACCTCTCCACCCGGAAACTGACATGCCCAACGACCACTCTGTCCGGTAGCTTGGAACCCAAGAAGCGTAGGCGGCATTTGATCGATGGAACCAAGTCCCCCCCTTCAGCCCGAGTCCGCATCCGTTGCACCTCCAGTAGTTCAGGCGGTGTAGACCCCAGCACCCTCAAGGACTGCAAGAGGTCACTCTCCTGGATGGATGTTGCTATAGGACCAATCTTGCCGTACACATACTGGCCACCCACCGGCGAAGCCGAGACCTTACAGGTGACATCCCAGTCGCCCAACTTCACCATCTTCTCTGGGGGCGTGGGAAGGGAGGAGAGACAGCTCCATGGGAGCCCCACACACACCGACAAGCCCGTCCCAGGAACCCTCACTTCTCCCTCAATCGCATACTTGCCAAAAGGTGCCTCATTGATGGCCTTCGTCACCGCCACCGGGCGACTAAACACCGGACGGCGCTTCTTCTCCTGGAAGAGGTAGTGGACCACCCGATCATCAGCCACATGGGCGGCATGGACCCCATCTCCTCCACCATCAGCCGGCAAATCAGAGTCTACAGCACCGCCGGGACTACGAGTGGGCGATCCAGCATGAAGGCGTTTTCTGCCGAGCTCAGGGTCCCCGGCGCCATCAGAGGGGTCACTTGACGACCAGTCACGCTTCGTTGAGAGCGGAGAGGACTCCATCACCAGCAACCCGGCACCAGCTGACATCACAGCGCCGGTTCCGTCAGTACCGCCACCAAAATGGCGGTAAACAAAGTCGTCTTTGTCGATCGGCCGCGGACGCACTCGACGGCTAGACCACTTCCTGCCCACCATACACAGTTCACAACAACGCACACAAATGGGCAATGTAACATAGTCCTATTCCGCAAGTGGACATAATAAAATAATAAAAACGACAAAGGGCAACCGACGAGGAGCGGACGTCCACACCGTACGGCAGTCGAAAGCGGAATATTTGTGGGTCCATATTGAACTCAATTTAGTTGCTTCATGTGTGAAAAACAATATAAGGCATCCACAGTAATAGACTACACATTAAATTATTAAATATGATCATACAATTACCGTGATTTTAAGGTATTCGGTTATGGCTCTTGTCCTTATCTTTTGGGAATACACAATTTACAAGGGATGGTTGTCCCTAGATGGCTGAGCAGGAATTGTTGGATGAATGCTCATGGTAATCAAATATTTATGTATGTATCCAGCATTTTCTAATATTATTAAGCTATTAAGGAATATTGAATATGGATACAAACCACATATAAAGGCTAGATTATTATATGAAGGAGAATACATTCACTATCATCACACATTAATTATGGATACAGGAATAACTAGAGGCCACAGCTACAAAGTAAAAAGACCTACCTGCAAGAACGATATCAGGAAGTTTAGCTTCCCCTATAGATGTATTGACAAATGGAATGGGCTGGAGGAGGAGGTGGTAGGGGCAAGGAACATCCATATTTTCAAGAAAAAATTGGATAAAAAGTAGACTGAGAGACGGGACAACACGAGCTTAGCTCAACTCCTGTAGACTACAATTAGGTAAATACAATTAGGTAAATACAAAGACTGACACCACCTTCCACTTTCACCACATAAAGCCTGACGTAACCTTCCACCTTCACCACATATCATCTTCCACCATCACCACCACACACAACCATAAATCACATTCCATTATCATCACACATAACCTTCCATATCACCACACACATAACCTTCCATATCACCATATATAGCCTGACCTCACCTTTAACTATCACAAGAGACAGAAACTGCACGTATGTGTGGAGCACTTAGTCTTAAAATGTTATGTATGTATGTATGTACCAACACATACTATCATAATTATCTAATCTTGCATTACTATCACCACATTAACTAATATGCCTTTCTAATATTCTCAGAATATTTGACATCACACTCATTGTAACCGTACTTCGTATAGATCGCTCAATCTTTAAAAAGTATATAATTTTCACATCACATTGCTCCCATGATACACCATCCATTGACCATTAATTAACCACAACCATCACCACCCACAATAGCAACCTTCCATTGGAGTGAGGGAATGTGGCCTATAATTTGACAGCTAGATTACTGGTCTAGTGATAATTCTTTATAATCCATTGATTTAGAGCACTGTACAAGAATGTAGTATATTGACATGGGTTCTAATCAACCCTGGGCCTGCTCATGAAGTAACATTTATTCTCTTCTTCGCCCCTCCTTTAATGAGGTGTGCTACAATGAAATGGCAACACCATAGGAGAGAGTTGCCTAAAGCCAATATACTTGTGGCGGTGTTGATAAATGACTGCGAGGAACTCTTAGATGCCCTCAATAAAGCTTGGCTAGATATTTTTAGTAAAGGAGGAAGTGATGTAATGAAGTTAATGTATATTTCGACAACTAGACTACTTATCAGTGAGAACAGAGCGATCTCTGCCATACCCATTGATTACTCTGACTGTTCCTTTTACTTATATATTTTCTAGATCTCCAGTGACGGCGTCTCTTCTGTGGATTGACCTCCCAATCTACCAAGATTGGAAGCCAAAGCGTCACATTTTTCCTTTGCCCCTCAACTTTCTCTTCATAATTGCTGAGGGGCACAGGGCCCTGGGTGGGTCTTTGGTTTCCCGGGCATTTCCGCACCCTCCTCAGCTCCCCGCCATGGAGTGGCTTCGGTCACCCAGGCTTTATTGTGGTCGGCAGGGAGGGTTCTGTGGGGGCGCTCAGTTATGGCCTTGGCCTTGGGGCTGTTCGGCCAGGCAGCTTGGGGAACAACAACAACAACAACAATAACAACTAGACTACTGATCAAGTGAGAATCTTTTATAGTCCACTAATTTAGAGCACAGTATAAGAAGGCAGCGTAAGTCACTTGAGGTATAAGTTCAAGTCCATCAGACCTACCCATATACAGTAAAATCATTATCTTCTCCCCTCGTCTCTCTTTACACCATATTATCCCAGCTTACCAATCATCCATTTCCGCTTGGCATGCTTGGACCCATTTTTTTTTTGTCTGTTGATGGGAAACTTTACAAGACTTCCATTTGTTCTATATACAGTATATACAGTATACTGTATATACAGTAGTCTGTTATCAAGTAAAGTTAATATTTCTCACCCTGTACATTATATTGAACAAATTTAACATTGACTCTATGAATAAATGAACTGGACGACAATAATTGCTTCAGTGTTCTGGTAATGTTCACGGTCTACGGCTTATCAGCAAGCACTATTATAGCTAAGTGTGTCTCGTGTTTGTTCAGTCAAAATCTAGTTTGTCAAAAATCTTGATGGCAATACAGTGTATATAGTAGGCTATGTGAAACAAATAGTACTGATCACAGGCTATTAGAAACCTATGAGGACAGTCAAAGAAATTATATAGAAACGTATAATTACACAATTTATGAGAAAAGTTGTTGATGAACTACAGTAATTATTTTGACTGTAGCCTACCTATTATTATCTTCAATAATGGTTCAACTTTTCAATATGATGACACTTTTTCATTTTACTTTAATTTGCTGTCATTAAACAATTTCATGCAGCTTAGGAACTAGGAACTAAAAACTTCAATTGAGTGAGCTTTGGACCCTTTAATCCCTTGAGGTCGTTCCCAAGCTGCAGAAAATCACCTAATGTTTGGCATATTATAATAATGAAGTAAAAATTTCAAGTTAAAAATTCTGCAAGTTTAAAGAATAGCGATAATATTTGAGCATACCCTGTAGATGAGAGGTAATAAAACTACAATTAAGAAGAATAGTTATATTAATTTATAACTTTTACATAGGAAACATTTATATACAGTACCTCCAAATTAGACTTGTTACACTTATCAAAATACTGTACCGACATCTTACTGGCTAAGACTAAGGTACACCAGCCAATTTGTACCCAGTGCTCAAATTAGTACACAAGATTGATAATAATACCCACATAAAATTTGTAATATTAGGACTATTACATTTGGTACTTGTATGTATGTATGTACAGTATATACTCAGGCACATATCCCATTGCTGTGGGTGGCCGACTCGAGACAGAGCCCGAACAGAAACCTATAAAGTTCCAATTCTTAGGGTCCAGGACCACTTTCGCATTCCCTTGCCCCTTTCTTTGTCTCGTTGAGTAGGAGAATTGTACTGGTAATAAAATTATAATATACGATAGTTAAGGTACAGACGTGAGTATTAATAGCGATTAGCGACGCACACATTTGAATTAATATCAAACAGATACAAGATAATATGATTATTATATCCAGATGCTTCAGGACTTAGAGGTTCCGCAGAATCAAATTGTTGTATCTTTATCAATGCTCACAATTGTACATTTTGACGACAATGTATTCATATAACATAATATTTCTGTCTTGATGATGTAAATGGTTAGTGTTAAAGATCTGTATGTGGTAAATCAGGTTCGAATCCCGGTAGGATCACATGCTTTCATTAATATTATTGGTAGGTGTTTGGTGTTGGGAGTGAAATGAATAAATTTGATTATTATCAATATCGCATACTTACTAGAGCATCATGTACAAATTAGCTATAGTCCATTCATTATAGGTCAGCCAAAAATCTTGACCACTAACATCTATAACTCATACACGACTACAGTAATCAATCTAATATTTTTATAATTAAGCCAGGGTCAGCCAAGGTATAAGTGTGGACATTTACAGCCTATTTGCTCCTATGTTTTTAGAGGTACAGTACAGAGGTTAGGGTTCAGGATTTCTGGCTTACCTATAATGATTAGAGTATAGTGTGCCCTACAGATGGGCTGGTCTATCAGAGCGAGAACTGAGCGATCTCTGCCATACCCATAGCTTACTCTGACTGTTCCTTTAACTTATATATTTTCTAGATCTCAAGTGACGGCGTCTTTTCCGTGGATTGACCTCCCAATCTACCAAGATTGGAAGCCAAAGCGTCACATTTTTCCCTTGCCCCTCAACTTTCTCTTCATAATTGCTGAGGGGCACAGGGCCCTGGGTGGGGCTTTGGTTTCCCAGGCGTTTCTGCACCCTCCTCAGCTCCCCGCCATGGAGTGGCTTCGGTCACCCAGGCTTTATTGTGGTCGGCAAGGAGGGTTCTGTAGGGGCGCTCGGTTATGGCCTTGGAATTGCTCGGGGCCTTGGGGCTGTTCGGCCAGGCAGCTTGGGGAACAACAACAACAACAACAACAACAAGGCTGACCTATGGGTGGGAATAGCAACTGTACAACAATATTGGATATCATAGGTTGGGATTAAGACAGACTAGCTAATTTGTATGCAATGTTTCAATTAGTATGGCATATCGATAAAAATAACCCACAAAAAGTGATTATCAAAAAATAAAATAAAAAATAAAATTAGTAGGCTACTGTACAACAAAGGAATGAGTAATTTGATTACCATAATAAATTTGATATAGAAATGTACCTTATCTATCAGCCAATTTGGTTATAAGTTTATAAATCAAACTTACTAATTATTTTGTATAGTACTGCATTTTAAATAATTTTTGCCTACTAATTGAGCCACCATGTACAAATTGGTTAGTTTACCCTACGATCTACAGTACACCTTTTTACTTTCTATCCGAGTCTTACACTATTTCATTAAACTCTTGTGCTATAAACTAGATTTCTAACTTTTTGCATTTGTTACACTCAGTTTTATGTTGCTCCAGTGGTGTATTATAAATTAAAGCTTCCTCTTACCCTTCTTTAACACTTTCAGTATATGATGATGTCTTTCTGCATTCTATTTTGGCTATCAGTAGATGATTTTATTCAGCTTAGGAAGGAGTTATGTGATTCTGAGGGTTACATGATATATATTTTACCCCTTTGATTCCTTGAGGTCCTTCGTAGAATACGGTACTTCAAATAGTCTAATGATAACTAGAATAAAATGGTATAGAGCGTCATAGATATTGAAGGGACCCTTAGTGTATGTATGTACAGCATGTATGTACAGTATATACTCAGGCACATACCCCATTGCTGGGGGTGGCCAACACGAGATGGAGTCCGAACAGCAACAATATTTAAAGTTCTCAGGATCCAGGACCACTTTCGCGTTCCCTCGCCCCGTCTCAACGTCTCAACGTCTCGTTGAGTAGGAGAATTATACTGTACAATGAAATTCTTACAAGAATGTAAGGCTTAAACCATACTTCTTACGAATCACTGTCTTTAATAATTTAAACCTGGCAACACATTTTTCTAGCTTTCAACACGGTAAAATATATATTACATTATTCTAGCTATCACCAGGTATTTATATCCAGCTTAGGAAGGCCCTAAGGAAGTCAAGAGGATTAAACACTATCTCAGTCACGTGTTTCAGCGCCAGAATAACCTTTTAAATTTAATTTCCCCTACAGCCAGACGATTATTTTAGCTCAGGCAAGGCCTTCCATAGTGAAAGGGTTAACGTGTATGTATGTATTAGTAATCTTGACATTTAAAAAGTATCTTGTTGATTACAGGATTAATATTCCTCACTTATATGAAATTGATCAATATTTGTCTTTCATAACCCGATGTTACACAAGTGCTTCTTCCGGAAATTGTGGTCTGCCATTTTTTTTTTTTTTTTTTTTATAAAATTAGTTTAACCTGAATTGTGTTGTGGAGAAGTATCTGGAGAAGAAACAAAAGGTGTATGTTGCCTTTATGGACTTGGAGAAGGCCTATAACAGAGTGGATAGAGAAGGTTTGTGGAAAGTACTTAGAATATACGGAGTAGAGGGCAAGTTGCTGAAAGGAGTGAAGAGCATGTATGAGGGTGCAAAGGCGGCAGTACGTGTGGAGAGTGAGCAGAGCGAGTTCTTTGACCTGAATGTTGGTTTGAAACAGGGGTGTGTGATGTCCCCGTGGTTGTTTACTGTATATATGGATGGAGTCATGAAAGAAATACTATCAAGAGCAGTGAATGTTGGTGTATCGCTGAAAAGGGAGGGAATTGAGTGGAAGCTACCTATACTGCTGTTTGCGGATGATACAGTTCTGATGAGTGATAATGAATGGGAGTTGCAGGGTCTGGTAAATGAGTTTGGAGCAGTGTGCGAAAAACGGAATTTGAAGGTAAATGCGGGGAAGAGCAAGGTTATGGTCTTCGAAAGAGGTGAAGTCACAGAGTGTGAGGTGAAGCTGAACGGTCAGGTTATGGAGATCGTCAACTCTTTAAGTATCTGGGCAGTGTGTTGAGTAAAGATGGGACTATGGCTGAAGAAGTGCGGGAGAGGGTACAACAGGGGAAGAGGGTTGTAGGAACGCTAAAAGCAGTAACAAGAAATAGGGTGGTCAGTATGGAAGTGAAGAAGTCCTTGCATGACAGTGTGGTAATCCCGACACTGACTTACGGAAGCGAAGCATGGACGTTGGTTGAGAGACTCAGACCAAGAGTGAGTGCAGTGGAAATGAATTACTTAAGGAGTGCGTGCGGAGTTACATGGAGGGATAGACAGACTAATGAGGAAGTAAGAAGGAGGTGTGGTGTGGAGGTAGATGTGCTGGAAAGTGTGAAAAGGAACAACTTGAGATGGTTCGGCCATATGGAACGTATGGAAAGCGAGAGAATGACTAAGAGGGTGTACGAGAGCGAGGTGGAGGGACAGAGAGGGAGAGGTAGACCGAATGAGAGGTGGAAGGATGGAGTGAGGAAGTAAATGAACGAAGGCGGTGCTGGTTGGGGGGAGGGGCGTCGACCGACTGGGGACAGAGGTGCATGGGGGCGGTTCGTTCGTGGTCACCCCTTCGGGGATCACGGCGTCAGGCAATAGATAGATAGATAGATAGTTTAACCAAACCACTGAGTTCCACAAAATAACTCTCATAGGGCTGGCCAGAAGGATGAACCCGTCCAATCCTAGCGACGGCTACCAGCCGTCAGTAGACATATCACTCCCCAGTCCCAGCGACGGCTGGGAGCCGTCAGTAATGTACTTTCCTTGTAACTGCCTGTATCAGGCTGTAACTGGTACCACAACCATTTGAGCACTGCTCTCGATATGGCAACACTTCTCAGCTTATATAAAACACACTGAAGGCTGGGAGAGCCAGTCTTCCTTCATCTCTTGAGGTGGAAGGTTGTTCTATCTTGCCATTTTGGCCACATTGCTTGGGACTGGGGGGGGACTTTTATTACTGTATCCTCCGAAACAGTAGGGGTTAAATCAAGATGGACAACTAATCAAGTCAAGATAGATAGGGAAGGGCAGGAGGTGAACAAATCCAGGAAAACCGAAGACACGCAGACATTTCTCGCCATTTCACCAGTTCAGCCGGACCACATGACCTCCACAGCAGAGCTCTTATAGGGTAGGGCCGAAAGATGAGGCAAGAACTGCTACACTGCAGCACCAACCAAGAAGTGATCAAGGTCGAAGAATGAAAGATCAGGACTGATATAGACAACAAATCACAGCAAGATACAAAAAAATGCACTACTGAGGGGAATCGAGTCAGCTCGGCCGCATCAGAAGGGACAAATCAGGTCAGGAGCCTACTACCTAGCCAGGCCAGGGAGGCATGTGATATAGGCTGCCCGAAGGACAACCGAATGAGTCAAGCCAACGACAAAAGCTCGAGGGGAGAGGGAAAAGGGAAATATCCAAAACCATCCCCCATCAAGACCCAGTCGCCGGCCCCGAAGCCCCCCAACCGCAGCAAGAGGCGTAGTAGTAGGGGGGAGAAAACCTAATTACATAAATATAAAACAATACAACAATTACATTTGATAACTATAAAAGCTTACCTGATATGTTTAAGTATAAAAACAATAATTTATGATCTTTTTCATAAGTGCTATTTCTTCCAGAGGACTTCACTAGGGCTCACAACGCTTCACCAGTTTATTATCCTGTTTTTTTGGTTTTCCCCCATAGTAATGTACCATTTTACTAAGTCTTCAATGCGTTAATTTCACACAGCGAGTTTGAGAAGTTCTTTGGTCTTTATATTGTGAGGTTCCTGTTATGGTTTGTATAATTTGCAAGTCTTGTATTTAAGCTTAATGTCCTCTAACTCATCATCATCTTCGACGCGTTGTTTCCACATAGCAATTTTGATAAGTTATTTTGTAATTTTACTGTGTTCGTCCAAGTTTTGGTTTGTTTATTTTGCAAGTTATACATTATAATAAACCCCCACTAAAGGATGGCCATCGCAGAAATGCCTCCAGGCTACTTTGTCAAGACATGCTTCCTTTGCCCATGCCACAATGCCCCTTCCAATACTGTACATGGAAGTTTTTCCTCAATATAATTTTCCAATTTCATTTCCCATACCATAGGTGGTCTTCCACTACTAGCGGCTCCACTCACCTGACTCCCATGTATCTTTCCTGACATTGTCTTCATCCATTCTCTGACTCCAGGTCCCTCTGATGATGATGAAGATTTTATTTACTGCTAGGTTAATAAAGGCAACAATCTGTCTCATCCTGCCCGGGAAGTGAACCTGGGTCCATTTGGTCGTGAGAGAGTACGCTATCGAAGCACCAAAGGATATCACACATCATATAGCTCACTGCTTCTGCTTTATTCCCCAGGTCAAATAAAATCTACAAAGTAATGTAACTATATACTGTATTACATATCAAAGGGTGTACAATTATTAAATAAAAAATTAAAGTAACACAGCTTACAAGTCTGATATAAAAGCCTGCTATACAATGACATAACAAAACAAAGTAACAAAAGTATAAGGTAAAAGTTATAATAATAATAAGGAAAAGAAACGCCAAGAACGTCCCAGCTGCCACAATTACAGAGTGAGGAGTTGCCTAATTGCATGAAAGTCAAGTTTGACAGTAAAAAATAGAACAATTATTATTATACTCTTGTATTGGTATCACTTGAAAGTCTGTTACATGTTTTGTACGGGTATAGCTTGGTCACCTCATACCAGTCTTAAATGGGGAGAAAGATAAAAGGTTTATTTTGACAAAAAGTACCTCTCTTTGTGACTTTTCACTGTACAGGTATATTTTGTTACAACTAGATCTCAAGTGACGGTGTCTCTTCCGTGGATTGACCTCCCAATCTACCAAGATTGGAAGCCAAAGGGTCACATTTTTCCTCTGCCCCTCGCCTTTCTCTTCGTAATTGCTGAGGGCACAGGGCCCTGGGTGGGGCTTTGGTTTCCCGGGCATTTCTGCACCCTCCTCAGCTCCCCGCCATGGAGTGGCTTCGGTCACCCAGGCTTTATTGTGGTCGGCAGGAAGGGTTCTGGGGGGGCGCTCGGTTATGGCCTTGGCCTTGCTCGGGGCCTTGGGGCTGTTCGGCCAGGCAGCTTGGGGAACAACAACAACAACACAGGAAGCTAACCAACAATGTAGAGCAGGAAACATAGGCAAGCATAGTTCTAACTCACTACATATTGGTATATGTACTTCCACAACACTCATGATCAGAGATCAGTTATTTAGCAAGTTTTACATTATAATGTAAACTTTTCCCATGCCGATGCAGGAATTGATCCATTGATTTCCATATCACGAGGCCCAATGGTCGCCACTGTACCAAGAGATATTACCTGCTCGCTCAAGACAAAACATGGATATTTATATATCAATCTCAGAGGGAGTAGCTCTCTCCGAGCCCACGGACGGAGCGCCAAACCAATGAATGGTATACTTTCTGATCACAACAAGATAAAAATAACAAATACATGTTACAGTATCCAGTACTTTGAAATGAATGGTGACCAAGTAAGGGATGCAACCTGGAGTTTACTGTGATGAAGATAGATGGGTGGGAAAGGGTTTGGAATGTCTTGGGAATGTGCCACAAGATACTGTCTCCAGTGTGTTAACCTCTAGGTTCAACCAGAGTACCAACACTAAGTTTAGGTGTGCTAAAAAACTTCACAGAAGCTTCTCTGTATACAAACTAAACACTATTAGTACGGTTAGGGCAAGAAATTAACAAAATGCTGAATTATACACAAGCTTAAGTTATTCTAGAAGACAAAAATCAGGTTAAAACTACCTGCACCAATGAAAAATAACAATACTTACTGATACAAACAGATCTCTTGTAAGTTGCTACAAACAAGTTTAAGATACTTCTAGACATAACACCCAAATGCCACAACGTAAGAGGGTAATAATGGCAAAGATCTTAGTAAGTACCAGCCGGTTGGGTAGTAACATCGGTAAATCATCTGACTGGGAGCCAACTCCACAGCAGAATGTGGGTTAGAGTTTCCCTTGGAGCAGATGTTTAAAAAATACCGGCCAGACAGATGGTGGACGGGTCAACCACCGAATCCGGCAGACCAACTACAATATCCACCTGGCCTTGGCGGGCTACGGCTTCTGTATAAAACATTACAATCAACTTATTATTATTATTTTATTTTTTTACAGAAGTGGTACTTGGGTTGATGTCTAGTAACCCTATATTGTATATACATATTATACACTCACACAGTGGTCTGGTAACTACGGTAATAAAAAAAAATAAAAAAAATATACACTTACACATTTTCTTGGAAATCAAGCAATTAATTACTTTAGATAATAGACATGAGTATATCCACCATCTTAAGAATACTGTAATTAAATCAACTTCATAAAGTATCAGTCAGATTTATTAACCAATTTCTTACAATTATAAAGAGGTAACTAATCATGATAAGGTATAATGATGACTGCCTGGGTGGTTGGCCTACCTCTTTGGGTGTTCTGTCATTAGTGCTGCATTTTGTCTTCCTCTTCAAAAAATTTCAGTGCATAAAATTGTCACCTACCCTACTGTATATAGTCCATGGGCCAGGGGGAAACACGGTACAATTGGACAAATAAGTTGTCTCCCCGCTGTCATTACGTTTTGCTCGCTGTGTGCTGTATTAATGTCTGTCAGATGTTGAATAGGGTGTGTAAAGATAGGAATATGTTTGTATATCTCACTCGAAATGATGAATTAATGCTTAGATAGTGCTGATACTAATTATTGATTGAAATATACTTGGTACCGCGACATCACATATTTGGCCGACTGTACAATCAGAGAGGGCTTTTACCTACAAGCAGAATCTACAAGATATTTTTCTTATTGTAATGTAATGTTATTCTGATATGATAACCTTGCTCAATGAGTTCCCATATCACTTACTATACTAGGTGTCAGTGAGAAAAAATAGACAGCCACATGGCAACAGTTCCAGCCGATTTGCTGTTCAAATGCGTTCAATTTTGTCTTATGTTTTCTTAAAATAAAACATTACTACAAGACGATATCGGACACATTTGCAATAGGTAATCAGCTAGAACTGTTGCCATATGAGTAGCCATTCTTTTCTCAGAGTTGCTGACACCGAGTAGAGCCGTTTACGTTTAACATTTTGCATGGAACCGATTCCAATTATTTAGGGATCTGGCCCATCAACTAATATATACATCAGCAGTATACCTCTTAGCGGTCTTTGATCACGCCTAACATAATATTGGACATGGAAGAATATGTCACTAGTAATTCAGGGTTATTAAATAGAAATGTCAACGTACAGTACCCAAAATAAATATCGTCCATACCAAACACAAAACAGAGCTGCCTGGAATACCATCATACGGACACGAGACTGAAACCATATCTCTTATGGATCATTCAGTTTTTAAAGTGTATCAATTAGGTAGATTGTGTTGTCCCTGTTCGGGCTCTCTCTCGAGTCGGCCACCCCAGCAAAAAAAAAAAAAAAAAAAAAAAAAAAAAAAAAAAAAAATAATAATAATAATAATAAAAAAACTGGGGAATGTGCCTGAGTAGATAGACAGATCAATTAGAAATGTAAATCAATATCAATATACCCAATGATCTTATATACTTTATCCTACCCTTTGTACACGCTTTATTTTTTTCATAAGTATGTAACACTGAAATACTGGACAAATGTTTTGATTTAGTCTCCAGTGCATCGTCATCTTTAATTCAAATCAACCACATACCTGACGATACTTTCTTAGTGTACTGTACATGGCATGGGTTACATAACGATCAAGCACTCGCACAAACACACTCTCTCAATGAACACATGTACAGTCAGGTCGCCCAATACGCGAGCTCCGAGTACGCGAACTCCCTAATACGCGAGGGGGGTCGAAAATAACCAAAAACTTTTAATACACCAGGGGTACAACTAATATGCGAATCGAGAGCTGGGTAAGTGGCCTGATCCGCCTTTTCCCCCTTAGTAAGTGAGCGTGGTCTAATGTTAGCGAGACGCATGGCACTTAATAGAGTGAGGGAGGCCGAGGAAGTGCCCTCATATAACGCAATTCCTAATACGCGAGGTCGTGTGTCGCCCATAAACTCGTGTATTGGGGGTCCTGACTGTATTTCTCTAACCAAGTATACAAACATTGCATCAAAGTATACAAAATGAATTAACAAGCAAGCACGAGGGTATAGGAACTGTGTCAAATTGTATACAGTAGTTCCAAGTAAAAAGCTCAATGAATTTCAGTAAAAAAATCTCCAAACATTTATACACTGAGTTCCTGTGTTTCCCATTTTCTATCTGAGGACCTATAATATAGTACTTATTTTGTTTTCTTTCAAGGCTGACTATACTAAATTTTCTTTTCTCACCTGGCGGAAAGTTTACTCTCTTAGCAGCTGATTTGACAATAATAGATTGAAAAATTAGAAACTGCTACGTCTCTCCATGATATTAATACCAAGGTTTCACAATTAACCAGATGTATGGCTATAAAAACTTTGCAATATCTGAGCAATGAAGATTATTACTGGCCAAATGAGAAAGAAACTGCTATGTTGCTCCATCCTTTTAACCCGTGAAGTACCGGGGCATCCTTTTCGTCATATTCTGGCAACTATTAGACAATTTTATTAGGCTTAGGAAGGGTCTCTAGCCATAATAAGGCTTCAAACTATCTCCACCGACCCTTTTTAACTACCACAGATCCTTCCTAAGCTGCATTATATCGTCTAAATACAGCTAGAATACAATATAACACACGTTGCTGGTACTCAAAGGGTTAAGGGGGAGGTACTGTAGTCGCTTTTTCTGGACCCCCTTCTCCCTCGTGTTTAGCCCCATTAGTTTCAAAATTTTAAGACGTTCAGCCCATTAGTTTGGCGATCTTAAAACCTTTCGACTCATTCCGTTGTCACCTAAAGACCTTTTGTGCCATTTAGGTGTCAATTTTTTCCTGGAGAGCGATAACGAGCCTGTAATTTTAAGAGGAATCGGTGTTCGGCTGGAACATTTTTCTACTGAAAAATGTACAAATTTATCTTGAAGGGGGTCTAGAGGGTGTGTTTTTAAGTTTGATGGAGGTCTAGCAAGGAAACTAAAAAAATAAATGAATGAATAAATAAATAACTAAGACCTAAAAATAACCACTACCCCCCCTTAACTAAGCAATAAAGATGGGAACAAGACCATTTTTCCGCCAGATAAGAAAAGAACCGGAGTATAGCAGCCAATCAGTCTTAGCTTGTGATAATCTATGTACAGGTATAATCTTCTAACACCCTATAGGCACTCAATTCTATGGTCTATTTTTTTCCAGCTGAGGGTAAATTGTCATGTTACTGTCTTGGTTACTCAGCTATAGGGTAGATTTTGTAGCGAAATATGTTGTTCATTGTGAAAACTTGGCATTAATACGAAAGACAGCCATAGTAGGTTGATATTTTTCCATTAAGTTTCGAGAAATCAGCTGCTAAGGGATTCAATTTACCGTCAGATGAAATAAAATACTCTAGTCAATAATAATAATACACTATATACACCATCGGCATTGTTCTCGGACCTCCAATAACACTTTGGAGGAATTATTGTCCGTTCATTCTAGGTTGGGCAGAAACCGTAACCTCTAACCTCTGTAACTCAAAAAGGGCTAGAGCAAAATGAGCTGTCCATTTATACACATATTCCCTAACCAAGTCTTTCTATTTGGTAGAAATATTAGCTTGATTACTCTAGTCCATTTTGAGTTATCCGAGGTTAGGGGTTATGATTTCTGCTCAACCTAGAATGAACGGGCTATAGTCAACCATTAAACTGTACTCTTCAAATCCGTCTCCTGAATTTTTGCATCAAACCAGATAGTTAGCTTTAATCAGGCAATTATATAAATGTCTTAATTTCAAAGGAGTCATGTCAAAAAATCATAGCAAACATGGATATTTACTATGGTATTTTACTTAACCAATTAGCTGCTTAACAATATGATCCATGGCTCATAATTGTTCATACCATGTAATACTTAACAATAGGATCCATAGCTCATTATAGTTTAGTTTGCAAGTTTTACATATTAATTTAATTAAAATGTAAAACTTGCAAACTAAACAAACCAAAACTTGGACAAAGACAATATAAAGGCAAAATAACTTATCAAATTCGCTATGTGGAAATAACGCTTACTAAAATAACTTTTTTGTTATGAAATAAAAGAACACAATCCACCACATAGGGTGTACATTACTACATGAGCAAGTTAATCTGTTTCCCAAGCAAACTAATCGCACACATAACAATGCACTATCGTCACGTTCAAGGAATTAGTCAAGTTGGGAATTTAAAGTAAAAAAAGTAATTACAAATAAGCTGCTTATAATATGATCCATAGCTCATAATAGTTCATACCATGTAAAGTAAAAAAGTAGATTACAAATAAAGTTAAACTTTACAACATATTATACTGTGGTGATGGGCTGGTCTATCAGAGTGAGAACTGAGCGATCTCTGCCATACCCATAGCTTACTCTGACTGTTCCTTTAACTTATATATTTTCTAGATCTCAAGTGACGGCGTCTTTTCCGTGGATTGACCTCCCAATCTACCAAGATTGGAAGCCAAAGCGTCACATTTTTCCCTTGCCCCTCAACTTTCTCTTCATAATTGCTGAGGGGCACAGGGCCCTGGGTGGGGCTTTGGTTTCCCGGGCGTTTCCGCACCCTCCTCAGCTCCCCGCCATGGAGTGGCTTCGGTCACCCAGGCTTTATTGTGGTCGGCAGGGAGGGTTCTGTGGGGGCGCTCGGTTATGGCCTTGGAATTGCTCGGGGCCTTGAGGCTGTTCGGCCAGGCAGCTTGGGGAACAACAACAACAACATATTATACTTGTTAAATAACTCTTAGTGTTTTAACACAAACTTCAATTGCACCATAGTAAATTTAATAATTTCCCAATAAGTTCTCAATTACTTGATATTGTTAATAAAATAAATAGTGAAATGCATTAATTGTGAAAATGTTAACAAGGTCATAAAAAATGGTAATAATTCTTCAGTAAAATCCCAGAGAGGTGTTTACAAACCCTGCACACCACAACACCTCACAACGCACCATTACCAGTCCACGGCCATGGCCTTCAAACAGCCAGGCAGGCTAGGGAACGACAACAACAACCAGTACACGTAGGGGGGACTACTTTATTCATACAAGGTGTTCCAATTAGTATACCATATTAATAAAAAAATATCCACAATAAAATTAGAATAGCTTAATAAATGGAACTACAGTATAGTTAATTTTATAATCTGGCAAATCTGCAGTTGGTCACATTGAGCTTTGTATTTCTACTTGGGAGCTGCTTAGTGGACAGTACTGTGTTCGAGTAACATCTTTCAGTTGCAAAAACAAACATAAGACATATATTACACAATGCCATCTGCCAATCAACTCTAAATACAATCTATACCTCAAAGGGACCAAGTGCAAAATGGCCAAGTTATAAACAGTACCTTACCTTACCTTTGGATACCTTTGGATGTGTTCGCCGCTCCTCTAGCGGCACCAAGGAGCGCGACGCCCCTCGTTATGGGTGGTGATTTGGTGCAGTAGACTGTTTGAAGCGACAGCTCGCTCCCTAGCGAGGATGGGCTCGTCTGGCACTTTTTGCAGTTCGACATCTAGGGCTCTCTTGAAGTTGTCTAACGAGATGTCCCTCATGTCTCTTACTCGCCGTGGGAGTTTGTTGAAGAGACGTGGGCCTCTGTGTGATAACCAGCCCTCTCGCAGAGAGCCCATAGCACCCCTGTTATTCATCCGTGGGATTTCGCATTCCCAGCCTCTCCTATCACTGAATTTCATGATTATCGGAGTATGTAGGTTTGGTACTAAACCCTCTGCGATTTTCCATGTGTATATTATTAGGTAACGTTCTCTTCTACGTTCCAGTGAGTACAGATTCAGTGCTCTTAAACGCTCCCAATAGTGTAGATGTTTTATCGAAATTATATGCGAAGTGAAATTTCTTTGTACACTCTCTACGTCATTTATTTCACCTGCTTTGTATGGGGATGTTAATACGCTACAGTATTCAAGCCGCGGTAGCACTAGAGATTTGAAGAGCGTTATCATAGGCAATTCACCGCGTGTTTTAAAAGTACGCAGAATCCAACCCGTTAGACGTTTCGCAGCCGCCACTTTGACCTGGTTATGTACTTTGAAACCCATATTTTCAGACATTAATACCCCAAGGTCTTTCACACTGTCTTTCCGTTCTATTATGTGGTTAGATTCTGTTAAGTAATTTGTAATTTCTTTAACACCATTATTATCTCCGTACCGTATTAATTGGAATTTTTCCTCATTGAATTGCATGTTGTTTTCCCTGGTCCACTGGAACACTACATTCATGTCTTCCTGCAGTCGGCCCGTGTCCTCTTGTGTGTTTACTATCTTACTTAATTTTGTGTCATCAGCAAAAGACGACACCGTACTGTGTCTGGTGTTGGTATCTATGTCGCAAATTAGTATGAGGAACAGAAGGGGCGCTAGCACTGTTCCTTGGGGCACTGAGCTTTTGACATCCGAAGGCTCAGAAGTGACTTGGTTTACTGCTACCGATTGTTTTCGGTTTACGAGGAAATTGTATATCCACCGTCCGATTTTCCCAGTTATACCTTTTGCTTTCAGTTTGTGGGCTATTATACCATGGTCAAATTTATCAAATGCCTTAGCAAAATCGGTATAAATGACATCCACGTTTTTCTTTTCTTCTAGCGCTTTAAGAATTTTGTCATAGTGTTCCAAAAGTTGTGAGAGACATGATCTTCCCGCTCTAAACCCATGTTGACCGGTGTTGTGTAGTTCATTTGCCTCCATGAATGTTGAAATTTTGCTTCGCAGGACTCGCTCGAAAACTTTAATGATGTGAGAGGTTAGAGCTACCGGGCGTTAGTTTTTTGGTAGTGCTTTACTCCCTCCTTTATGCAGTGGGGCAATTATTGCATTTTCAAGCTATCTGGTATGTCACCAGTGTCTAAACTCCTTCTCCACATTATAGCCAGGGGTTTTGAGAGGTTTTCCTTACATTTTTTCATTAGTATCGAATTCCATGAGTCCGGGCCTGGTGCCGAGTGGCATGTTGGAAATGGCCTCTTCTATGTCTTTTGGACCGAAATCAATATCCAGCATCTGAGGGGTTTCCGTGGGGGAGGTTTCCATGAAAAATATATTTTGGTCTCTGATGACTTTTGTTTCATCAGGCTCACTGAATGCCATTTCATACTGCCTGCTTAAGAGTTCGCTCATTTCCTTTTTGTCCCCTGTGAAAGAGCCGTCCCCTTTGCTCAGTGGGCCGATGTTTGATGTTGTTTTAGCCTTTTGTTTGGCGTATGAAAAGAAGTATTTGGAATTTTCCTTTATACCTGCAATAGCTTTCCTCTCCTCTTCCATATGTTGTAGTTCATATGATATTCTTAGCCTTTGTTCAATTTCCACAATTTCTCTATCTATTTCGACCTTTTGCCTATCCTGTAGATTTTGATGTGTGCGTCTTTGTGTGAGTAATTTTCTTCTTCTGTACAGCCTCCTCCTTTCCCGATCTTGTTTGCTTCTTCGTTTTGTTTGTCTTGCAGGTATATGGTGGCTACAGATTTGGGTCATGGTTTCTGTTATTAAGACTAGACATTCTGCTGGTGTCAGGTTATCCATTAAATCTTCCCAGTCTATTTCCTCCATTTCTTAATTTACCTCTTCCCACCTAATGTTTTTGTTATTGAAGTTAAATTTACTGAAGGGGCCGGTTTTTGTTCTCGATTCTGAGGTTGTCTGTACACTTTCTAAGGTTGTTTTGATCTCAATTAATTTATGATCTGAGTATGTTGTGTCCGATATGTTAATGCTGTGTAGTACTAGAGAGTCGTTGTTAGTGAAGACCAGGTCTAAGATATTGTTTTCCCGTGTGGGTTCAGCAATATGTTGGGTAAGACTAAAAAAATCACAAAGTTCAAAAAGCTCTCTCGTATTAGTATTTGCTTCTCCGGTGTTATTTGCCACTAACTGGTTTTCTAGTTGTCTCCATTTAATGTTTGGTAGGTTAAAGTCTCCTAGCCATATAATATTTGGTTTTGGGTTCCCCAGGGTTTCCACTTCTGATTTTATTTTGTTGAGCTGGGTTTTGAATTCTTCTCGGGATGAGTCTGGAGGCCTGTATGTAACAATAACTGCTAAATTTAGGGATTCTATTTTAACTCCAAGTATTTCCACCACTTCATTACTGTTATTTAGGAATTCAGTACATATCAGTGAGTCATGTATGTACAAGGCTACACCTCCATGTGATCTATGCGTTCTGTCCGCCCTATGTAGGTTGTAACCAGGAATCCATACCTCACTATCTTCCTGATCTTTAATGTGAGGTTCTGTGAGAGCCGCAAATATAGCGTTTCCTTCTTCTAGCAGGCCCCTAATAAATGGTACTTTGTTCGTGGTTCTATTTTTTAGGCCTTGGATATTTGCAAACAAGATTGGGGAGGGATTGTTTGGAGTGCTATGTGTACCTAATAGTCTTCGGGATGTATTGGCCACTCTTGGGAGGCCAGGAGGTGCTCGAGGTGTTCTATGTGCTCTTCCATCTCCCTCAGTCTCTTCATCTTCATCTGCCCTTAATATAATAATACCCTATAATAAGGTTGAATAACCTTATGAATTAATTTCATCTGGGGGAAATCCCCGATTGTAATGAATTTGGCCTGAGTATATAGATAGATAGATAGATAGTAATGAATTCTACAGCACTAAGCGACGAAGGCTATATAGCACTGGAAACTGTCGTAGCATAGCCGAGATTTGAACCCACGCGGAAAGTCGTTACCAACATAGCGTTAGAGCCTTAGCCCGTTAGACCATGACAGCTCCTATAGTGTCAAAACATACCATAACTGGCATATATTATAAACCTAATTAATTTATCAAGCTCTATTATTTTATTGTGGGTAGTATTATTCTTTGTTTTAGCATACTAATTGGGAACATCACATATAAGTTGGCTGGTCTACTTTACCTATCAACCACACTGTTCTTATAATAGGACCTTTAAAAGTCAGTACAGTATACTGTATACAGTATAGTTTATATTATAATTTTCTATGAGGCAGCCTTGTGATGTGATCCAAATAAATAAGGTAATTTACAAATTATTCTCAAATTATTATCGCAAGTCGGGCCCCCGAAATCGTTATTTCCACATACAGTACTGTAGTGATTTTGATAAGTTCTTTTGTCTTTATATTGTGCCATTCCTGTTTTGGTTTGCATATTTTGCAAGTTTTACTTTACTGTATATTAAAACCTTATGACATGGATCTTTGCCTTGTCCATGCACCCGGGGCTTATGTTCTCATATATATTTTTATTATTTATTTGTGTTACACAAAGTACTTTTTAACGCATGGCTATTCTATTTAGTTATCTCGATTCGACTAATATTTAAGTTGCAATTATTGTTATAGTTTCAATTAAGTTGTCGAGTTTCTTAAAACACCAATATGTCACTGTAACAAAAGATATTTTGAAGGATGAACTATGAAAAAAATATTGATATTTTTTGTTAAGGCATGAATTAAATGATGTAGTGAGGTCTGGAGAATGAAAGTGATGCAATAATCCAATCAGCTGCCACGAGACACATCAGTTTCAGAGCTACGTCAATCACAGGACGGAAAAGAAACTACCAGGAGCTTACTATACTCAGCGGCCGCTCGATTTGACATAAATCATGAGTCCTTAACTTCTAATAACTCAAAAAGCGATGGTGCTGACGTTTCTACCATTTAGGAAGAACTGACCAGGAAAAAGGTGTGGAGATTTAGAGCTGCCTGGACATAGGACATAACACCCAAACCGAATCCTATGTGGATTACTTGGTCTTCAACGTCATATATGAATGTATATGTGTATTTGCTCTAGCCTTGTTTGAGTTACAAAAGAGGCTAGGGATCAAGATTTCTGTCAAGATTGCTGGCGACAGGTCTAAATACGAGGAGAAATCATCACTACACAGCGCAATATCTCGTCAAGACGGCTAACGACAACCTTCAGTCATTTTGATATATCCATATATCTTTAATCACCGTATACACCAACCCTGGCTTACTCAATAAAGTAGCTTTTGATATCTTAGCTGCATGAATGAAAGAAAAATGTTAATCTTAGCTGCAACAACCACAGAAAGATATGGGCAACAGACTATACATCTGAAACATACTCTTCAGTAGCAAACATATCTGTACTTTTGAAACACATAACCTCATTGAGTGATCAGTTTGAAACATTAGTCTCTAATAATGCACATGGATTTATAATCACATTAGCCTGAAGTCACTTACCATACACCTACACCTCTGCTCATAACAGGCTACGGACAGAGTATATACTGATACTAGCACTTTATAGATAAACTTTACCACCAGGCAGTTCTGCCTTTTGCCTCCCTCACTCACATAAAAAAATAAAAATAAAATAAATATACACAGATTTATCTTCACTCCCTGTCGTAACTCCCTGCTTCTTATTCTATCATGTTCTTTTCACCTTACAAAATACAATTATGAGAAATGGAAGGAACACTTGATTCTTCATTTTTCATACTCATTATTTATTTGATTATTTTCTGTTATATCTACAACATATTAGTGGAGTAATGGAATTTGTTTTTGTCCATATTGTTATTTGTCTATATTCTCATTGAAGGTCTGTTGTAATAGCCTATATGCTAATGTGTGTGGAACAGAGACCTTTTACTAAACAGAGACAGGACAACAGCAGACAGTTTGGCCCTTTGTCATAACCAACAACAATTAATGCAGAATTGCCAATGTACGTATTCAATTTCACAACAATATTAGTAGGCCTACTCATTCAAGATTTACAAAATATACTACATTATCTAAATACCAATGTATTCAATTTCATAACACTATTAGTACGGTACTCATTCAAGATTTACAAAATACTGTATAATATATAATTTTATGATACAATCAATAAAGTAGGTAGAAATTTCAGATTATCAAAATATGATACACTACTGTATTAATATTTATGATGTGATTATATCTCCAAACTATTACTACTATTGGCTATACTGTACTCTGTTCCAAATGAGTAGGCCAAAACTCTTGAAAATTAACGTCTATAACTCATAAATGACTAGAGTAATCGAGCTAATAATTCTACCATTTGGTAAGGGTCAGCCAGGGAATAGGTGTGCATACAGTATTTACAGCTCATTTGCTCCAGCCATTTACGAGTTACAGAGGATAGGGCTCACAATTTCTGGCCTACCTATTTGGAACAGGGTATAGTTATCCACGCTCAAACTTTATTATGGTCTCCAATGTGAAGTACAGTACTAGACATTATTATTCTTACATTCCTTATTGTGATAAATGCCAGCCATAGTTAGACACAATCCTCCATGCTCATCAGTAGAGGGTTCACATACTCAAACCCTTCAAACTCACTCTGGTCTATGTTCTCGATCGCACGTCTGAAACATAACCATATCATTAGTTACAAATTACATGATAAAATGGAAGAATATACTAAACATATAAAGATACCGGTAATAATTACTCAACTATAAATTGTTATTTCTTTTAAGGATTCTATAACCAGTAATGAAAAGACCAAGATAATATTATGTGAACAAGGTCTTTACAAAATTAACTACATTAAAATGTTTATTAATAAGTTCTCATGTCTCTATATTGTGCAGTTCCTGTTGTTTTATTATTATTATTATTTGTTTGTACATTTCAATTTATGTAGCTGCAAGCATCTTAGCATTTATGTATGTCCATGTTTATGACAAAACATCTTATAAAGCTCTGTCCTACAAGGGACTTGCTAAAGCTATCTGCCTAGCACTGCCAAGTACAGTATTTTGTAAGGATGTTTTTTTTCTTTTTGTGGTAGAGTACTTACAAACTCCCTATCATGCTCTATAAAATAAGTCACTCCTCCACATGCACTAGCGTATTCTCAGGTTATTCTATTATTTGCTTGGTGAAGCTTGGGTTATGTTGGAAAACAAAACTGCACAAATACATTTTCAAAATTACGATCAGATCGTTCATGTGGTTGTATATTGTGAACATGGACACGAGTGTAGCTTTGATACATCACAAATGAGCTTGTATTTGAAACAAAATGTTCACTTTAATTCTCTTCAACAAGGGTTTACAGATTCAAATTTAGAGTAACAAGCATGTAAAATAACTTTGCTCTACAATAAGATATGGTAAATATAGATATTAGAATAGCATTTTCTATCTATCTATATTTAGCTTTTCTGTTTATATTATTTCTATTAATATTACAAAATGCATCATTGCAATTACAGATAGAGTTGTTAGATAATACAACAGGTAATTCTCGAGGCTATATAAGTTGCAATGTATTAATGTTCCAAGATGCAGAATAAACAAAAGGTAATAATTATTGCAATCACTGGCCAGGCTGACTGCTGACACGCAAACATACATACACACACGCACACACACACTCACTCCTTCACTTACCTGTGTCAATCATTTAAATCATCATAATATTTTTGTATTCCCTCTTGACTTACCTTGATCACCGGTGCTATATTTAAGACTGGAAAC
The DNA here is from genome assembly GCA_032716605.1 of Paralithodes platypus. Taxonomy (NCBI): domain Eukaryota; kingdom Metazoa; phylum Arthropoda; class Malacostraca; order Decapoda; family Lithodidae; genus Paralithodes; species Paralithodes platypus. Next base: position 44,039,836 of record CM064508.1, read on the forward strand.
AAAGAAGACTAAGCATGGGAAACAAACAAAAGTTATTTACTGTGCTCTCCTCAATTTTGTGTCACATTAACCCACACTTCCCACTTTTACAGGGCCAGATATATTTTTGTTATTATTTTTATTTTTGTGTAGATATATTCATGCTATTATTTTCATGTTTGTGTTTATAATGACAAACAAAGCATACAAACTTAAACTATAATTCTAATTTTTAAAGTCTGCTTTTCTAGTTTTCCATTTCAATATAAGTAGGCTAAACTAATATAATTAAACAAATTGTGTAACGGGTGAATGTGTGGGAAACTACATGTTTATAGTTTCCAATATATTTCCAAGTAAAAATGAAGACTAATTATTCAAGTTTACAATTTTAGTTTGCTTGTTACTGCTTTTCACGTTCGTTGTGTGGCTATTTTGGCTTCTAATTTCTAAAGGGTGTTATTCATCAGGACAAGTTGCTTCAAATCCTTCAACTCACCCATGCTGACCATACCACCGAAATCCGGCAAGAATAATATATTCATCAATCTTTCTGTCATACTTTATTGTACAATATAGTATGCGTCATAAAACAAGCCATAAATATCAGAACATAAAAGATTCAAGTAGTAATAGTAGTCGTTCCTTATACTGCCTGGCTGAACAGGCCTGAGTTCCTAAGGAAAGCCACGGCCGAGACCAGGTTTTCCCACAAGGCTCTCAATGACTGTAGTCGTTCCCTATACTGCCTGGCCGAACAGCCCCGTCTCAATGACTGTATATTGTGTTGCTGGCGTAAGTGGTTGTGTGCTATGCAGTCTTCCACAATGTGCTTAATAGTATGTGGTGTTGTGTTAAATCCTGGATAGGTATCCTGGTGGGCGAGGGGGAGTGATGACAGATGTGTATGATAACGAGTGCTAGGTGTTGTTTTGATGTTTCTTGGTGTGTGGGGGTGTTCTGCCATGTAGTGTAGTGAGTGATGTTGATTTGTTGAGACTGCAGCGAGAATTTGTGTGCCCCCTGGGGGTAAGGGATTAGCCCCACGTGCCTCCTGCGTGTCGTAAGAGGCGACTAAAGAGGTTGGGTCGGTGGGCTTGCGACCCCAACCCGTGAAAAATACTTAAGCAACGAAGAACGAACAAACAGCCTCGGTTGGGGGCGGTTCGTTCGTGGTCACCCCTTCGGGGATCGCGGCGTCAGGCAATAAATAGATAGATAGTTTCCTGATGTAGGTGGTCTGTAGGTGTAGTAGCTGTGCAGCCAGTGATTATTATTAGGGCTTTGTTCTGTATAATCTGTAGGGTGTTGTGATGTATTTCATTGAGGTTAGAGGCCCAAGCGGGGCTAGCATAGTCCATCACTGAGCGTATGTAATGTTTGTATACTATAGTATGGTGGTAGTGTCTTTGTTACGTTCGAATGTTGTATGGGCAAGTGACTTATGGGTGTTTAGTCTTGGTGTCAATATATTTCTATTGTTTGTCATATACAGTCTGTATTGTTTAAATGACATTGATGCATTGTATGTTATGCCAAGGATTATGTGTGTGAGTGTATGTGTGTGTGACAGGGATATTGTTTAAGGTGAGGTGAAGGATATGGCGGTGTTCTGCTCTCCAGTTTGTGAGGAGGGTCGCTGTAGATTTGGCTGGCGCTTGTTTGAGTCTGTTGAAATAGTTGTGTTGTGTATTGAGGTAGGGTTGAAGGAGTTGTGCAGCTATGTTTGCATCTTGATGTGTACATGTTGATGCTATGTCGTCTGTGTAAGAGGCTATGTGTATCTTGGGTGTGTGGGGTGTGGGAAGGTCGTGCATGTAAAAGTTAATCCTTTCACGCACAGGACGCAAATTGCTCCCTTTCTGGGCTACTTTAATGCCTTTGTGACCATCAAGGTGTTTAGAAACCTTTAGTTTAGTTATTTCAACCTATGCAGTTGTCTTTGAGTGAGCTGTGGGCAGAAATCTAATTTTGGAGAGGTAATTATGAGATTGAGAGAATTCTATTTCTGAATGCTAAACGGCAACCCCTGAGACCACACGTGCATGAAAGGGTTGTTGTTGTTGTTGTTCCCCAGGCTGCCTGGCCGAACAGCCCCAAGGTCCCGAGCAAGGCCAAGGCCATAGAGCGCCCCCACAAAACCCTCCCTGCTTACCACTAACAAAGCCTGGGTGACCGAAGCCACTCTAAGGCAGGGAGCTGAGGAGGGCGCGGAAACGCCCGGGAAACCAAAGCCCCACCCAAGGCCCTGTGCCCCTCAGCAATTATGAAGGGAAAGTTGAGGGGCAAGGGAAAAATGTGACGCTTTGGCTCCCAATCTGCCAACTTTTAGGTTGGCAGTAGGGAGGTCGATCCACGGAAAAGACGCCGTCACTTGAGATCTAGAAGATATATAAGTAAGAGGAACAGTCAGAGTAAGCTATGGGTATGGCAGAGATCGCTCAGCTCTCACTCTGATAGACCAGCCTATCACCACATGACTAGAACCCAATCCTCTCGGCATCAGCTAGGAAAGGCCCTAGAAAGCCGCCTTTGGCGGAGGGATAGCTCCCCTATTTCAACTCCTTTCGGAGTTGGGCACCCGCCCGCATGAAAAGGTTAAAGAGTGTGGGTGACAGGACGGACCCTTGTGGGACTCCATTTGTACAGTTTCTGGTGTTCGATGACTGGCCAGCAAATGTTACATGTGCACATCTGCCTGTTAGATAGTTGGCCAGCCGTCTTTTTGTGCTGTTGTGCATGTTTGTGTTGAGAATCTTCTTTATATGGTTGTGGCGGGGAATGGCATCAAATGCTTTACTAATGTCAATTGTAACGAGAAGTGTTCTGTGTGGTGGCCTAGCCGATTGCCATCAAAATCTTTTTGAGCGAGGTCTGTAGAAAGGGTGTTTGTGGAGTGTAGTGGCCTAAAGCCGTGTTGTGATGTAGCTAGGGGAATGTGAGGTGTGGTTAATTGGAGTACTGTACTATATAAAACATACAGTAATTTTTGAGGGGGTGCAGAGGAGAGTGATGGGGCGGTGTGAAAAGGGTAGCGTGGGTTTTTTATTAGGTTTTGGGATTGTGATGATAATACCATGCTTCCAGATGTTGAGGAGTGTGTTGTGTGAATAACTGTAGTTTGAAATGTTGAGGAGTACTTGAATGCCTTGTGGTCCCAGGTACTTATATCGTCTGGGCCACAGACGGATGAGTACTTGAGGTTGCTGATGATATGTTTCGTCTGACTGATGGTGAAGGGTATATAGTCCATGCTTGTGGGGCTATGCACCCTTCACTATCAGTCCGACCAAACACATCATCAACAACCTCAAGCACTCATCTGCCTGCGACCCAGACAATATTAAAGTTATAGTAATTGGTGGTACCAGGACTTGTGGCCCTAAAATAACAGTTATTAGAATTTATGTTTTTCTGAAAAATTGAGGGTTGATCATAACCTTCATACCTTAGCTTGTCTCTCTTTATATTTTTAAACATAAGTTTGAATTCATCTCTGGCATATTTGAGTGAAGGACACAGATGCAATTGATATACTGTACTAGTTTTCAGCGACTCAGACAATAACAGCCCACCTACTGTATATGTCAATAATTCCAGCTGATTGGCTCTTGCAACCGTGTCCAATGTCTTGTCTTGTAGAAATTTTAATAATCATGGTCGCATAAGTCAATCAGCTGGAACTATTGCCATTTAAGTAGGCCGTAATTTTCTCAGAGTCGCTGACTCCGCACCGCACAAAGTAACTGCGAGAGGTCATAACACTTGAATGGTACAGTACCCAAATATTTCTCTGGACTGAAATCACTAACCTCATATAGGTGTGGTTAAGACAGACAATAATCACTTCAATTAATAATTATCAGCTAAAACAAAAGTCACAATTTTGTTTTAAACACGTCAGTATCGATTATTGGAGGATAAAATATTATATCACACTGTTTGGGTTTGTATATACCTTAAGGGCACGGTTAATGTATTTTTATCTATTAATCTATCACACTTTTCAGATCTGCATATACCTTAAGGACACAGTTAATGTATTGAAACAACATATCACACTTTTGAAATTTGAGTAGGCTATTATACCTTAAGGGCACAGTTAATGTATTTTTTAAATCTATCTATCTGTTGAAGCCAGTGCGGTGTTTTGCCTAGGTATGTCTTGGTCACCTGATGGGTCGCTGTCCTTGCTGTACCATCCACTCCTCTTAGTAACCTGTCAGTTCATAAAGTAACATATTTTAGGACTAACAAGTATCAATGGACTTACCAGTACCTCACAATCTAGCAATGTTGTAAAGAATTATGTCACAGATGAGTACCAATATAATATAACACATTCGTAGTAATGTGCTTTGAACTTGTAATGGCCTTTCTAGTGAAGCAAGGGAAGCCACTATGAGCTTAGGGTGTACTTACGCATCATCAGGCGTCAGCTGGATGGGCTCGTCTGTGAACTCTGGGGGGAAGTTAGCCAGGTCGCGGTCTGAGTCTAGCCTGGGGCGGTAAGGCGGGGGAACCTGACGCTGCTCCAACTGTGGACAACAACAACAACCCACGTACACACCCGCACACAGACACAACCTCCCGCAGTACAGGTCACTAGGATGTGCACTTAGTTGGTACACACAGACCTCATAGACAGGTCCTTAGGCCATGTGCATTTAGCTGGTAGACAAATGTGAGTCTACTAGGCTGGTACACATGGATCTTCTTCTCTCTGTAGATACCTACACACTCTCTTTGTTCTTTCACCTTTATTTCACTCACTCACACACTCTCTCTCTCTCTCTCCAGGTCAACAAGGCCAGATAGCAAGCATCTATGCCAAGTATAGCTGCTATATTTACACAGGCACGGGGGTGTAGTGTTTAACTCAATAAAAGTGTTTCTATGGGGTCAACAAATATGCATTCATATTTCATATGACGTTAATTGTTAAAATATGGAAGTTACATTACTGTACCTCACCTTAATGTATCAATATATGATAAATATATTTCCCTATTTCCCCCCCAAGCTGACGTTAGACTGAAGCCATACTTCTTATGAATCACTCATTCTTTAAAGTATATATATACTGTATATGTATTACTCACTTAAATGGATATCCATCTAAGCAAATAAGTATATTACAATTCTTTGAGCTCTAGAATTTCAAAATTTGACACTACACCCCTTCAGAGGCATTCAGTAACACTAAGCAATTCTAAGAAAAATGCAATAAATTAAGGCATCGCTAAATATTTGTATGGCATCGTAGCTGAAAAGCAAGGCAAAGAAAATGAATAGCATAATAAATACAGAGTTTATATACAGAAGATAAAATAAGTTGCACAAGGAAGGAACATTACAGTGAACAATAAAAGAGCATCAACTTTATAAATACAGTACTTCCAGATAACTTATACTGTAGCTATGTAGCAGCCTTAAAAGTAGCATGGCAGAAATATTTAATATACTGTACAGTATACTCAAGTTAAAAAGATAAGTATTGTACAGTCAAAAGCAATAGTTCCATCTCACCAATAATTCATTCATTATAGGTAGGTCAAAAATCTTGACTACTAACCTCTGTAACTCATAAACGACTACAGTCATCAAGCTATTATTTCTACCATTAGGGAAGAGTTGTCATAGAATGTATGTATGTATAAATTATACTCTTGGCACATACCCCATTTTTATTTATATATTATTTTTATTTTATTTTTTATTGGGGGTGGTCGACTCGAGACATAGCAATAGAATACATGTGATCATTTACAGCAGCCCATTTGCTTTAGCCATATTTGAGTTACAGAGGTTAGGGGTCACAATTTCTGGCCTACTTATAATGAATGGACTATATCTATGAAGACCAACTCAAGGCTGTTAAAAATGTAAACACCTGAACCCCTCAACCAAAATAGTGAGGGAGGGCAGGAGGGCTACAATGGTTCAGGCATTCAAGTTTTCAATAACGTTGGTTTCGACTTCACTTAGATGATGGTAAGACGTAACTTTCGATTTTGACTGTATGACATTAACCTCTTCAATAAAATGATGTCTTTCTTTATATTTGATGATGATGATGAACTACTGTATTTGTGTGGGCTAGTGTAAAAATACTTCAGTATCATTATCAAATACACCTTTATTTATTCTGGTTATCATTAGTCAAGAATATATCAATTTGGATTGACCTGTTAAGTGTCACAATGGTTACCTGATATAGTTCCTACTCCTTTGATTTATGGGGAAAATACCTAAGCTGAATTAAGGGGGGATGGTTAGTTTTTCTGGTCCCCCTTCTCCCTCATCTTCAACCCCATTAGTTTTCAGATTTTAAGACCTTTGGCCCATTAGTTTGTCAATTTTAAGACCATTCACCCAACTTCTTTGTCATTGTTAAGACCTTTTGTGCCATTTAGGTGTAAACAAAAATCTGGCGAGCTATAGCGAGCCTGTAATTTTAGGAGGAACCGGCCGGGAAATTTTTCTGCCGAAAAATGTAAAAATTTATCTTGAAAGGGGGTCAATTGGATGTTTTTTAATGGGTTTTTTTTTTATGGAGGCCTAGAGAGGAAACTAATAAATAGATAAATACATATAAAAATAGACCAAAAGAATGGCCACTACCCCCTTAAATAGTCTACTGATAACCAGGAAACAAAGAGCATGACACCATTCTACTGAAGGAGTTAATCTGTCATGACGTACGATGCAACATAACAAGCAGGCAGGTTAGCAGGTCATGGTACAGGAGAAACACTACACTGTTCATCTGTAATAGCTCACTAATTATATCCCCTAGCAGCCGATTTATTGACATTTAATGGCAGGAAACAAAACTACTACTGGTACATCTCTGCTTTATTTATAAGTTCTTTTGCCTTTATATTGTGTCATCCCTGTTTTGGCTAGTTAATTTTGCAAGTTTTACACTATAATTATGTTATTGGTTTGTTATCAAATTGATGATATACTGCATTATACAAATCAAGTGACAGTTCAGCAATAAGCGAGGAACACATAATTTCTGGCCTGGTTGAGATGAACAGAGTATAGGGGCAAGGTATGAGCCATATTCTTAATACTTCACCAAGGTTGATAAGAGGTTGGGAAAAGAGTTTTGGGAGTAAAAAATCTTCTCAAAAAGAGCAACCATATTCTACTTAATCAACAGAATACCATGTATATAGTTACTTCTCGTTTCACAACAATAAATCCAATGCATGCGTTAACAGTTAAAATGTAAATTTGATTTAGTTAACTGTTTTTTCATGTACAGTTGCTCACATAGGTTCTGTTCCTCGTTGTGATCTTACATATGAAAGTAAAACAGTATGAATGAATTGCGAGTGTGGTTTCTTATAATTATCAGTTGATTAATCATACGAGTTAACCAGTACAGTACATAAGAAACTACACTCGTAATTCAATCATGCGCATTATATTTCTATGTATAAGATCATAGAGAGGAACAGAGCTTATATGGGAAACTGTACATAAACACATTATATAAGAACATGTACTATCTTCACACACTCTAGTAATATGCATAAATCTTCAATTACTGTAACTACCAATATCAAAATTCCTCTTTGTCTTTAAGCTACCAAGAATATGGCTCTCTAACAACAATGGCCATTCTGGGACTTGCAATGGCTGTATACATTCACAAGGTCCCGCTACAGAAGGGGGGACACACAAACGGGTAATGAGAGAAACACAGAGAAGCATTACGGAGACTCGGAGAACATTCGGTACAGCCAGTCAGTCAGTCAGCCAGCCCGGTCTGCAGAAAATGGAGGGGAAGGGAGGTGGGGGAAGTGAGGTGGGGGCAGGGGGCAAGGGGCGGAGAAGGGGGGGGGGGACTGGGAGGGAAGAGGGAGAGAAATGGGAGGGAGGAGGGGGGAAATGGGAGGGAGGAGGGGGGAGAACTGGGAGGCGGGAGGGGGGAGAGCTGGGAGGGGAGGGGGGGAACTGGGGGGGAGTGAATGGTAAAAGGAGGAAGTGAAAAGAAGGAGGAGGAGTAAAGGGGGGGGGGGGGGAAGAAAGGGATAGAAATAACAACAGGAGGGGAAGGGAGATAGGCAATAATAGGGGTGGGGGTAAATGACTGGGAGAGAGAAGGAATGTTAAGTAAAGGAAACAGAAAAGAGGAAGTGAACAAAAATGGGAGAAGAGGAGAAAAGGGAGGAATGTAAATATATAACAGAAAGGGAATGGGCAGAGGAAACAAATACAGTGACATGGAGAGAATTCATGATGAGGAAAGAAACAGGGGAAAGGGAACAAAGATGGGAACAAGGGGATGGAAGAGAGATGAAGGAAAGGGAACAGGGAACAAAAAGGAAGGGGAGGGAACAGAGGAAGGGAAAGGAACAAGGGAAGGGAAGGGAACAGGGGAACGGTAAGGAACAAGGGAAGGGAGGGAATAGGGAAGGGAAGGGAAAGGAAGGGAACAGGGGAATGGAAGGGAACAGAGGAAGGGAAGGGAACAGAGGAAGGGAAGGGAACAGAGGGGAAAGGAAGGGAAGGGAACAGAGGGGAAAGGAAGGGAAGGGGACAGAGAGGAAGGGAAGGGAACAGAGGAAGGGAAGGGAACAGAGGGGAAGGGAAGGGAAGGGAACAAAGGAATGGAAGGGAACAGAAGAAGGGAAGGGAACAGAGGAAGGGAAGGGAACAGAGGAAGGGAAGGGAACAGAGGAAGGGAAGGGAACAGAAGAAGGGAAGGGGACAGAAGAAGGGAAGGGAAGGGAACAGAGGGGAAGGGAAGGGAACAGAGGAAGGGAAGGGAAGGGAACAGAGGAAGGGAAGGGAACAGAAGAAGGGAAGGGAACAGAAGAAGGGAAAGGAACAGAGGGGAAGGGAAGGGAACAGAGGAAGAGAAGGGAACAGGAGAAACACACACAGTACATGAATAAGAGAGAGTAAGGATGAGGAGAGGACATAAAGGCGAAAATACAGAATAAATGGATTATGAACATGAAGAGACAGATAAGGGGAAGGATGGGGAAGATGATACACATAAATAAATAAATAAATAAAACAAAAAATTATAAACGGGGGTGAGAATGGGGAGAATAAGAAGAAGGGGGTCTGAAGACCTTATGGGGGTGGGGGTGGGGGTGGGTGTGGGGAGGAGGATATGAGAACAAAATTGAATAACGAAAAGAAGCATACAGTGGGTGGGAGGGGGAGAGTCAGTAGTGGGGCAAGGTGGGGGTGGGGTGGGGGTGGGGGTGGGGGTGGGGGGTGGGGGGGGGTGGGGGGTGGGGGCGGGTATCAGTGGTAGATTGGGCGGGGTGGGTATCTGTTGGGGGGGGTGTCGACGAACTTACTGGTCGTCGGGTGTGAACTGCACCGGCTCTGCTGTAAACTGTGGGTCAAAGTTTTCAAGGTCCCTCTCCCCATCCACCCGGGGCTTGTATGGGGGAGGGATCTGCTTCATCTCCAGCTGAAACAAAGTGGCCAACCCGCACCATGAACTTGCTTGCTCTCCACACAACGCTCCATAATAATACATCCTTTACAATACAGGGTACTACATTTTGCCTGTGATATGATAAGTAAAATACCCACATACAGTATTGTGGAAAACAAATCTGGTATCTGATTCTTCTCCAGCTGAAACAAAGTGGTCAACCCACGTCGTTTAACTCACAGCCTCGTCACAATGCTTCATCACAATGATTCCTATATATCATATCATTAGTAAATACCTCTAAACCTTGCTTATCACACATCGGTTTGTACTAATACATCCTCTACAATACTTTATTTTCGGCTGTAATGTTACAGTTAAATGCCCATATATTATGAGAGAGTTAATAGAATGAGATTTAGAGACAAAATCAACGACAGGAATACTAAATATAAAGTAATCTTTCCTCTAATGTCTTTCCTTCTTGCTAGAAGTTTGCTCTTATTCAACCTGTCCCAAATAAGGGTGACCGCTCTCAACCCTCCAGCTATCGTCCAATTGCTCTCATTTCTTGAATCTCTTTAAGTTTTTGAAACTATTCTTAACTCAAATTTTCTTAAGCATTTATCTTCCTATAATCTACTTTCAGATCACCAGTATGGTTTCCTTAACCCGTGGAGCCCCGGCTAGTTTTGTAATGTTTGTTCACCAGAACCCGGCCAGTTTTCAAAAAATTGTTTTATTCCAGAAACAATAGCGAATGGGTTAGGAATGAAGGAAAAACCACGAAAAACCGCTCAAAAAGCTTAAAAAATGGTCCTACAGAGCCCCCGAAACCTTATTTTACAAGAGTAAAAAATTGAAGGCAATTACCCCCAAAAAACAGGTTATTGCGCGCTCACGCGCACGCACGTGGACTTTGAGAGTTTTCAACCATCGGCACGGTTGCGTGGGATACGTACACAGTTCCCATACAAATCTGAGCCCTCTTGAGTGGCTACACCTGAGGTTACGGTCGGCGCAATTAGGGTGACGCGTCAGGCGCGTCTCTGGGGCTGTGCGTTCCATACATCGCCGACGCGTCAGACGCGTCGCTGGGGCTGTACGGGTTAAAGGCCGCTCTACTGGTGATCCTCTTGCTTATCTTACTAACTCTTGGTCATCCTCCTTTCAGGACTTCGGTGAGATTTTTCTATTGCGCTAGACATATTGAAAGCCTTTGATAGAGTCTGGCACAAAACTTTAATTTCCAAACTACCCTCCTTCGGTTTCTATCCCTCTATCTGTGCCTTTGTCTCTAATTTCCTTTCAGATCACTCCATAGCTGCAGATGTGGACGGCCATCGCTCACTTCCTCAACCTATCAACTCGGGTGTTCCTCAGGGTTCTGTTCTGTCTCCAATTATCTTTCTAATATTTATTAATGATCTCCTCAAGTGTACCTCTACTCCTATCCACTCATATGCTGATGACTCTACCTCACACTATTTACCTAATTTTTCACATCAACCCAGCATGCAATCGCTCCAAAACTCACGTAAAAAGGCCATAGAGCGCTTATCTTCCGATCTATCAATTATTTCTGATTGAGGCAGATATAATCTTGTTACTTTCAATGCCTCCAATACCCAATTTATTACTCTCCATCGCAATCTTTCGCAAGACTATCAATTATTATTCAACAATACACAAATCAACCCTTAATCTTCTCTCAATATCGTCTCCGTGGGTTCTTCACCCCCGCACAGCTTCTTGCTGTGTATCGGGGCACAGTGCACCCCTGTATTGAGTATTGTTCGCATGTGTGGGGGGGGGAGGCTTTACCCATACCGCACTTCTCGAAAGAGTAGAGTCCAAAGCATTTCATCTTTATCAACTCTTACTAGTTCCCTACAATCTCTTTCTACACGCCACAATGTTGTATCTCTTTCATTCTACTATCACTATGACAACAATCAGTGTTCTTCAGAGCTCTCTCAGTGCATACTCCCTACCTTGCAGCGAGTGTGAGGCACCCATCTTTTAACAAAGTCCCACTCCTATTCTGTCCAGCCCTCCAACTCAAGAATTGATAAATTTTGTCAGTCTTTCTTCTACTCAAAAAGTGAACTCTGGAACTCTCTCCCTCAATCAATCTTACCTTCATGCTATGACTTAAACTGCTTTAAACTTCATGTGTCAAGGGATTTTGACTCCAAAGGCCCTTGAATTTGGCTCTGTCACTATTTCGGCTTTGCGGGAGACACTTGTTACAAGCAACCTGCCTTTTATTTCCTTCATTAAAAAAAAAAAAAAAAAAAAAAAAAATGGGATCTGCTTCCTCTCCAGCTGAAAGGAAGAATCCAACCCAAACCACAAACTCACAAGATAACGATCTCCATAAATTATAGTGGTTGACTCGGGTAATGCTGTTTTTCAAAATTGAGTTGAAAGTGAGAGGCAATACAGGAAAATGTGCACAAAGTGGCACTGTTTGGGCTACTTCACTCCCAAGGGGTATCATTAGTAAATATGGAGCAGAACTTTAACTTTATATAATAATAATAATAATAAAGACTAATATCAAGGGACTTAGTTTTGAGACTGGATATGAAGTCTCTCGTTTGCCAGCCTGTCATAGATCATATTATTTGTAAAGGCCTCTACAGCTGTTTAATTGAATACTGTATATTGACAAACAAATAATTTAGTGTTCATGGTGCTTTATAATAGCAATGAAAGGAAATGTACTTATTAAGTTTTATAAAGTACTGTAGACAAGTTACTAAAAAGTTCCAATTCATGAGAAGTATGGTTTGGTTGACAAATTATCTGTGTTTGAATCACAAGGCTTCAAGTAGTAGATCTATTTATTAATAATACTGTATCCACCGAGCTACAATAATTATACTCGTGTGGAAAATGTTGACAGATAGCTGTTGAAAGTTGTGGTCTTACCATATTTCTACAATTGTGTGCATAAAAACCCTCCAAACATTAAACCAGTATTCTAATTAACAAGTGAACATTGATATTTAGTACCCAAAACTGTAAATAGTAACCACACCAATCCAAGCCAAATGTGAACTAACCATTTCCCAGATGATGGTTTTGAAGAACGGGTGTGAAGTGATGTCTGTGAAACCTGTGTCGGGGTGGCATCCCAGACGGTCCACCTGGTTCTTGTTGAGGAAGCCCTTTAGGATGGATGAAGCCTTCACTGACAGTGACCGAGGGATACGGATCGGCCGCTCCAGGATAACTGAAATTAATTTTATCTCATGAATGTTTTCGGTTTAACTTTTCACTTCAAATTCATATATTTTGAACCTATGGAAAATACTGAAGCTCAGGGCCTGTTAACTTTGACATCTATAAATCTGTTGTCCACCTTTAGAGATATGGGGCCTCTACTACATTCTGAGGAAGAATGCAAAAACAATATTGCCCCCATACCCAAATGTGTGTCGTAAGAAGCGAATAAATAGATTGACAAGGAAGGGTATCCTGCTATAAATAAAAAAATCCTGCCACCAGTGTCCTTGAGAGCAGTGACTCTGCCTCTGGAGAACTGTTATGGGGCACACACAGGCTGAGCTATGCTATCATGGATGTAAAGTGATCCCAAAAGAGGCACTGGCCATGGAATTATTGAAGGCCTTCAAACCATAAGAAGAATAAAAGAAGGGTTAATGGTGATAGGTACAATAACACACAGGTCCTCACTAAGTCTATCTAACATTTCACAACTGGACAGATCATTTTATGACTGGCTAGTTTTTGGATTAATTAGCTATTTCATAAATCACTATTACTCCAAAATAACTAGCCAGCAAACATCATAAGCTTGTTATGAATCTTATCATGTCATAACTTAAAATAACTTTTAAGTTTCAGGGCTTTGATTTCACACTGCCACTTACCCTGGAAGAGGAAGTCCTCGGTGTTACAGTCTGGGTTTTCTGAGGCGCCCATGATCTCAAACGGACTCTTGCCAGCCAACATCTCATACAGCAACACTCCCAACGCCCACCAATCAACACTGAAAACAAAATTTAATGTAATTACATTCAACTAATTAACTTGATATCACCTGATGCTCACTCAAAAAGTAAAATATACCATGTCTATACAAAAAAAAAAATTCTGAGGGTATTATTTGTGAATATGAACACAAATTCCATCTCTGTCTCACCTGATTCCATACCCTACCTCCAGCAATATATCCAGATAAAAACAAATAAAAATTTAAAACTTGCAAAACAAACCAAAACAGGAACTGCACAATATACATACAAAAGAACTTATCAAAGTCACTTTGTGGAAATAACACATTGAAGATTAACAAAACAATACTATGAAATAAAAATGTAACCTTATTAGATTTTTTCCATTTCTCCAATCCACAAATATAAACCCACCTGAAGCTATACTCGGCCCCCTGCAGTATCTCCGGAGCGATGTAGTTAGGAGTGCCACAGAAAGTTGATGTGGTCTCACCGGGGAAGATGCCCTCCTTACACATACCATAGTCCGTCAGTTTGATGTGACCCTCGTGATCCAGTAGCACGTTGTCCAGCTTCAAGTCACGATAGATGATGCCTGCCAGTACAACAAATATTAATCCCTTTAGCACGATGATGCCTTTTTACCTTTTATTTTGGCTAAAGTTAGACGATTTTGTATTGTTTAATACTGTACTGTACCTTCATTACCGGTGCTGTCCCTTTAACTATATTCTGGCTAATATTAGATGATTCTATCAGTTTAAATAGGACCTTCAGCATCTAACAGGCTTCCAACTATCTCACTTAACCCTATTTAATACCACAGATCCTTCTTAAACTGCACAAAAACGTCTAAATTTAGCTAGAATATAACACAGAAACAACGTCGGTACAGAAGGGGTTAAGAAGGACCTATATTATTAGAAGGATTTATTGGGACCACATGTACCCCTTTGAGGCCTAGAGGTAGATTATAAGCTAAAGAAAATTGTCTAATGGTAACCAAAATAAGATCAAAATTACGTCATCGTGCTGAAGGGGTTAAACGTATACTGAAGTGAAGTCTGTTACAGTATTAATTTGTTTTCACCTCTATTTTAACAGTCTTCTGCATCTTGTTGCTAACAATCTTGAATCGTTAGATCTACTGTATTTCAATGTTTGATATCACGATGATACAATTTGCCATAAACTTGCTCATGTGACAGTAGGGAAACAGAAGAATTATCTTCACAATTAATCCTTTATGATGAGGGCATAATTTATATATTAAACTATTCACATAACTCAGTTTCATTAACCCTCTCACCACGGAAGGGCTCTTGAACGCCCATAAAAAAGCATATAACAGGTACCCGGATGGTATCTTGAACGCCCAGTGGTTGAAAGCCTGTGAGCTTCGTGTGCGAGGCGTCGGTCCGACGCATGTAAACAACAGCCGGCTGGACCGTCGCCCCGCATCTCCGGCCACAAGAAGGAGAGCGTCGCTTGTTCGTGTGTGCCTGTATGTTGTTGTTAAGTATCGAAAAGTGGTGTAAAGTGGCTGTTTTGGCCATAAAGTTATCTCCAATGAAATCATCATCACAGCTCAACCAGTTGACTTAGAGAGCTCTACTTAATGCCATTCTACAGGTAAATAACACAGCTACGCTTGGGGATGCGCGGGAATGCGGGAAGCAGTCTGATTAACGAATATACGGTAGCCTAGCCTAGACGTTTTTCGGCCAAAACACCCGGGTTTCGAGGAATATATATATAATACATAGCCGGGGCTGGAGGGTTAAAGACAGTTGTTGTTGTTGTTGTTGTTGTTGTTCTCCAGGCTGTCTGGCCGAGCAGTCCCAAGGTCCCAAGCAAGGCCAAGGCCTTAACCAAGCGCCCCCACAGAACCCTCCCGGCTTTACCATTAAAAAAACCTAGGTGACCGAAGCCGTTCCAGGCGAGGGGCTGAGGAGGGTGCGGAAACACCCGGGGCACCAAAGCACCACCCAGGGCCCTGTGCTCCTCAACAATTATGAAGGGAAAGTTGAGGGGAAAAGGAAAAATGTGACACTTTGGCTTTCAGCCTGCCAGCCTCTAGGTTAGCAGTAGAGAGGTCAATCCACGGAAAAGACGCCGCTACTCGAGATCTAGAAAATAAACAAGTGAAAGGAACAGTCAGAGTAAGCTATGGGTATGGCAGAGATCGCTCAACTCTCACTCTGATAGACCAACCCATCACCACATGACTAGAATCCAATCCTCTCAGCATCAGCTAGGAAAGGCCCTAGAAAGCCACCTTTGGCGGGGGGATAGCTCCCCTATCTCAACCCTTTTCGGGGTTGGAATTTTAGCTACAGAATCAGGTATCATGTAAAATGTATAGACTTTAAAGACAATAATAGGCCCTAATAACTTTTAACGATCAGTAAAAAATCTACTTATTAATATATTAAGCTAGCTTTTTAAGATAGCCACTGATACTTTATCCCTTCCACGTACCCTTTACATGGAGGAAGTTAAGAGCCAGACAGATCTCTGCGGCATAGAATCTGGCATGTTCCTCAGGCAGCCGACGTTGGCGCTGCATATGGAACATTAGGTCACCCCCGCGCACAAACTCTATCACAAAGAAGAGGCGGGAGGATGTCTGGAAGCAGGAATGTAGGCCCACCAGGAAGGGGTGGTTGGAGGCTGTCTCAAATACATGTTTCTCTGTCTGCACCCAGTCGATGTCCTACACACAGGAGAAACAATACAGAGGTAAGTACATGTAATAGCTTCATATACCACAGGTTCAATATTTGAATTTATAGGCTGTAAGCCTATGTTAAAACATAGAAAAAACAAACACTGGTGTAGTTACATGATTATCAGGGGGAGACAGGGGAGGACCACTGTCTCCAATAATAGATTCAATATTAATTAAATTCATGTTTTAGAAGTTTCAATTATAGGTGCCTGCAATAAAAAAGTTTGTGAAATTTTAATAGGTTAACATCATTGCTAAAGTATTATATAAATATTTTTGCAGAAAGATAATACCTACCTCATCATCGGTAACGAGGGTCTTCTTGATGACCTTCATGGCGTAGATACGTTTAGTCTTGCGGAGTTCGACCATGAGGACTTTAGCGTAGGAGCCGCGTCCAATAACACGTATGAGCTCAAAGTCATCCAGGCAGTACTGACCCGCCTGGCCACTGGGGGTCGCTCCCTCACTGCTCTCACCTGCCACACAAACATAACCAAACCACAAATGTAATACTTTCTTCTTAGTCCTTCCAGAATACTATGATACTATAATTTTATTTTGGCTATTTTTACACAATTTTATAAATAACTCAGTTTCATTAAAGACAGTTGTTGTTGTTGTTGTTCTCCAGGCTGTCTGGCCGAGCAGCCCCAAGATTTGGAAAGACCCGTAGGATTAAAAAAGCTAATGCTATTTAAATTAACCCTGTAACTACTACAAATCTTTCCTAATCTGAATAAAATGGTCTAATAACATTCAGAATCAAAGAATACAGTAATAATATCATGGTATACTGAAGGGACATCACAAGATGAAACCAGAGATATATTAGAGGAGATGGGCCGTTTTTCTGGTCCCTCTTCTTCCTCATGTTTAGCCCTATTAGTTTTCAGATTTTAAGACATTAGGCCTATTAAAAACCTTTCGCCCCATTTCTCTGTCAATATTAAGACCTTTCGTGCAATTTAGGTGTCAATTTTTTTCCTGGCAAACGATAGTGAGCCTGTAATTTTGAAAGATCCGGCCTTCGGCCGAGACCTTTTTCTACCGAAAAATTTACAAATTATTCTACAAGGGGGATCTAATGGATGTTTTTTTTAAGTTTGATGGAGGTCTAGGGAGGAAACTAGAAAAATAATGAATACATTAACAAAATGGACCAAAAAGTGAACCATCTCCGCTTAATAATGTAATAAATGAAGCCGCCATATTATTAGACCATAAAGGGGCAGCTGGCTCCACTGATGTGCACAATGTTTTGAGTATCTGTATTACCAAGGGTGGCATCTGGTAGGGGAACAGACTCATCCACACAGATAATGTAGTATGGTTCAATCCTTGGTCCACAAAACTCATCTGTGACACACTTACATACCTCTTACATTCATCCTGGCCTCCTTGGGCATTTTAAGGGGGGGATGGTTCACTTTTTGGTTGATTTTTTCATTTATAAGTTATTTTTCTAGTTTCCTCCCTAGACCTCCATCAAGCTTAAAAAAACATCCATTAGATCCCCCTTCTAGATTATTTTGTACATTTTTTGTAGAAATTTTTTACGGCCAAAGGCCGGTTCTTCCAAAACTACAGGCTCAATATCATAAATAGCACAACAAGATCTTAATATTGATAAGGATATGGGGCAAAAGGTCTTAAAATCAACAAACTAATGGGCAAACATCTTAAAATCTGAAAACTAATGAGGCTGAAGGGGATTTAGAAAAACGACTCATCTCCCGTTAAAGTGCCCAAAGTGCTGAAAATACCTACTGTATAATTAATTATTATACAACTCATTGTCAAAAGATGAAGAAAGCTACAGAGGATTTCTTGGTGTTTATTTGCAGCTGAGCTAAGGACCTTGGTCATGTGCTATGTAGTTATTACTCTTAACTTATTTTGAGAGTTAAATTAGGTTGAAGATGACAAAATTATGACAATCCTCACATTTTAATGGTTAAGGGGAGATGGGCTGTTTTTTCAGGCCCCCCTTCTCCCTCATGTTTAGCATACTATAATATAGTTTTGAAATTTTATGACACTCGTTCCATTAGTTTGGTGATTTTAAGACCTTTCACCCCATTTTTTTGTCAATATTAAGACTTTTTGTGTCATTTAGGTGTCTATTTGTTTTCCTGGCGAGCGATAGCAAGCCTGTAATTTAAAAATGTACAAATTTATCTTAATCCCGGGATTCAAACTCGGGACACCACACCCAAAACATAAGTATCTAAACCATTACACCACCAACAACAGTTTTCTCACCTGATATAGCTGGCATCTCTACCGGTGTTTCTTCCGTTATCCCAGGATCTAGTAACAGGATAGTGCAGTGGCAAATATTAGAGCTGCATACTATATTAAAGGTAGTGCCAGCGAACTTGACAATAATCTTGATCCCCTTAATTTCTTATAAATCGAAATATATGAAAGCAATCGGGCTGACGTTTCTATCATTTGGGAAGAGTCCACCAGGAAATAGGTGTGGATATTTACAGCCAGTTTGCTCTAGGCCCTTTTAAGTTACAGAGAGGTCAGGGATCAAAATTATTGTCAAGTTCGTTGGCGCTACCTATAGTTATAAACGTATTACTTGCCAAAAAAATTTATAATAAAACACAATAAATATAAAACAATAAAAAACAATGTTCACTAATAGTTGCAGAAACTAGTACAATATAAACCCCTTCTCTACCTGCGACGTCTTCTTAACATTATTTTGGCTACTGTTAGATGATTTTATTCAGTTTAAAAAGGGCCTCCAGCAATTAAAAGGCTTCGAACAATCCCACTTAACCCTTTTTTACTACCACAGATCCTTCTTAAGCTGTAAAAAATAATCTAAATATGGCCAGAATTGAAATAAAAAAAGACGTCGCCGGTACAGAAGGTGTATTACATAAGCGTGCAAAACAAAAACTTGATATTCTACCCAAGACTTTACACCAAGAGGGAGTTTATAGGGCCCTCGTTTCCTCACCTGATATCTCCCCAGCGAATTCCGGCACAGCGACCCTGCCATTGGTGCCGGGGTGGGTGATGGTGGCGGTGACGGTGGAGGAGGCGGTGGTGTCATGTGAGGCGTAGGTGTCTTCCAGGTCCGCGTGGCACGGCACCTTCTGAAGCTTGTGGCATTTCTTGTGGACCAACAACTTACACTGGGTACACTTAAACCCTTGCCGACCCAGACCCCAGATCCGGTCCTTGCAGAACTCGCAGAACGCCCGCTGAAACATGCAGGAGAGATTATTATTTCTTTCTTTCTGTCTTATTTTACTATTTTTTTAGTTTCCTCCCTAGACCTCCATCAAGTTTACCCCCCCCCCAAAAAAAAACCCCCGCAATGAGATAAATTTGTGCATTTTTCGGTATAAAAGCCGGTTTCTCCCAAATTACACGCAACCTATCGCTCGGCAGGAAGAAATCGACACCTAAATGGCACGAAAGTTCTTAAAACTGACAAAGTAATGGGGAGAAAGGTCTTAAGATCTCCAAACTAATGGGGTAGATGTCAAGATCTCAAACCCAATCAGGCTAAACATGAGGAAGAAGGTGGTCTAGAAACCCTCCCCTTAAGATTGTGAGGTAGGGCACACACAATTTGGGGGGCAGGGGGCACAAAGTTAAACATAATACAGTACATATTTGTTTTAAGTTTTTGCCCTAGACCTTTATCAAGCTGTACATTTTTCGAAAAAAAAATGTCCTCGCCGAAAGTCAGTTCCTAATATATTACAGGTTTGCTATCGCTCACCAGGAGAAAATACACATATAAATGGAATGAAAGCTCTAAATATTGACAACAAATTGGACGAAAAGTATTAAAATGACCAAACTATTGAGGAGAATGACTTAAAATCTCTCTGTAACTAATGGAGCTAAACATAAGGGAGAAGTTCCAGAAAACCCAAATACCTCCACTTAACTGTTTGCCCATCATGCACACCACTTTTTAAAGCTCAAATATTTCGCTTATAACACAAATATTTTTATATATTTAAATATCATGGAGTCTTTCACACAGACTACTGCAGTAGATTTTCATTTGAAATTGTCAAAAAGTTTACTCCTTTAGCAGGTAATTTCTCCATAATTGATGGAAAAGTGAGAAACCACTGGCTCTGCTTCATAATCTTGGCAAATCTTTGTAATTAACATCAAATTAGGCAAATATAAAAATGTTGTAATAGCTGAGTAATTAAAATGGAAACAGACTAAATTATCGCCAGCTTAAATACAATAAGCTATAGTGATATGTATAACCATTTCGCCACTTTTCACACACCACTAACCATAAATGATTAACCCTTAACCATCGGCGCTCGACATATGTCGAGTTAAAGAAAAGGTGCCCATATGCGGTCACCACATATGTCGAGTGCAATTTTGAGCACGTAATGTGCTCTGAGAGAGAGCTGAGCGGTGCGAGGAGCATAGATTCCTGCCTGACCGCTCGCCACCACCGCCGTGGATCGACTGAAATTTATTACACCCTCCTCCACCCTCTCTCACTCACTACACAGGGAATTATGTAAGGAAATTACCTTATTTTAGGGTTTTTGCACTCGTGTTGCACGATCGTTGCAAGAGAACCAGTGGTCGTAGAAGGATGGTTCGGGTGTCATTGGAAAGCTCTGTTTACGCCCTTTCAGGGATACATACTTGTATTACGCTCTGGGTCTTGTTTATGCATGAAAAAGAGCATGGAAACGACCCCATTTAGGGTAAAACCACCCGCATATGGGGTAATAGAAATTACCGACCCACCCGCTCGTAATGTGTTAAAGGTATAAGCATCCTCATTTCTTCCACCACACATATTTTCATAACTTACTTTCTGTCTTTAGTCTATTTTTTTCCCAGTTGATGGTTGACTTTACTCAAATGTTAACATACCATCAAGCATTACCTGCCAAACCTTTCAATAAAGTTAAATTTTCCCAATGGTTAAATAATTTCAATTATTGTTGTTGTTGTCATTCCCTAGGCTGCCTGGCCGAACAACCCCGAGTCCCTAAGGAAGGCCATGGCCACGATTGGGCTGTCCAACAGGGCTCTCAAGGAGTGTAGATTATGTTGTTGGCGTAAGTGATTGTGTGGAATGCAGTCTTCTATGATGTGTTTAATGGTATGGGGTGCTGTGTTACATCCTGGTCAGGTGTCGTCGATAGAGCCATCCAGTCTCTTCTGATAGCTCAGAACTCAGAAGAGTTGGATGGTGCCCACATCTCAGCCTGGCCAGGTGGACTCTGTCCTCGCGAGTAAGGGAGGATTCATAAGGATGTATTTCGGGAGGTCGTGCCTGCAGCTGCGTGTTGTCGTTGAGTGATTGGATGAAACAGAGTATGGATGTGCTTCTGGAAGCTGGTTTGAGGTGGGCAGGGAGGGAGAGATGACAGTATTTGTGTGTGATACCGTGTGCTGGGTGTTGTGTTAATATTCCTTGGTGTCTGTGGGTGTGCTGCCATGTAGTGTAGTGGTTGGTGGTTTGTGAAGGCTACAGCCAGGAATTAAGTGCCTCTCATGTCTAGGTGGTAATTGCTATGGTTAAATAATTCCATTGGTCAAATCTTTACAATGGTCAAATCTTTGCAATAACCATATTTTTCCAAAATGGTAAAATCTTTCCATATGATTACATCATAGACAAACCTTGACATATTGTGAAATCTTGACATATAATGAAATTTTGTCATATGGCGATTTTTTGTCATATGGAGAAAAGTATATTTATGGCGAAATGTAGTCATATGGTGAAATTTTGCCATATACAGTAATAACATTTAGTCATATTATGGCGAAATGTTGTCATGTCAAAAAAATTCCATACAGTAAAATTATGTCATACGGTGATTTTTTTTCTTATGGCGAAATATTTTCATATGGCAACATTTTGATATATGTTGAAATCATGAAGAGCGGTCTATATCCATTGATTTCCCGAGATCATTACCAAGTTGAATAAAATCATCTAACGTTAGCCATAGTCAAATGTTAAGGGGGGATGGGTGTATATAATTTATTATTAATTTATCTTTTTATTATTTGATTAGTTTCCTCCCTAGACCTCCATCAAGCTTAAAAAACACCCGCCCAAGGCCCTCCAAGATAAATTTGTACATTTTTCGATATAAAAATGTCCCGGCTGAAGGCTGTTTCTCTTAAATTAAAGGCTCGCTATCGCTCGCCAGGAAGAATCGACACCTAAAGGACACTAAAAGACTTAATATTGACAAAGAAATGGGGCGAAAGGTCATAAAATCGGCAAACTAATGGGCCGAACGTCTCATAATCTGAAAACTATTGGGGCTAAACACGAGGAAGAAGGGGGACCAGAGAAAGGCGCCCCCCTCCCCCCCCCCATTTAAACCCTTCCTTTACATACCCTGTTGAAGCGTTTGGCCTGGAAGATGTGGCCGTTGACTTTGTACAGTTTCCGCCATCTCCGCGCACCTCGGCGATAGATGTTACCTGCCGAACACAAAACAAGTCACATATAATAATAATAATAATAATAATAATAATAATAATAATAATAATAATAATAATAATAATACAGTAATAATATAATACTAATAACACAGTGCTAATACTAATAATACTAATACTAATAACAGTAATAATAATAATAATAATAACAATAATATTAATAATAATAATAATAACACAGTAATAATAATAATAATAGATTAAAACTACTACTAATAATACTAGTAACATAATAATAATAATAATAACAATACTAATAATACTGCACTAATAATATTACAAATTGATACTGCTTAACCCATTCAGTACCGGTTACGTCCTTTTCAGCATACTGTAATCTGGCACACTATTACCCATGTATATTTAGATTAGGAAGGATCTGTGGACCGTGGTAGCTAAAAGGATTGAGATAGTAACCTATTAATTCTTAAGAGGTCCTTCCTAAGCTGAATACAATAGTTGCCAGAATATAATGAATAGAACGTCACCGGTACTGAACGGGTTAAGGGGAGATTTCCACTTGAGGGATTTTTTTCTTTACCTCTTTCTCCCTCATGTTTAGCCCCATTGCTTTTGAATTTTTAAGATGTTCACCCCATTAGTTTGGCGATTTTAAGAACGTTCGCCCGATTTCTGTCAATTTTAAGACCTTTCGTACCATTTAGGTGTCGATTTTTTGCTGGCGAGCGATAGCGAGCCTGTATTTTAAGAGGAACCGGCCTTTGGCCGGGAAATTTTTCTACCGAAAAATGTACACATTTATCTTGAAAGGGTGTCAAGGGGGTTTAATTTTAAGCTTGATGGATGTCTAGGGAATAAACTAAATACCTCCCCTTAACCCATACAGTACCAATGACGTTCTTTGCATTATATTCTGGAAACTATTAGATGATTGTATTCATCTTAGGAGGGACGTCTACTCCTTAAAAGGCTACAGACTATCTCAAATATTCCTTAAAACTATCATATATCCTTCTTAAACTTAATAAAATAGTCTATAAATGTAGCTGAAATCGACTGAAAAAGACGTCGCCCGCAGAGTACGGGTTAAATAAAGACTGATCAGTGTCCGTCTCTGTGGTTTTATTATGCACGACCATCCGACCGACCGCAGTTTTCAAGTTAAGCCAGCCCACCTCGTTTTTTTCTCTCTCTCTCTTTCCCTCTCTCTCTCTGGGTAGTATCCATTCGGCCCCATTCAGCCTACTGTTTTAAGACGTGTATCCCCATCCAGGTGTTGATTTCTTCCTGGCTAGCGATAGCGAGCCTGCATTGTATGGAGAAATCCGGCTTCGCCGGAGAAATTTTTCTATCGAAAAATGTACAAATTTAGCCTGCTATCAAAAACATATAAAAAGATAGGCTGGCTCGCTATCGCTCGCCAGGAAAAAATCAACACTTGGATGGGGATAAACATCTTAAAACAGTAGGCTGTATGGGGCCGAATGGATACAAGCCAG
The DNA here is from genome assembly GCA_032716605.1 of Paralithodes platypus. NCBI lineage: Eukaryota > Metazoa > Arthropoda > Malacostraca > Decapoda > Lithodidae > Paralithodes > Paralithodes platypus. The sequence continues at coordinate 44,063,896 of CM064508.1, forward strand.
AGAAAGAGAAAACGAGGGAAAAAAAAAGCAGGTGACCCCCCTTAAGCCGGTATCACACGAGCACCTTTTCTCTCAACATTTACCCTCAACACTGGTCTGGCAACTTATGAGGACAACATTTAAAATATTTCGGTCACCTATATTCATCTACCATCAGTCTAGTTTCCGATACCAGTGCAAAATACTTCAGAAATGTTGCCAGCAAAATGTCGATCATCGAATGTTGACTCTACAAGCTCTCGTGTGATACCGGCTTTATGGATCCACAAATTTGAAAACTTATATATGACTAGTAGGGGTACCCGACGTTGCCCGGGTTTAAATTCTACTACCATAATCACCATCATCAATCACTACTACCACAAACATCACAATACTACTACTACCATAATCACCGGCCTCGACCTCCCTGTGCCTCATTAAACGGCGACCTCGATTTCGGCCGCTAAATGACCTCCGATTTTGGATCTGACCTCATCCGTACCCACATTTTGGGAAGCTGCGAACAACTTTCGTTCCATACACTTTTTCGATCGGAGGCCTCCTTCTGCCCCAAACGGCCATTTTTTTTTTTTTTTTTTTTTTTTTTCAATTTCGGCCTCGAAACGACCTCCGATCGTGGCCTCGCCCCCTCTATGACCTGACCCAGGTCAATTGACACCCACATGCAAAGTTTCAGCTCCCCAGGTCCAAAACTGCGGCCGCCTGTTAAGAACACACACACACACACACACACACACACACACACACACACACACACAAACAGACAATCGAAAATATTATATAGATAAATGGGGAAATTCCGAGGTAGATAATGTGAGCCACTTGAACCCTGCTTAACCCCTTCTGTACCGGCGACGTCTTTTTACTTTTATTCTAGCTATATTTAGACAAGTTTGTGTAGTTCAAGAAGGATCTATGATAGTAAAAAGGGTTAAGTGAAATAGTTTGAAGGCTATCAGTTGCTGGAGGCCCTTTTTAAACTTAATACAACCGTCTGACAGTAGCAGGAATAACATTAAGGGGGGCCACCGACTTTTTTATAATTTTCTCCTTTTCTCTCTTTCCCTGACTTGTATCCATTCGGCCCCATTCAGCCAACTGTTTTAAGACGTTTATCCACATACAGGTGTCGATTTCTTCCTGGCCAGCGATAGCGAGCCAACTTTGTATGGAGAAATCCGGCTTCGCCGGAGACAATTTTCTATCGAAAAATGTACACATTTAGCTTGCTGTCAAAACAAATATATATATGCTGGCTCGCTACCGCTCGCCAGGAAAATATTGACACCTAGATGAGGGTAAACGTCTTAAAGCAGTAGGCTGAATGGGGCCGAATGGATACAAGCCAAAGAGCGAGGGAGAGAAAGATAAAAAAGCGAGGTGGGCCCCCTTAAAGATACGTGACCGGTGAGGGAGGGTGAGGGGTGTTGAACCCAAACCCATCCCTCACTCACCTACTGTCAATTATGGCTGGCTCTTACCCTAGAGTTATATTATCAACTTTACTGAATGCCCAATTAAATAGGAATTCTCTCTCTCTCTTTCTTTTCTCTCTCTCTCTCTCTCTCTCTACTGTATATATATATAGTATATATATATATATATATATATAATAAACCCAATAACAACTGTTATCTACAAGTGTATGGTATAAACTTTTACAAAATTACTACAAATGAACACTGGCGATGATACCAATTATATATATTTTTAAAGTAGGCCTACAGTCAGGGTCACGAACACTTGAACACCTTCTAACACCAAATACAAAATGATGAGTATTAACCCCTTGAAGCTCTGACGCGTTTTAGCAGTTCATTTTGGCTATCATTAGACGATGTTGTGCCGCTTAGGAAGGATCTGTGGGTATTAAAAGGGTAAGTACTATCTCAATCCACCCTTTAACTTCCGTATACCGTTACTAATCTGAATAAAATCGTCTATAATCTATTTTTTTTCCAGCTGAGGGTAAATTGTCATGTTTCTATCTTTGTTACTCGGCTATAAGGTAGATTTTGTAGTGAAAGATGATGGATATTCTGAAAACTTGGCATTAATATGACACACAACCACAGTAGTTTCATATAATGTCCATTAAGTATCGAGAAATCAGCTAATAAGAGATTCAATTTACGATCAGCTGGAAAAAAATAAAGTCTAATAGTAGCCATAAAAGAGAACAGAAACGCGTATTGGAGCTTGAAAGGGTTAACTATTTGGTTTTGTACTAGCTGACGTTCAACTGTTACCGGTATGTCTTCAGCTTGATTACTCCGCTATTGTGCAGTTTTTGTATCGATATCGTTTATTAATTGTGAAAACTTGGCACTAATATGAAAAAGAGACATATTAGCTTCATATATTACTGTTAGTTATAGAGAAATCAGTTGTTAAGGGGGCCCACCTCGTGTTTTCTCTTTATCTCCCTCTCTCTTTTGCTTTTATCCATTCGGCCCCATTCAGCCTACTGTTTTAAGACGTTTACCCCCATCCAGGTGTCAATATTTTCCTGGCGAGCGGTAGCGAGCCAGCATATATATGTATCTGTTTTGACAGCAAACTAAACTTGTACATAATTTATTTCGATAGAAAATTTCTCCGGCGAAGCCGGATTTCTCCATACAATGCTGGCTAGCTATCGCTCGTCAGGAAGAAATCGACACCTTGATGGGGATAAACGTCTTAAAACAGTTGGCTGAATGGGTCCGAATGGATACAAGCCAGGGAAAGAGAGAAAAGGAGAGCAATATAACAAAAGCCGGTGCCCCCCCTTAAGAGTTTCAATTTACCGTCAGATTAAATTAAACTGAGTATGTGTTTTTTTTTTTAGTCAGGCAGTTGAAGCAGTTCATCATAACAGTTTGTAAAGTGGATTATAATAATTGTACCTACAACCAATATTGATCAATGCCTCCCCCACGACTGTACTTTAAGGGGGGATGGGTCGTTTTCTGGTCCCCCCCCTTCTTCCTCATGTTTAGCCCCTTTACTTAGATCTTTTGCCCCATTGTTGTCAATTTTAATACCTTTCGTGCCATTTAGGTGTCGATTTTTTTTCCTGGCGCGCGATAGCGAGGAGTAATATAGGAGGAATCGGCCTTTGGTCGGGACATTTTTATACCGAAAAATGTAAAAATTTATCTTAAAGGAGGATCATGGGGTTGTTATATAAGTTTGATGGAGGTCTAGGGAGCAAACAAGACAAATAATAAATAAATGAAAAAACAAACAAATCGAAAAAAAAATGAACCATTCCGCCTTAAGGGGTAATCTATATATATTTGGCCATTTATTTATCTATTTATTTATTTATCTATTTATTTATCTATTTATTTATTTATCTTTATTTATCTATTTATTTATTTATCTATTTATTTATCTATTTATTTATCTATTTATTTATTTATCTATTTATTTATCTATTTATTTATTTATCTATTTATTTATTTATCTATTTATTTATTTATCTATTTATTTATCTATTTATTTATTTATCTATTTATTTATCTATTTATTTATCTATTTATTTATCTATTTATCTATCTATTTATCTATCTATTTATCTATTTATTTATCTATTTATCTATTTATTTATCTATTTATTTATTTATTTATATATTTATTTATCTATTTATTTATCTATTTATTTATTTATCTATTTATTTATCTATTTATCTATTTATTTATCTATTTATTTATTTATTTATTTATTTATTTACCTCCCAAGACCTCCATCAAACTTCAAACGATATCACAAAGACCCCTTCTTCGAGATAAATTTGTATATTTTTCAGTAGAAAAATGTCCTGGCCTATTCTTCTTAAATTACAGGCTTGCTATCGCTCGCCAGGAAAAAATAGACACTTAAAAGGTATAACAGGTCTTAAAATCGCCAAACTAATGGGGCGAACGTCTTAAAATCTCAAAACTAATGGTGCTAAACATGAAAGAGAAGAGGGTCCAGAATAAGTAAACCTCCCCATAAAACAGTATACAATATTTGATGTTATGAGTTTGTGTCCGGAATGGCGATATATTAAAATGCAGATCATAAGGGTTTTATAGGAGTTATGTATTATATAGTACCCCAGTCACTATAGCACAGATTGGCGGCTGCATTATAGTAGGATTGATAGGGTGGGCCGGGATTCATCAATTGTATAATCTCTCAATCTAAATCTCAATCTCTCTCTCTCTCGCACTCACTCACTCTCTCTCTCTCTCTCCCTCCCCAAATGATTGATTAACTGAATTACCGTATATCTGAAATGCTATGTCAGGATTTATAAGCTTGATAACCAATTTCTATTCTAACCCAGCGCAGATTAAGAGGCGACTTAATTAAAGTGTTCAAAAGGCATCAAAGGCATCGACAATATGAACTGTAATACATATTTCACTGTCGACCAATCAAATTACACGCGGGGGAACGGTTGCAAAATGATTGGTAATTTTTTTTACTCACACGAGTCTTAATTTCTTCTTCAATCGAGTTCGTCAACTTGTGGAATGGGCTTCCCCGAGATGTCATAGACTGCAGCACCGTTGATTCTTTTAAACTTCGCTTAGACTGTTAGACAAACGCCTTGCCTTAAATCCATGATTGACTGCATTTGTAAATTAATAGTTTTTTTTTTCTTCTATTATATTACTAACAACTGTCCCCTAATAACATCCCCTAATCCTGCCACAGACATGTGTCCCAGGGCAGTCTTCCCTTACCATTTTTCCCTTACCCACTCTAAAACTACTGTTTGGAAATTTGACCATCAGTGTTTTGGAGGGCAAGCAGCCTTGAGGGGTCGCTGGACATGTTGTTGCTTGATTTACTTTGTACTCCTTTGTACTCTCTCTCTCTCTCCACAACTGATAGGTGGAATTACCGACTGATTGATATGGTATGTCGGGATAAATAATTTTGATAAACCCTCTTTGTATCTCCCGCCACCCCTCAGTCTCACTCTCTCTCACACACACACACACACAGTCACTCTCACTTATTGACAGCTGGAATTAATGTATGATTTATATGTAAAGCCAGGCTTTATACTTTTGATGACTGCTTTTCAATCTTCTCTCTCTCTCTCTCTCTCTCTAACACACACACACACACACAACACGCTCATAATAACCCATGCCTCTGACAAATAAATGTTTCCTTCCCTGAAATGTCTTGTCAACAATTGTTGTGCAGATAAATTCTAAGTTCATATTGGTTACAGTAAGCGGGTAGTGCTTGGTTTTTGGTCTATACATTTATTTATTAAATTATTTTTGAGTTTCCTCGCTATCGCTCGCCAGGAAATAATCGACACCTAAAGGCCACGAAAGGTCTTAATATTGACAATTGACAAAAAAAAATCGGTGAAAGGTTTCAAAATCGCCAAACTAACGGAACAAACATCTTAAACCCTTTAAACATGAGGGAGAAGAGGGTCCAGAAAAAGCAAGTACTACCCCCCTTAAGTTAAAACTACAGCATGTATAAAGTTGAACAAAATATTCTCTATCTATGAGCTATGACATCAGGAAAATCAAGTCCCTGCACATAATGAAAATACAGATACAAAATAAAAGTACTTGAAACACAGAAGGGTATGCATCAGTGTTGCCAATTTAGCTATTTTCCCCGCTAGATCTAGAGGTACTTACTTCGATTTAGCGCCAAATTTACACATCTAGCAACAGAATTCTAGCGACATTCTGGAGATATGAATTTGATTTTTGGCAATTATTTACTATGTACCGACTTTCTAGCGATTTTTGATAACGGATCTAGCGGTATTTTGTGTGTTGATTTGGTAGCCTTGGTATGAATGACTCTTCACTGTGATGGATAGAGTATAACCAAGACCACCTCTACATAACTGATAATACATTTTTAACGCGACAAGTATTTTTTTAAAGTTGTATAAGATTATCTTAAGAGTTGCAGGGTCTGGTAAATGAGTTTGGAACAGTGTGCGAAAAACGGAATTTGAAGGTAAATACGGGGAAGAGCAAGGTTATGGTCTTCGAAAGGGGTGAAGTCACAGAGTGTGAGGTGAAGCTGAACGGTCAGGCTATGGAGATCGTCAACTCTTTTAAGTATCTGGGCAGTGTGTTGAGTAAAGATGGGACTATGGATGAAGAGGTGCGGGAGAGGGTACAACAGGGGAAGAGGGTTGTAGGAACGCTAAAAGCAGTAACAAGAAATAGGGTGGTCAGTATGGAAGTGAAGAAGTCCTTGCATGACAGTGTGGTAATCCCGACACTGACTTACGGAAGCGAAGCATGGACGTTGGTTGAGAGACTCAGACCAAGAGTGAGAGCAGTGGAAATGAATTACTTAAGGAGTGCGTGCGGAGTTACATGGAGGGATAGACAGACTAATGAGGAAGTAAGAAGGAGGTGTGGTGTGGAGGTAGATGTGCTGGAAAGTGTGAAAAGGAACAACTTGAGATGGTTCGGCCATATGGAACGTATGGAAAGCGAGAGAATGACTAAGAGGGTGTACGAGAGCGAGGTGGAGGGACAGAGGGGGAGAGGTAGACCGAATATGAGGTGGAAGGATGGAGTGAGGAACTACATGAACGAAGGCGGTGCTGGTTGGGGGGAGGGGCGTCGACTGACTGGGGACAGAGGTGCATGGGGGCGGTTCGTTCGTGGCCACCCCTTCGGGGATCACGGCGTCAGGCAATAGATAGATAGATAGAAGATTATCTGGAGGTAATTATTCCTCATACAATTTAACCCATTAAACGTGATAAGCCTCACGGAAGGGTCACTATAGCGAACGCGATATAAAAAAACCTTTTCAAAAACGCCCCAGGGACTCTCAAAACAAAGGAATACGTCATTAGGTCCCTCCTTCCCTCCTCCTCAATTATCATCTATTTTCCTCTTATTTCCCTAATCTATCGGTTATTTTCCGCACAAATTATTCTCAGGCAGGACGGGAAGAAGCAGTGAGTCACTTAGAGACCCTCTAGAAGTGTGAGATCTCTCCCGGGAGCCTCAGAGACGTTGCAGAGGTAACATGTGCGTCTCTCGCCCGGCTGCCCCAGAATACGACCGGGCGGCAAAAATATAAGTTTTTCACACCCCAATTGCTATTCGCACTTGATTTATCGTTCTTCAATGTTCATATGTTCATCATATAAGTAAAATAAATGCACATGGAGAAGAAATAACACAAATTCTGTCAGAATCGAAGGCTAGAAATTACAAGTTTTGGGCACTTTTCCCTACCTCAATTACGTATTCCTCGGGTTAATAAGCTTAACTCTTTTAGTACAATGAATCTATTTGTTTATCGATTATATTCAGCATAGGAGGAACTTCTAGGAAACCAAGGGGTGTATCTCTGGAAACGAATTTATGAATATAATTTTTTATAGATCAACAAAAAATCTATACTGTATAGTGGAAAGGTATACTATTTATTGAAAAGCAAGTTCTATTAACAAATTAATCAAGATAGTTATAATTGCTTTAGAAAAAACATAAGGGGGGGGGGGGCACGAATTCTTATGCTTGAGCTATAGACTATGGCATCCGAGTGTACTATAACGGTATACCTGGTACCCTACAACAGCTATAGACTATGGCATCCGAGTGTACTATAACGGTATACCTGGTACCCTACAACAGCTATAGACTATGGCATCCGAGTGTACTATAACGGTATACCTGGTACCCTACAACAGCTATAGACTATGGCATCCGAGTGTACTATAACGGTATACCTGGTACCCTACAACAGCTATAGACTATGGCATCCGAGTGTACTATAACGGTATACCTGGTACCCTACAACAGCTATAGACTATGGCATCCGAGTGTACTATAACGGTATACCTGGTACCCTACAACAGCTATAGACTATGGCATCCGAGTGTACTATAACGGTATACCTGGTACCCTACAACAGCTATAGACTATGGCATCCGAGTGTACTATAACGGTATACCTGGTACCCTACAACAGCTATAGACTATGGCATCCTGGCATCCGAGTGTACTATAACGGTATACCTGGTACCCTACAACAGCTATAGACTATCCGAGTGTACTATAACGGTATACCTGGTACCCTACAACAGCTATAGACTATGGCATCCGAGTGTACTATAACGGTATATGGTACCCTACAACAGCTATAGACTATGGCATCCGAGTGTACTATAACGGTATACCTGGTACCCTACAACAGCTATAGACTATGGCATCCGAGTGTACTATAACGGTATACCTGGTACCCTACAACAGCTATAGACTATGGCATCCGAGTGTACTATAACGGTATACCTGGTACCCTACAACAGAGATATTGGAGTGTGGCACGAGGTTAAGGGGGATGGGGAAATTTTTTGGTCAATTTTTTTCATATTTTCATTATTTTTCTAGTTACCTCCATCAAACTTTAACCCCCCCCCCCCCCCTAGACCTCTTTTCAAGATAAATGTGTACATTTTTCGGTAGAAAAATATCTCGGCCGAAGGCCGGTTTCTCATAAAACTACAGTACAGGCTCGCCAGGAAAAAATCGACAACTAAATGGCACGAAAGATTAACATAGACAAAGAAATGGGGTAAACGGTCTGAAAATCGCCAAACTAATGGAACGAACATCTTAAAATGTCAAAACTAATGGGGCTAAACATGACGAAGAAGGGGGACCCGAAAAACGGCCCTCCTCCCCTTAACGCCACCATGGGGTACCAATATGGCGGATGTAGGCCGATCTCTGTTACTGATAGAGTCTATGGCTTACTGTGGCCCCATAATCGAAAGTGGATCTATGTGACGTCATATACAGGACAGAGGTCACGGCCGTTCATTGGGAGAATTTAGGCCATTATTTATAGTAGTTACCGTGCCGCTTATCACGTACTGTTCTCTCTCTCTATATATATATATACCCCGCCACCCCTCACATTGACACACGGAAATATATGCATTACACACTATAGGATATAAAGTACCCTAATGTAGAGTCCGCAGAACCGTCAACCATTAACCTCTTCTATACCGGCCACGTCTTTATAACTTTATTCTGGCTACTGTTTGACAATTGTATTCAGTGTAAAGCAATTAACAGGCTTCGAACTATCTCACCTAACCCTTTTTACTACCCCAGATCTTTCTTAAACTGTACTAAATCGTCTAAACATAGGTAGTAAAACATTAAAAGATGTCGCCGGTACAGGTGGTGTTAAGAGTATCGCTGCAAAAAAACAAATATGGCTGAATTCTCCCTAAAGAGGTCCTTTGAGAGGTGGAACAGTTGGAATGTTGTTTGTTTATAATTGGAGTGTCACTTGATGACGTCATATAACAATAGACACTGTTGCCAGGTCGGTGCTCACAACCTTTTACAACCATTATATTACAAAATCTATAATGTACAATCACTCTAATAAGTCATGTCTCGGCACCAAGTATGTTTTCATCAATAATTGGTATCAGCAATATCTAAGCTTCATTTCTTCATATCGAGCGAAATATACAAACATGTTCCTACACTTACCCACCCTATTCAACATCTGACAGACATTATTAAAGTGCAGAGCGAGCCAAACATAATGCCAGCTGGAACATGACTTATTAGCGCGACCGTACAGTTGCCACATAAGTTCTGTTCCTCGTTGTGATCTTATGTATGAAAGTTAAATAAGTATGAATGAATAATTTCCAATGTACAGTTGCCACATAAGTTCTGTTCCTCGTTGCGATCTTTATACATGAAAGTAAAATGAGTATGAATGGATATGCGAGAGTAGTTCAATCATGTGCATCATATTTCCACGTATAGGAACACGGAGAGGAACGTAATTTATGTGGGCCACTGTACTTATCATTTAACCCTTTCTGTACCAGCGACGTCTGTTCTATTTTATTCTAGCGCTACTTAGATGATTTTTATGCAGCTTAGGAAGGATCAGTGGTAGTTCAAAGGGTTGATTGAGATAGTTCGAAGCCTTATAATTCCTAGAGATCCTTCCTAAACTGAATACAATCGTCCAATAGTTGCCAGAATATAATGAAAGATACGTTGTTAAGGGGGTCACCGTTTTTTGTATATTTCTCTCCTTTTCCCTCTTTCCCTGGCTTGTATCCATTAAGGCCCCATTCAGCCAACTGTTTTAAGACGTTTATCCCCATCCAGGTGTCGATTTCTTCCTGGCGAGCGATAGCGAGCCAGCATTGAATGGAGAAATCCGACTTCGCCGGAGACATTTCTCTATCGAAAAATTTACCAATTTAGCTTGCTGTCAAAACAAAAATATATATATGCTGGCTCGCTACCGCTCGCCAGGAAAATATTGACACCTGGATGGGGGTAAACGTCTTAAAACAGTAGGCTGAATGGGGCCGAATGGATACAAGCCAAAGAGAGAGGGAGAGAAGAGAACAAAAGCGAGGTGGGCTCCCTTAACACACATGAAACATCATCACATTAAGGGGGAAGGGGGGTTTCGGGACCCCCCTTCTCCCTCATGTGTAGCCCCATTAGTTTGATATATTAAGACATTCACCCAATTAGTATGGCGATATTAAGACCTTTCGTGTCATTTACATGTCGAGTTTTTCCTGGTAAGCAATAGAAACCAACAATTTAGGAGGAATCGGCGTTTGGCCGGGACATGTTTCTATCGAAAAATTAAAAAAAAATTATCTTTTATTTTGTAGATGTGTAGGGTGCAAACCATAGACCGCAAACTAAACAAATAAAAACATAAATAAATAAAAATAGATAAATTTATAAATAAATTAATATATAAAAACACCTGAGGCTTCTCGTCCTCAGAGTTTAGAGCAGTGGTTCCCAACCTGTGGTACACGTACCACTAGTGGTACGCAAGGGCCTTCCAGGTGGTACGCGAGCATATGTGAAAGCTGTCACCAAATGCCACCTCTGTCCATTGTTTCATACACAGATTCGCCCTTTCCGCTAAGGTGCTCCCTCCGAAGTTGTTATCATGCTTGAACCGAGTTATCAAAATCGTAAATTTCGTCAAAACATCTGCCCTGAATACTCGGCTGTTCAAACTGCTCTGTGAAGATTTCGGCTCTAACCACATCTGTCTCCTGTACCACACTGAGGTTCGCTGGCTCTCCCGCGGGAATACAACGAGACGTCTCTTTGAACTGAGGGATGAACTCCTCGTATTCTTCATGGAGAAAGAACACGATTTTCAAAAAGATCTGGAGGACGAGGAGTTTATCTTAAGGTTGGCCTACCTTTTAGACATTTTTGGGTTCCTCAACCACTTAAACCTGTCATTCCAAGAGCCCAACTGCTCTGTCTCAGACTTCATCTCGAAGCTAGGAACATTTGTCCGGAAGTTGGACCTCTGGATCAAGAATGTGGAAAGTAAACGCTACGGAATGTTCAAACTCCTGACTACCCTTGAGACCGAGCCCAATGATGAATTTTCCCAAGAAATCGTCCATCATCTCTCAGTGCTCAAGACTGAGTTGATGCATTACTTCCCAGACGTGACATGTTGTGCCTACATTGCCCATTCGTTCTCCGTTGATCCAGCCGATCTGCCTGTCGGGACCGGGGAACAAGAGGAGCTCATAGATATCCAGGCTGATGAGGCAGCAAAGATGAAGCACAAGGAATGCTCTCCTATGAACTTCTGGGTAAGCATGGCCTCCTCGTACCCCACACTAGCTCGTCACGCGGTTCCCCAGCTACTGATTTTCCCCTTTACGTGGGAGTGCGAGCAGGGGTTCTCAGCCATGATGACCATTAAGTCAGAGCCGGAACCGTCTTGCTGCGCCCGGGCATGATTTCCGATGTGCTGTGAGCAAAGTTATGCCCCGCATCGACCAGCTGGTGGAGAAGAAACAGATACAGCCCTCGCATTAAATTGTGTACTTTGTTTTTAGTTAATTTGTGTGTTCTACTTGTGAATAAATTGAGATCTTATCAAATTAAGCTTTTCTTGAACCAGGTGGTACGAGGCGACTGTATGGGCCCTCCAGGTGGTACTCAATCAGAAAAAGGTTGGGAACCACTGGTTTAGAGCCTAGCCGAGTACAGCACTTATTAGTCTCTTCATCGTGGACCCTAACCCAATTACCTACGGGACACCTATTAATAGATTATAAGTGTAGTCTTTACATTTTGGAAAGAAAGCTGCATATCCAGCAACATATCCGCTTCTTGGAATTTAACACTCAACGAGCGGCCTAGGCGGTATATTTGACCGTGCCGCCCAGCATTTTTTGTTTTTTACCATAAATGGCGTTGTTTCCGTGCTCTTTTTCATGCATAAACAAGAGCCAGAGCGTAATACAAGTATGTATCCGTGAAAGGGCGATAATTGAGCTTTCCAATGACACCAGAACCATCCTTCTACGATCACTGGTTGTCTTGCAACGATCGTGCAACCCGAAGGGCAAAATCGCTAAAATACGATCGTTTCGTTACATAATTACGTGTGTAGCGAGTGAGAGGGTGGAGTAGTGTGGAGTACATGTCAGTAGGCCCACGACGGTTGTGGCGAGCGGTCATGAGGCAACCTACGCTCCTCCCACCGCTCGGCTCTCTCTCAGAGCTAATATTGCGCCAAAATTGCACACAGACTAAAGGCGGGCCCCACCACATAGTCCAGGTTTTTAGATACGGACTTAAGCCGATAGACAAGGGTTAACCAAGTAAATTAATGCTCGACCAATAACACCTGTGGGAGATGATTAACACTTATGATGCGGGGATATTTACGCATATTTCCGCTATATTAGGGCTTATTCAGGCACTCCTGAATTAATGATTAAGCAAGTGTCTTAAAGACATGAAATATATTCAGCCCAAAACTAGAAGAAAATAGCTTCAAAATGACACTAGAACGAGCTTCGTAGCTCGCGGGATTCATCCGCAGCGCTTCCATAGACATCGGCAAATATTCGCAAATTATGAGCAATCTCACGCTACATTTGCTATTGACAGCTCTGCATTGTTTCGCGAGATATGAGGCGCGAGTCTCAGTGCCCCGGCCGCCGTGCGGGAGAGCGGAGGGGAGCCTGCCATGCTTCCGCTCACTGACACTCGTCCCCACAGGCTTTAACCCATGTCTAGCGGGGGTTTTGGGCTTATTCGGGCATATTCAGGCCCTCCTGTATGATAAATCAAGTATCTGCATGAACAAAAAAATTATTTAGCAAAAAACTAGGCGCTAAAAGCTTCAAAATGAGACCAGAACGAGTTACGTAGCACTCATGGTTCTCATACAGTGATACCAGTAACATGGGAGTTTAGCGTATAGCGGCATATTTTTCCCAGCTATGTTCACTACTGGCTACACTGCCGGCCTCTCGAGAACACAGGGAACATGAGTTAATGGGCGGCGGTAAGCTCTGGGAGTCGGCTGTCTGGCCCGCTGCGCTCCCGGCCATTTGCACTCTATTTTAACCCTTTAAAAGCCTTAATAATGCTCCTAACTTGCTGCAAATTGGAGCCGGAATTAAGTCCGGCCCCGATCTTTAAGGGTTAAGAGCCTGTAAATTGCTTTAAATTGCCATGGCGTTCCAGAACGATCCCTGCAGCCAATAGGTTAAGGTTATACATATATATATTTTTTTAGTTCCAAGCTTAAAAACCACCCTCAAAACCCCCTTTAAAGATAAATAGGCGTGTGTAAATTTTTCAGTAGAAAAATTCATCCTAAATTACAGGCTTACTATCGCTCACCAGAATAAAGAAAACATTGGCACCTAAATGGCATATAAGGTCTTCATATTGGTAAAGAAATGGGGCAAAAGGTCTGGCAACTGCCAAATTAATGGGGAAAACATCTTGAAATCTGAACACTAATGGGGCTAAACATGAGAGAAAAAGAGGGTTCCAGAAAAAATATAAAACCTCCCCTTGAATTCGGCAAAATATGCAGCCATGTTTGACTGGTACTGTACTCCAAATCCAACATATTCCTATGATGGTGAACTGTGGATCTAGGCCAAGATGTACTAACAATAGAACAATAGTTAAAAAAAATTTAAACCTGGCTGGGCTTCTTTGAACTATAGAACTTTAATTCAAGCTGATGGCTGACGGTACTGTGCAATAAAATTCTAGTTTGTTTTTGCAGCTAAAAGATGGTATTCGGAAACAGTACTATCAGCCAATAAGCTCAAAGTAATCAACTAGCTCAGGTTTTAAAATATAGACTATACAATACAATCAAAATTTCCCACTAATGCATACAAATTGTCCCCTTTGGTGTTAATCCCTCCTTTATTCCACTCTTTTGGTGTTAATCCCTCCTTTATTCCACTCTTTTGGTGTTAATCCCTCCTTTATTCCACTCTTTTGGTGTTAATCCCTCCTTTATTCCACTCTTTTGGTGTTAATCCCTCCTTATCTCCACCCCTTAGATGTTACTTCCTCCTTATTTCTACCCCTTTGGTGTTAATCCCTCCTTTTTTCTACCCCTTTTGTGTTAATCCCTCCTTTATTCCACTCTTGGTGTTAATCCTTCCTTATCTCTACCCCTTTGGTGGTAATCCCTCCTTTATTCCACTGTTTTGGTGTTAATCCCTACCCCTTTGATGTTAATCCCTCCTTATCTTCACCCCTTTGCGTCTCTTTTGATCATATTGTAGTTCACATTGGTTATATCCGGCGCCACAAACTTGACAGTTGAGCTGCGCCCTATCACAGCACTTTCCGGGACAAAACCATAGGGCCTGGCTGTGGGGGCATATACTGTAGCACACCTGTCAAGTTTGTTGGCGCAAGATAGACTTATAGTACATTTAAGCCCTGTACTATACCAGTGTCACGATTGTTGTGGACGAGTGAAGATGATGACAGCAAAGACAGGTGTTGAAGGAGAGACGAAAGTACACCCGGGGTACTGGGGGATGAGCCACTGCTGGTGTTCTGAGGGCCCCAGGAGAGAGGTCGGGGCCCATCAACAGCACCCGCAGGGCCCTGAGTGTGGAGGCTGGGGTTCCACCTGGGTAATCTGCGGTCCGCCTCACTGCAGGATCTCGGACGGGTGTCATCTTTCAAGTAGCGAGGTGTGGGACGGAGTATTATCTTCGCTGCTTCATTATTTGAATATTTTCGTTCATTTTGCAATTGATCATTAGGGTCACCAATGAAGAATCTCGGCCGGGTGTCATCTTTTAAGTATCGAGGTGTGGGGCGGAGTACCATCTTGTCTGCTTCACTATTTGAATATTTTCGTTCATTTTGCAATTGATCATCAAGGTCACCGATGAAAAATTTCGGCCGGGTGTAATTTTTTAGATCACGTAATGTGGGGGCGAGTACTGTCTTGTCTGCTTCACTATTTGAGTATTTCCTCTCATTTTGCGGACTTATGGTGTTAATACTTGCATTATTAGTGTCACAGGCACTCCTTTCGTCACTATGCAAATCGTTTTGGGTACTTTGGTCATTGTTTTGTGCAGTCTTGCTTCTGACATGGCTTTCCGTAGTTTTGGCTCTGTCACTGTTGTGTTCAATTTGAGTTCGGTCACTAGTTTGTTCATTTTGGGATATATCATTAACTTGTTCATTTTCAGTTCTATTGCAACTCAGCGCTTCACTATGTTGGTTTCTGCCAGTGCATTCTGTTTGGTTAACTTCCCCACCAGAGCACTTTTCACAATACAACGTGTCATTCTTCGTCTCACTGGTCCCTCCCTCCAAGACGTCTATATCAAGACTGCTGCCACCACTACCATTGCTTGAAGAAACATTATCGTGACCATACTGCACCTTCCTTGTCTCGCTTCTCCCAAGGCCTTCAGAGCAGCCACTCTGACTAGCATCACTAAAAACTTGAGGAGTAGCATTGATGGTGGAGAGATTCAGTTGATCAGAATCAATGTCTATGTGGAGAACAGCAATTTCGGTACGATACAATGGTCTGGGAGTTGAATTTCCACTTTTATATTCGTCAACAGCAACTTCACTTCTACTACCAACCATTTTCTTATATCCGTTTCTGTCAGTATTATTTTCATTACCAATAAACTCTTCCCTATCTTTGTTTCTACAAGCATCTTCACATCTTTGATCAACTAAAATATTATCTATATTTACACAAGCATCTTCAATATCACGATCGATGGACACCTCTTTAACATTTTCTTTGTTTGTTTTACCATTGGTACTGTCATCAGCCTCGGCAGACACTCTCTTTCTTAGGGTCAACAACAAACGGGATTTTGAGAAACTTGCCCACCTCTCTCGCTTAGATTTAGAAGACTTTTCCCGCGTAATTCTATGGCTTGAATTTCCCACCTTCTCCAGACCACTACTGCCGCCGTACGTGACTGACCTCGGCCTCTCTTTACGGGGCTTTAATGGTTCTAAATCCTCCGTTCTGTTTGGTGACACGCAGCCCAGAAACACGGCTGAAAATGGCCTCTGACTGGGGGCGCTGGTTGGTGTCCTTAGTTTAACATTTGGTCTGTTCTTTGGTGAATCAAAAAGTTCCATCGTGTTGGGGTTGTCGTAGTTTCTATGAATAAAATCACTCTCCTTATATGCTTTTCCCTTTACAAAGTTATGTTAAGCTATTATTCCCGTTTTATATTATGTCAAAGCATACTATTCTTCCTGTTTTCTCGTGCAATATAAATCTATACTCCGCTTCCTATTATTCTTAGCCATGGTATTTTTCGTACTGTTCTTGCATAAACTGCTCTTTTTCACTGTCACGCTTATACTAAGGTACTTTCTTCCAAAAACCTTTCTTTCTGAAATTAGCATTCTTCCATTATTATTCCTAACGCTGTTTATCCTAAACATGTCATTCCCAAAACACATGGTTCTCTTCAAAAGGTTTCCAAGCTTCATGTAATTCTATTAACTTATGTTGTTCTTCTTAGTCCATTATAAAACAAATCCTGAACACCTTTTTTCTCATATTCGACCCCCTAGTCTCTCACTGTGTATATTTCCAATGTTCTAGTTGGTACATTATACAATTAGAAGCCTCCACACACGACGTTTCCCAGCCACTCGTCCTCACTGCACAAACTATTGTATACTAGTGAAGTCAATGGTCGTACCGGCACCACTGTCCTCCGGCTTATAACGTGAGAACAATGCAGGTGTTGTGGTATTCAACAAGGTTTCTTATCAACAACACTCAATCAACACTATCACTAATCTGATTACCACAACTTGACACGCTTCTCATAACATGCACGTGTTTCTATCCCACATGAGAATAAGAAAGCACAATCTAGGGCATAAGGGAAACTGGCCAATAGACAGGATATGAGAATCTGAATAACTTATAAAGTGGATGGGGATAAACAGTAAGCTGAATGGGGCCGAATGGATACAACCCAGAGAGAGAGGGAGATAAAAATATAAACGAGGTGGGCCCCCTTAAGAGACTGAGCATGATAAACGGGGTGAATCTCTCTATTGTTTATGTTATCTTCCAGTTATCAGAGAGTATGGGTCACTCACTACCTCACACACATTCATGATACAGTTTGAGCGGATCTGTTGCTGCTTGATTTCCTTAGCGAGAACCGTTCAACTAGGCCGCAGCTAAGAGACTGAGCATGATGAGTGGGGTGAACCTCTAATATCCCAGTTATCTACCAGTTATCAGAGAGTATTGGTGACCCACTATCTCACACCCACAGTAACATTCGTAATACTTTGAGCGTATCTGTTGTTACTTGATTTCCATAATGAAAATGGTTCTACTAGGCCTATATACTGAAGATGATGGTCGGGGTTAATATCTACTACCAAATATTAGCCATGTTATCCTACTACTCAAACCCACAGTTACGTTCACAATACTACTTAAGGGGAGGCAGTTGGTTTTTCGAATCCTCCTCCTCCCTCATGTTTAGCCCTATTAGTTATGAGATTTCAAGACATTCGCCCCATTAGTTTGGCGATTTTCAGACCTTTTGCCCCATTTCTTTGCCAATATGAAGACCTTTCGTGCCATTTAGGTGTCGATTTTTTTCCTGGCGAGCGATAGCGAGCCTGTATTTGAAAAGGAATCGGCCGTCGGCCAGTACATTTTTCTACTGAAAAATGTAAAAATGTATATTGAAGGGGGGTCTTGTGGGTGTTTTTTAAAGTTTGATAGAGGTTTAGAGAGCAAACTAAAATCCCTTCTTAAACCATTGAGCCGAACCAGTAAATTATGCTGCACAATACCGTCTGGGTTCCCTTAATTAAGAGGGTCTGTGGCTGCTTGATATCCTTACCTTACCTTATGATACCTTAGGTTGTGTTCGCCACTCTTATACCGGCACCAAGGAGCGCGACGCCCCTCGTTTTGGGTGGTGATTTGGTGCAGTAGACTGTTTGAAGTGACAGCTCGCTCCCTTGCGAGGATGGGCTCGTCTGGCACCTTTTGCAGGTCGACATCCAGGGCTCTCTTGAAGCTGTCTAATGAGACGTCCCTCATGTCTCTTACTCGCCGTGGGAGTTTGTTGAAGAGACGTGGGCCTCTGTGTGATAACCAGCCCTCTCGCAGAGAGCCCATATCACCCCTGTTATTCATCCGGGGGATTTCGCATTCCCAGCCTCTCCTATCACTGAATTTCATGACTATCGGAGTATGTAGGTTTGGTACTAAACCCTCTGCGATTTTCCACTTGTATATTATTAGGTAACGTTCTCTTCTACGTTCCAGTGAGTACAGATTCAGTGCTCTTATACGCTCCCAATAGTGTAGCTGTTTTATCGAACTTATATGCGAAGTGAAATTTCTTTGTACACTCTCTGTCATTTATTTCACCTGCTTTGTATGGGGATGTTAATACGCTACAATATTCAAGCCGCGGTAGCACTAGAGATTTGAAGAGCGTTATCATAGGTAATTCACCCCGTGTTTTAAAAGTACGCAGAAGCCAACCGGTTAAGACGTTTCGCAGCCGCCACTTTGACCTGGTTATGTACTTTGAAACCCATATTTTCAGACATTAATACCCCAAGGTCTTTCACACTGTCTTTCCGTTCTATTATGTGGTTAGATTCTGTTAAGTAATTTGTAATTTCTTTAACACCATTATTATCTCCGTACCGTATTAATTGGAATTTTTCCTCATTGAATTGCATGTTGTTTTCCCTGGTCCACTGGAACACTACATTCATGTCTTCCTGCAGTCGGCCCGTGTCTTCTTGTGTGTTTACTATCTTGCTTAATTTTGTGTCATCAGCAAAAGACGACACCGTACTGTGTCTGGTGTTGGTATCTATGTCGCAAATTAGTATGAGGAACAGAAGGGGCGCTAGCACTGTTCCTTGGGGCACTGAGCTTTTGACATCCGAAGGCTCAGATGTGACTTGGTTTACTGCTACTGATTGTTTTCGGTTTACGTGGAAATTGTATATCCACCGTCCGATTTTCCCAGTTATACCTTTTGCTTTCAGTTTGTGGGCTATTATACCATGGTCACATTTATCAAATGCCTTAGCAAAATCGGTGTAAATGACATCCACGTTTTTCTTTTCTTCTAGCGCTTTAAGAATTTTGTCATAGTGTTCCAAAAGTTGTGAGAGACATGATCTTCCCGCTCTGAACCCATGTTGACCGGTGTTGTGTAGTTCATTTGTCTCATGAATGTTGAAATTTTGCTTCGCAGGACTCGTTCGAAAACTTTAATGATGTGAGAGGTTAGAGCTACCGGGCGGTAGTTTTTTGGTAGTGCTTTACTCCCTCCTTTATGCAGTGGGTCAATTATTGCATTTTTCAAGCTATCTGGTATGTCACCAGTGTCTAGACTCCTTCTCCACATTATAGCCAGGGGTTTTGAGAGGTTTTCCTTACATTTCTTCATTAGGATCGAATTCCATGAGTCCGGGCCTGGTGCCGAGTGGGATGGCATGTTGGAAATGGCCTCTTCTATGTCTTTTGGACCGAAATCAATATCCAGCATCTGAGGGGTTTCCGTGTGGGAGGTTTCCATGAAAAATATATTTTGGTCTCTGATGTCTTTTGTTTCATCAGGCTCACTGAATGCCATTTCATACTGCCTGCTTAAGAGTTCGCTCATTTCCTTTTTGTCCCCTGTGAAAGAGCCGTCCCCTTTGCTCAGTGGGCCGATGTTTGATGTTGTTTTAGCCTTTTATTTGGCGTATGAAAAGAAGTATTTGAATTTTCCTTTATACCTGCAATAGCTTTCCTCTCCTCTTCCATATGTTGTAGTTCATATGATATTCTTAGCCTTTGTTCAATTTCCACAATTTCTCTATCTATTTTGACCTTTTGCCTATCCTGTAGATTTTGATGTGTGCGTCTTTGTGCGAGTAATTTTCTTCTTCTGTACAGCCTCCTCCTTTCCCGATCTTGTTTGCTTCTTCGTTTTGTTTGACTTGCAGGTATATGGTGGCTACAGATTTGGGTCATGGTTTCTGTTATTAAGACTAGACATTCTGCTGGTGTCAGGTTATTCATTAAATCTTCCCAGTCTATTTCCTCCATTTATTGATTTACCTCTTCCCACCTAATGTTTTTGTTATTGAAGTTAAATTTACTGAAGGGGCCGGTTTTTGTTCTCAATTCTGAGGTTGTCTGTACACTTTCTAAGGTTGGTTTGATCTCAATTAATTTATGATCTGAGTATGTTGTGTCCGATATGTTAATGCTGTGTACTAGAGAGTCGTTGTTAGTGAAGACCAGGTCTAGGATATTGTTTTCCCGTGTGGGTTCAGCAATATGTTGGGTAAGACTAAAAAAATCGCAAAGTTCAAAGCTAGTGAGAACCGTTCTACTATACTCTGTTCCAAGTAGATAGGCCAGAAATCGTGAACCTTTGTAACTCAACAAGGGCGAGAGCAAATAGGCTGTACATTTCCACACCTATTGCCTGACTGACCCTTCCCAAATGGTAAGAAATATTAGCTGGATTACTCAAGCCATTTGTGAGTTATAGAGGTTGATGTTCAAGAGTTTTGGCCTACTGATTTAGATTAGGGTATAGGCCGCAGCTAAGAGACTGATGACCCTTGTATTCTTAAGGGAGCCCACCTCGCTTTTTTGTTTTTCGCTTTCTCTTCCTCTCTCTTTGGCTTGTATCCATTCGGCCCCATTCAGCCTACTGTTTTAAGATGTTTACCCCCATCCAGGTGTCAATATTTTCCTGGCGAGCGGTAGCGAGCCATCATATAATTATATATTCTTGTTATACAGCAAGCAAAATTTGTATATTTTTTGATAGAAAAATGTCTCGCCGGATTTCTCCATACAATGCTGGCTCGCTATCGCTCGCCAGGAAAAAATCGACACCTGGATGGGGATAAACGTCTTAAAACAGTTGGCTGAATGGGGCCAAAGGGATACAAGTCAGAGAAAGAGAAAAGGAGAGAAATATACAAAAAAGCAGGTGACCCCCTTTAAACAATTCTTCCCCTTCGCAGCGCTTGATACCGAACGAAATACTGTGGGAATGAGTGCTGTTTACAGAGAATAAAAGGATTAGCATCACCATTTCTAAAGATAACGTCATTTTTTAAGCTACATCGTCCATTAACGACATTGCGAAAGGAAAAACAACTATTTAATAAAGGTCTAGGGAGGCAGTGGACCTTGAAGTTCTGCCTTCTTTTGATCTTAGCCCTTAGTTGACCCTTTATGGCGCCTTTGGTTATAGCTGATAATTGAGACGTTTATCTACGCTGTTCATTATTAATTATACAAGTGTTTTGGTAGACGTTATATTACACCGTTCATTATTGTTGTCTATACTGGGGAGACATTATTATATAACGTTAAGGGGAGGGTTTTGGTAGACGTTATATTACACCGTTCATTATTGTTGTCTATACTGGGGAGACATTATTATATAACGTTAAGGGGAGGGTTTTAGTTTGGTCCCTAGATATCCATCAAGCTTAAGATTACACCCCCTTGAGCCCCTTCCAAGATAAATTTGTAAATTTTTCGGTAGAAAAATGTCCCGGCTGAAAGCCGGTTCCTCTTAAATTACAGGCTCGGTTTCGCTCGCCACGATAAAATCGACACCTAAATGGCACGACAGGTTTTAAAATTGACAGAAATGGGTCGAAAGTTCTTAAAATCGTCAAAATAATGGGGCAAACGTCTTAAAATTAGAAAACCAATGGGGCTAAACATTTGGGAGAAACGAGTCAAGAAAAAAATCCCTCAAGTGGAAATCTCCCCTTAATTATTATAGTAGTGGGAGATATTATTATAGTAGTGGAAGATATTATTATAGTAGTGGAAGATATTATTATAGTAGTGGGAGATATTATTATAGTGGAGATTATTATAGTAGTGGAAGATATTCTATAGTAGTGGGATATTATATAGTAGTGGAAGATATTATTATAGTAGTGGAAGATATTATAGTAGTGGAAGATATTATTATAGTAGTGGGAGATATTATTATAGTAGTGGAAGATATTATTATAGTAGTGGAAGATATTATTATAGTAGTGGAAGATATTATTATAGTAGTGGAAGATATTATTATAGTAGTGGAAGATATTATTATAGTAGTGGGAGATATTATTATAGTAGTGGAAGATATTATTATAGTAGTGGAAGATATTATTATAGTAAGATATTATAGTAGTGGAAGATATTATTATTATAGTAGTGGAATATTATTAAGTAGTGGAAGATATTATTAGTAGTGGAAGATATATATAGTGGAAGATATTATAGTAGTGGAAGATATTTATAGTAGTGGAAGATATTATAGTAGTAGATATTTGGAAGTATATTATTATAGTAGTGAAGATATTATAGTAGTGGATATTATAGTAGTGGAAGATATTATTATAGTAGTGGAAGATATTATTATAGTAGTGGAAGATATTATTATAGTAGTGGAAGATATTATTATAGTAGTGGAAGATATTATAGTAGTGGAAGATATTATTATAGTAGTGGAAGATATTATTATAGTAGTGGAAGATATTATTATAGTAGTGGAAGATATTATTATAGTAGTGGGAGATATTATTATAGTAGTGGGAGATATTATTATAGTAGTGGGAGATATTATTATAGTAGTGGAAGATATTATTATAGTAGTGGAAGATATTATTATAGTAGTGGAAGATATTATTATAGTAGTGGAAGATATTATAGTAGTGGAAGATATTATTATAGGTGGAAGATATTATTATAGTGGGAGATATTATTATAGTGGAAGATATTATTATAGTAGTGGGAGATATTATTATAGTAGTGGGAGATATTATTATAGTAGTGGAAGATATTATCTTACACCGTTCATTATTCTTCAAGTGTTTTGGTAGTTATAAGTGTACCCTGTTACTATCAGCTGTCAACCAGTATCGTGATGTGATGTGAATGTTACTCTGGGTGTGAGATAGTGAGTCACCAATACCCTCTGATAAACTGATAGATAACATGGATAATATCAAGTACAGGAGATTCACCCTGTTCATCATCATCATCAGGCATGTATTCTTAACCCGAGGAGCGCGTAATTTCCTGTTGACAAACGTAGTTATATGTGAATAAATTTCCTTCGATTCTGACAGAATTAGTTATATTTACCATATAAAGCATTATTTCTTCTCCATGTGTGTTTATTTTACTTATATGATGAACATATCAACCTTGAAGAGCCATACAAGTAGGGAAAAGCCTTTGGGTGGTGAAAAACGTATATTTTCGCCGCCAGGTCGTATCTTGGGGTGGCAGGCTGAGAGACGCACATCCTCCCCTTGCAACGCCTCTCAACACTGAGCGGCCTGAGAGTGATCTCACAGTTCTAAAGGGTCTCTAAATGACTTAAACCTCTCTCCCAGGTTGTGTGACAATAATTTGCGTGGAAAATAACTGATAAATGATGAAAATATGAGGGAAAATAGCCGATAATTGAGGAGGGGGAAGAGGGGGGAAAAGGTGGGGAAGCGGGGGGTTGAGACACATATGGATGAGTGGTAGAGAGTAATAGAGGGGAATTATCTCACCCACTGACATATTCCTTTGTTTTGAGAGCCCCTGGGGTGTTTTGAAAGTTTTTTTTTATGGTCTTGCTTCCATGAGGCCTATCGCATTCGCTATACACATATTTCCGTGAGGCTTATCGCACTTCTTGGGTTAACGGGGGTTTGTTCAATTTTTTGGTAGATTTTTTCATTTATATATTATTTTATTAGTTTCCTCCCTAGACTTCTAACAAACTTAAAATAACAACTCTAGGATCCCCATTCCAAGTTATATTTGTATATTTTTCTGTAGAAAACCTCCTAAATTACGGGCTCGTTATTGCTCGCCAAGAAAATAACACCTAAATAACACAGTCTTTAAATTGACAGAAAAGGGGTGAAAAGTCTTAAAATCGTCAAACTAATGGGCCGAAAATATTAAAATCTGAAAACTAATGGGGCTAAGCATGAGGGAGAAGAGGGACCAGAAAAACCGACCATCTCCCCTTAATTTCAAACAGCCAAAATGATCACATTGATGTTACTTCTATAAATAGAACCCAAATTCTACTTCTCCATTATTTCAACTTTAACAGTGGTATAGGCCTACATTGGTGTACCTCCTTTCACGGCATACACATTATCAGTCCCCTTAATCCTTGTTTGGCGGGTCCCGCCTTAAGTCGGTTAGAGAACCAAGGCCTAAAAAGCGGGGCCCGCCTTAAGTCGTATGCGATTTTTAGCACATAATCGGCTCTGAGAGAGAGTCCGAGCGGTGGGAGGAGCGCGGGCGGGCTCTGACCGTTCGGCATGGACGTTGTCCCGCCACTGACAGTTACATCACATCCCACCACATCCCTGGTCCCGCAATACAGGGTAAAAATGACGAAATTGCTGTATTTTAGGGATTTTCCCTTCGTGTTGCACGATCGATCGTTGCAAGAGAGCCCGCGGTCATACAAGGATGGTTCAGGTGTCATTGGAAAGCTCAATTATCGCCCTTTCACAGATACATAATTGTATTATGCTCTGGCTCTTCTTTATGCATGAAAAAGAGCATGGAATGAAGCTCGTTTAGGGTAAATCTACCCGCTGGGCAGGTAGTAGCATTACAAAACTAGCCGCTCGTTGAGTGTTAAGGGAGCCCACCTCGCTTTTTTTATCTTTCTCTCCCTCTCTCTTTGGCTTGTATCCATTCGGCCCCATTCAGCCTACTGTTTTAAGACGTTTACCCCATCCGGGTGTCAATATTTTCCTGGCGAGCGGTAGCGAGCCAGCGTATATATATTTTTGTTTTGACAGCAAGCTAAATTTGTACATTATTCGATAGAAAAATTTCTCCGGCAAAGCCGGATTTCTCCATAAAATGCTGGCTCGCTATCGCTCGCCAGAAAGAAATCGACACCTGGATGGGAGTAAACATCTTAAAACAGTAGGCTGAATGGGGCCGAATGGATACAAGCCAAAGAGAGAGAGAGAGAAAGAGAAAAAAAAAAACGAGGTGGGCCCCTTTAATGGGTACAAGACTTCTACATTACAAAGGAGTGGCTCTCAGTACTGATACACATAGTTGTAGCAGCAGGATATATCTATACCTTTCTCTTTCACAATATGCCTCTTTCATTTGTATTTTTTCATCTCCACGCCAGCTTACTAATTCAATATTCGAGGACGTACAATCGGGGGTATTAAGGAGAGGTATTTAGTTTGTTCCCTAGACCTCATCAAGCTTAAAATGACACCCCCTTGAGTCCCTTTCAAGATAAATTTGTACATTTTTCGGTAGAAAAATTTCCCGGCCGAAGGCCGGTTCCTCTTAAATTACAGGCTCGCTATCTCTCGCCAGGATAAAATCGACACCTGAATTGCACGAAAGGTCTTAATATGGGGTGAAAGTTCTTAAAATCGCTAAACTAATGGGACAAACGTTTTATAATATCAAAAGCAATGGGGCTAAAAATGAGGGAGAAAAGGGTCAAGAAAAATATCCCTCAAGTAGAGATCTCCCCTTAAGTGTTGTCATAGATTCCAGTGGTTTTCGCTCAACAAGTGTTATTGGTATCTTTATAGTTACTGGGAAAAGTGCTTAGCCCGCAGTGTATTAGTCAGTGTCCGAAACTATGTGAAATATTTGACAACACTTATTAACCTCTTCCCTTATTCTGGCTATTAGTAGATAATTATATTCAGCTTAGGAAGGAATTATGGAAGTCAGAGGGTGAATTGTGGTAGATTTTACCCTTTTGATTTCTAGAGGCCCTTTCAAATTGAGGCCAATCGTCTACTGCTAGCCAGAACATAAACCAAATAATACGTCCTCGTGAACTGAACAGGTTAAGGGGGGTCACCTGCTGTTTTTATCTTTCTCTCCTTTTCTCTCTGTGTGTGGCTTGTATCAATTCGGTCCCATTCAGCCAACTGTTTTAAGACGTTTATCCCCATTCAGGTGTCGATTTCTTCCTGGCGAGCTATAGCGAGCCAGTATTTTATGAAGAAATACGGCTTTACCGGAGACATTTTTCTATCGAAAAATTTACAAATTTAGCTTGCTGTCAAAACAAATATATATACAGCATGCTGGCGAAAAATATTGACAACTGGATGGGGGTAAACGTCTTAAAACAGTAGGCTGAATGAGGCCGAATGGATACAAGCCAAAGAGAGAGGGAGAGAAAGAGAGAAAAAAAAAGCGAGGTGGGCTCCCTTAACGGTACACGACGGAATATAAACAATAATGTATACAAAAAACGCGTCTTCCCAAAACAGAAAGGGTTAACGGTACGAAACGGGGAAAAAAACCGGAATACGTGGGTGTCGGAAGTAGGAGGGGAAGTAATACCGGCTATCTTATCAACCGGACGTGACGAGTGAGCACGGAACACGTATCGCACAATGAGCTCAGAGTGTCGTCAAACCGGGGATAATCTGGTTTTAATGGGGGTAGTGCTTGGTTTTTGGTCTATATGTTTATTTATTTATTTATTTATTTTTGAGTTTCCTCGCTAGACCTCCATCAAGCTTAGAAAAACACCCCCTAGACCCCTTTCAAAATAAATGTGTAAATTTTTCGGTAGAAGAATGTCACGGCCGAAGGCCGGTTCCTTCTCAATTTAGAGGCTCGCTATCGCTCGCCAGGAAAACATCGACACCTAAAGGGCACGAAAGGTCTTAATATTGACAACAAAATGAGGCAAAAGGTCTCAAAATCGCCAAACTAACGGAACAAACTTCTCAAAACAAATATGCTAAACATGAGGGAGAAGAGGGTCAATAAAAAGCGAGTAGTACCCCCCTTAAGCATGGAATGAATATGAGAGGAAATACGGGAACATTTGAATGAAGTTGTATTTTTTGATCGGTTGCCTTTACGCGACGGAGAAAAAAATAAAAAAATAAAAAAAAACAGTGGGTGTCGGAAGTTGGAGAGGAAGTGAATCCGGCTATCTTATCAACCGGACGTCCCGGGACCTCTTATCCCCTTCTATACGGCGAAGTCTTTTTAACTTTATTCTGGCTACTATTAGACGATTATAATCAGTTTAAAAAAGGCCTTCAGCAAATGAAAAGGCTTCGAACACTCCCAGTTAGCCATTTATAATACCACAGATCCTTCTTAAACTGCACAAAATCGTTTAAATATAGCTATAATAAACTTCAAAAGACGTCGCCGGTACAGAAGGGGTTAATATCCCAAGAATGAGCACAGAGCCCATATCATAACACGAGATCATCAGGGCCATAGGATATATTTACGGCGCCTTATTCCTCTCTCATCCTCCTATCCTAAACTATGACATCCTAATTATAGCGCCATTAAGGGGTTACTACTCGCTTTTTTATGGACCTCCTTCTCCCTCGTGTTTAGCATATTAGTTTTGAGATTTTAAGACTATCCTTCCATTAGTTTGTCGATTTTAAAACCTTTCGCCCCATTTCTTTGTCAATATTAAGACCTTTCGTACCATTAGGTATCGACTTTTTTTCTGGCGAGCGATAGCGAACCTGTAAGTTCAAGAGAAACCGGCCTTTGGCCGGAACATTTATCTTGAAAGGGGGTCTAGGGGGTGCTATTTTAAGCTTGATGGATGTCTAGCGAGGAAACTTAAAAATAAATAAATAAATAAATACATAGGCTAGACCAAAAACCAAGCACTAGCCCCTTAATACTCAAAACCAAGCACTAGCCCCTTAATACTCAAAACCAAGCACTAGCCCCTTAATACTCAAAACCAAGCACTAGCCCCTTAATACTCAAACCCAAGCACTAGCCCCTTAATACTCAAAACCAACACAATTGATGAAACTCGACAACTTAACTGAAATGCATGCTGAGCACAGCAAACTTAACATGAAGGGGGCCCACCTCGTTTTTTAGTTTATATCTCTCTCCCTCTTTCTCAGGCTTGTATCCATTAGGCCCCATTCAGCCTACTGTTTTAAGACGTTTATCCCCATCCAGGTGTCGATTTTTTCCTGGCAAGCGGTAGCGAGCCAACAAATTTTTGTTTAAATATTTTTGACAGCAGGCTAAATTTGTACATGTTTTGATAGAAAAATTTCTCCGGCGAAGCCAGATTTCTTCATACAATGCTACCTGAATGAGGATAAACGTCTTAAAACAGTAGGCTGAATGGGGCCGAATGGATACAAGCCAGAGAAAGAGAGAAAAGGATAGAAACAAAGCAGGTCACCCCCCCCCCCTTACCTTTGGATACCTTTGGATGTGTTCGCCGCTCCTCTAGCGGCACCAAGGAGCGCGACGCCCCTCGTTATGGGTTGTGATTTGGTGCAGTAGACTGTTTGAAGCGACAGCTCGCTCCCTTGCGAGGATGGGCTCGTCTGGCACTTTTTGCAGTTCGACATCTAGGGCTCTCTTGAAGTTGTCTAACGAGATGTCCCTCATGTCTCTTACTCGCCGTGGGAGTTTGTTGAAGAGACGTGGGCCTCTGTGTGATAACCAGCCCTCTCGCAGAGAGCCCATAGCACCCCTGTTATTCATCCGGGGGATTTCGCATTCCCAGCCTCTCCTATCACTGAATTTCATGACTATCGGAGTATGTAGGTTTGGTACTAAACCCTCTGCGATTTTCCACGTGTATATTATTAGGTAACGTTCTCTTCTACGTTCCAGTGAGTACAGATTCAATGCTCTTAAACGCTCCCAATAGTGTAGATGTTTTATCGAACTTATATGCGAAGTGAAATTTCTTTGGACACTCTCTACGTCATTTATTTCACCTGCTTTGTATGGGGATGTTAATACGCTACAGTATTCAAGCCGCGGTAGCACTAGAGATTTGAAGAGCGTTATCATAGGCAATTCACCGCGTGTTTTAAAAGTACGCAGAATCCAACCCGTTAGACGTTTCGCAGCCGCCACTTTGACCTGGTTATGTACTTTGAAACCCATATTTTCAGACATTAATACCCCAAGGTCTTTCACACTGTCTTTCCGTTCTATTATGTGGTTAGATTCTGTTAAGTAATTTGTAATTTCTTTAACACCATTATTATCTCCGTACCGTATTAATTGGAATTTTTCCTCATTGAATTGCATGTTGTTTTCCCTGGTCCACTGGAACACTACATTCATGTCTTCCTGCAGTCTGCCCGTGTCCTCTTGTGTGTTTACTATCTTGCTTAATTTTGTGTCATCAGCAAAAGACGACACCGTACTGTGTCTGGTGTTGGTATCTATGTCGCAAATTAGTATGAGGAACAGAAGGGGCGCTAGCACTGTTCCTTGGGGCACTGAGCTTTTGACATCCGAAGGCTCAGAAGTGACTTGGTTTACTGCTACCGATTGTTTTCGGTTTACGAGGAAATTGTATATCCACCGTCCGATTTTCCCAGTTATACCTTTTGCTTTCAGTTTGTGGGCTATTATACCCTCAACT
The DNA here is from genome assembly GCA_032716605.1 of Paralithodes platypus. Lineage (NCBI taxonomy): Eukaryota > Metazoa > Arthropoda > Malacostraca > Decapoda > Lithodidae > Paralithodes > Paralithodes platypus. The sequence continues at coordinate 44,093,660 of CM064508.1, forward strand.
AAAGTCTCGTCACAATCGCAATAAGTGAAAAATTACAAATCGTGAAGTACACAAATACTATATAATATAAATACAGTATACTGAGACCGCCACCTAGCCAGCGCAAAGCTTACCGTATGATGGAAGTTATGGAGCCGAGGAATAACCTGTTCAGTCCCAGGGTGCCAAACTAAACCTTTATTAACCCATTCTGTACCGGCGACGTATAATTAACTTGATTCTGCCTACAATTAGAGGATTTTATTCAGCTTATAAAGGGCCTCCAACAATAATAAGGGTTTCATCTATCTCACTTAAGGGGAGGTTTTTAGTTTGGTCTCTAGATATCCATCAAGCTTAAGATTACACCCCCTTGAGCCCCTTTCAAGATAAATTTGTACATTTTTCGGTAGAAAAATGTGCCGGCTGAAAGCCGGTTCCTCTTAAATTACAGGCTCGCTATCGCTCGCCAGGATAAAATCGACACCTAAATTGTACGAAAGGTCTTAAAATTGACAGAAATGGGTTGAAAGTTCTTAAAATCATCAAAATAATGGGGCGAACGTCTTAAAATTAGAAAAGCAATGGGGCTAAACATGAGGGAGAAAGGAGTCAAGAAAAAACTCCCTCAAGTGGAGATATCCCCTTAACACTATTTACTACCACAGATCCTTCTTAAATTGCACAAAATGGTCTAAATATAGCTGGAATCAAATACAAAAGACGTCACCGGTACAGAAGAGGTTAACCCCTTCTGTACCGGCGACGTCTTTTGGATTGTATTGTAGCTATGTTTAGAGGATTGTGTGCAGTATAAGAAGGATCTGTGGTAGTAAAAGGGGTTAAGAGAGATATATACTTCGAACCTGGTAATTGCTGTATAACGGCACACAGATCGTCTAATAGTAGTCAGAATTAAGTTTAAACGACGTCGCTGGTACAGAAGGGGTTAATATTATTTAAATGATCTACCTTTAGTCAGAATTTCAGTACAATGATAAAATGGAGTTATCAATTATATACCGTTCCGTAGTTGACACAAGGCAATTTATAAAACCTTGGTACAAATTTGTTTTTGCAAACGCTGCACAGTAAAAATATTCACCCATATTATAAAATAACAAACATGCAGACATAATTATATATGCAGTACATGCATTAATGGATAGTGGGAATTAATTTTTTTTTTTTTTTTTCGTTAATTACCACTCAGTCCCGTATACATAATACGAGAAGGGCTAGGTAAACCCCTTGGTACGTACATGCTTCTAAATACGACTAAGATTCGTATTGCTGGACAAACCCTATCATTGTTGGTAGTAATTACTAAAGTTGGGTCACATTCCTAGCCAGTCAGTGTCATACCATATTTGTTGCCATTGTAATGAGAAGTACTGGTACAATTACCTATATCCTGTTACAAATAGGTGTCCAGTAACCAGAAACCCTAACCTCTGCAACTCAAAAAGTGCTGACTCTTCCCAAATGGTAGAAAGTATAGCTCCATTGCTCTAAAGTCCGTTCATTCTAAGTTGGGTAGAAATCGTAACCTCTAACCTTTTTAACTTAAAAATGCTAGAGCAAATGAGCGGTCAATTTATACACATATTCCCTGGCGAAGTCATCCTATTTGGTAGATATATTAGCTCGATTACTCTAGTCATTTTTGAGTTATGAGAGGTTAGGGGTTACGATTTCTGCCCAACCTAGAATGAACGGACTCTAGTCGTTTGTGAGTTAAAAAGGTTGGCCTACTTTCTTTGAATAGGGTACAGTATATCTCATTGCAATTACAAACCTGGCCAAACTCTAGTAGCTCAGACAAAGAATGATAGGGTTTGTCTAGGAATACGGACCTAAAAATGTGTGCTTACGGTCTTCTCCCTGGCAGGTCATCCCGGGGTCAGGCACGTTGGGGAACACTGGGGGGGAGAAACGGTCAATATAAGTTATTTACGATAAACATTTATCCATTATAATAATTTACATTATCTCTTACTTCACCTATTTAATCTTACAATTTGCATAAATGATAATAATAATAATAATGAATACATAAATAAATATATACATCAATAAATAAGTTTTGTTCAATGGACAGACAAATACATACTTACAATCTATGTTTTTTTCACATGGCGGACAATTCAATCCTTATCAGCTGATTTCTCAATACTTAATGGAAAAATACTAAACTACGAGTTTTCAGTAACATCCTACTAAAGAGCTTTCCTAATTAACAAGATATTTCGCTACATTATTTACGTGCATATATTCTGGTTCACATACAGTATACTGTACTACCATTAAACTATTTATATTACAAATAAATCAGCCACCAATGGAGAATTATTCCTATATTTATACTAACCATCAGAGATAATTGTTCTACTTTTATACATTCATATTAATGAAAAATAAATGAAGGACACATTCAGACGTCAATGAGTCTGTAAATTCCATAAATAACAAACCATCTCTGTTTATTTATCTACCTTTCTACAAATCTATCTATTCTTTTATCTACGGTATTTATCCATTTTTCATTTATTGTTCTGTTCTTATAGATGACCAGGACAAGGCAAATTGCGAGTACCATATGCATTACTGGACGCAAATAATCACAAAAACAAATACATACGTTTAGAGATTATTTGTTTTTTTAAGTCGCATTCAGTATAGTGCGCACACTCACTCCCTCTCTCACACACACACATACAATAGACCACTTTAGGCTACACTCTATACAAAATATATTACTCTCATAACACACAATAGAGAGGCTCAGGTAACGTAAGTGTGTATGTATGTATGTATATGTGTGTGTGTGTGTGTGTGTGTGTGTGTGTGTGTGTAGTTGGATAAATATATAAATATGATGTTATCAGCGCAGTATATATATATATATATATATATATATACAACCGCTGATTCTTGTCTAACGCTGGACGGTTTTTCTAAAGTTTACAAATGAACTTTAGTAGTCAAAGGGACAACGATATCTGGTCTTATTAATATACAGAGGATAGTAACTATTAATGATAGTTCGTATTATTTAAGGGGAGTTTACTGTACTTGTTTTCTGGACCTCCTTCTCCCTCATGCTTAGCCTCGTTAGTTTTGAGATTTAACCCCTTCTGTACCGGCGACGTCCTTTTCATTATTTTCTGGCAAATATTAGACGATTTTATTGTTTATAAAAATGGCCTCCAGCAATTAACAGGCTTCAAACTACCTCACTTAATACTTTTTACTACCACAGATCCTTCCTAAACTGCACAAAATCGTCTAAATATAGCTACAATAAAATTAAAAAGACGTCGCCGGTACAGTATGGGTTAGGACGTCCGCCCCATTACGTTGGCGATTTTAAGTACTATCGCTCCATTGCTTTGTCAATATTCAGACCTTTTGTACCAATGAGATGTCTATTTTTTCCTGGCGAACGATAGCGAGCCTATAAAGTAGGAGGAAACAGCCTTCGGGGACATATTCTACCGAATCGAAGGGGGCTCTTGGGGATGTTTTTTTAAGCTTGATGAAGGTCTAGAGAGGAAACTACTACAACTACTAATTATAATAACAAATAATATAAAGAAATACATCAAACAAATTTCCCCTTAAAGTAGAAAAATACTGGAGTATTGAGGTCGCGGCCAGATAACGTTAATCAAAACAGATTTATGTGATTAATGTTGGAAAAGTAGTTAACAATTTCGTTCAATGTCAAATTATCGTGTGTGTGTGTGTGTGTGTGTGTGTGTGTGTGTGTGTGTGTGTGTGTGTGTGTGTGTGTGTGTGTGTGTGTGTGAGTGAGTGAGTGAGTGAGTGAGTGAGTTTGTCTTGATGTGTGGATATCTTATGTGTGTGAGAGAGTGAGTGAATGAGTAAGTTTGTCGTAATGTATGAATATCTTATATATATGTGTATAGGTGTCAATACTGTATGTGTACAGTATATATGAATGCAGATGCGCTGGTATGTGTGTGTGTGCGTCTGCGTGTATGAGTGTGTGTATGTATGTACGTGCAAAAGGTATACGGTAATACATCTAGTGACCAACGCACCCCCCCCCCCCCCCCCCCAACCCGGACACGTAAATATCGCTCCATTAAGGGGAATGGGTCGTTTTTCTGGACCCCTTCCTCCCTCGTGTTTAGCCTTTTGAAATTTTAAAACGTTCGGCACATTAGTTTGACGATTTTAACACCTTGAACTCCATTTCGTTATCAATTGTAAGACCTATCGTGCCATTTAGGTGTAGATTATTTCCTGGCGAGAGATAGCGAGCCTATAATTATAAGAGGAAGCGGTCTTCGTTCGGGAAATTTTTCTACCGAAAAATGTACACATTTATCTTGAGGGGGGGTCTAGGGGGTGTTTTTCTAAGTTTGAGGGAGGTCTATCGAGGAAACTAAATTATATGAATACGTGAATTATATGAATACGTGAATTATATGAATACGTGAATTATATGAATACGTGAATTATATGAATACGTGAATTATATATGAATACATGAATTATATATGAATACATGAATTATATATGAATACATGAATTATATATGAATACATGAATTATATATGAATACATGAATTAATAAACAAACAGCCACAATCCCCTTAATCAAACCTCTTTCACTTTACGCCACAGCGGGGAGGATGGGAGGTTTAGGCTTGGAAGGGTTAAGGGGCTCGATTTGTCCTGAATTATTGAATGTGTCTGTGTATTTGTCGCTAACTTTACTTCCCGATGCTTTTCTCTCTCTCACACACACTATCTCTCTCTTTCTCTCTTTCTCTCTCTTTCTCTAAATATATCGTCCACTTTATTGTTTTTTATTTTTTATTTATCTCTGTCTCTCTCTCTCTCTCTCTCTTACACACAAACACGCACATACACACACATGTAAACAAATAAGCAAATAAGTAAATAAATGGCTTGAAAGGGTTAAGGGGAGTCGTGTAGCGCCGTGGATTTATTAATGGGCATGTACTTACCTTGTTTGGGGGCTCGATTTGTTGTGAATTATTGACAGCGTATTTTGTCACGAGCTCTACTTCCCGATGCTTCTCTCTCACACTCACTCTCTTACATACTCGCTCTTCTCTATATACATTTATCTATCTGTTTTAATATTACACACACACACACACACACACACACACACACACACACACACACACACACACACACACACACACACACACACACACACACACACACCGTCTTATTAAAAGGTTTTTGGTGGATACAGAGACAAGGTTTTCGTAGTGCTTGGTTTTTGGTCTATATATTTATATTATTATTTATTTTTTGAGTTTCCTCGCTAGACCTCCATCAAGCTTTGAAAAACACCCCCTAGACCTCCTTTCAAGAAAATGTGTACATTTTTCAATAGAAAAATATCTCGGCCGAAGGCCGGTTCCTTCGAAAATTAGAGGCTCGCTATCGCTCGCCAGGAAAACATCGACACCTAAAGGGCACGAAAGGTCTTAATATTGATAACAAAATGAGGCGAAAGGTCTCAAAATCGCCAAACTAACTGATCGAACGTCTTAAAACCTCAAAGCTATTATGCTAAACATAAGGGAGAAGGGGGGTTCCAGAAACAGAGAGTACTACCCCCTTAACCCTTTGTTGTAATAGCCCCAAGAGGCCATTTTTGAGCACAGAATTTGAACATTGAAACAAGTGGATTAACAGCTTCTTCTGAGATGGGTAGAAATACATTTTCCACAATAAAACCCCAATTTAAATTATGATGCTATTTTGTTTTTATGTGTTCATTGCTTTGTGTTGTTTTCTGTGGTGTCCCTATTCTGGCTCTGTTTTGAGTCCCCCCCCCCAAAAAAAAAAAGAAAAGAAATAGTAAAAGTGGGGATTGAGCCTGAGTATATAGATAGATATAGATAGACTTATGGATCCAGGGGATTGCAGGTTACTTGGGAAAATAGTTGAGCATATTCCTTACATTCCTTCCAAGGGAAATGCACACTCAGAAAATTACGTAAAATTCCCATGCATTTTCTAAGCACCCAAGCAATTCTGCATTAAAAATGTGACTGATTAAGAATAAAAACAAAAGGTAGTAGCAGTAGTAGTAATAATAGTAGTTGTAGTAGTTGTAGTAGTAGTAGTAGTAGCAGTAGTAGTCATTGTAGCAGTAGTAGTTTTATTTTGTTTGTATTTAAATTATCCAGGTAATTAATCCTGGCCACCTAACGTTGCCCCCATTAATAATTAGCTCTGAGCCTCAGTCCGCCTACCACCAATGTTACTCAATATATTAACCCTTTCGTTGCGGGTGACGTTCTGGAACGTCCTGGCAAGTTACAGCAATTTCCAGGCTTTAAAAGCCTGTAAAAAACGTAAAAAAATTAAAAATCGAGTGACAGTGGGCGGGAGCGTGAGGGGCCCACCTCCGACCCTCAGAGCAGCGAGCGGCTCACTGAGGTTGACTGCGTCTCGCGCGGGTCTCTCTCCGTGTCTCACAACAGTGTAGCCAAGCGAGCGAGTGTTACCAAATAGCGGGTTTCCCGCGTTTCACTGGCACCACTGCGGGTGAACCAGACCACGTACGGGGCCCGTTCTGGTCTCATTATGAAGCTATTTTCGCCTAGTTTTCGGCAGAATACACTTAATTTAATGCAGATGCTTGATTTATCATTCAGGAGTGCCTGAATATGCCCTAAATAGCCCAAACATAGCCGCAGCCAATGGGTTAAGGGGGGATGGGCGTATTTATTTCCCCCTTTATATATATTTTTTATAATTTCTTTAGTTTCCTCCCTAAACCTCCATCAAACTTCATTAAACACCCCCAAGACCCTCCATCACGACATATTTCTACATTTTTCGATAGAAAAATGTCCTGTCTGAAGACCGGTTCCTCTTAAATTACAGGGTCGCTATCGCTCGCCAGGAAAAAAAATCGACAGCTAAATGACACGAAGTCTTAATATTGACAAAAAAATGGGGCGACTGGTCTTTAAATCGTCAACTAATGGGCTGAACGTCATAAAATCTGAAACTAATGGGGCTAAACATGAGGAAGAAGGAAGACCTGAAAAATGCCCTATCTCCCCCTAATACTCGTGAATTATGCAATACAAGAACTAGATAACCACTGAATCATTTATTGGGAGTTACCAGGTATATATTAAGGTGGGTTTTCTGCACCCTCCCCCCTCAACCCTTCTATATCAGGTTTAGACCCATTAGTTTTGAGATTTTGAGACATTCGCCCCCACTAGGTTGGCGATTTTAGGACCTTTCGTGCCATTTCGGTGTGAATTTTTTTCATGACGAGCGATAGCGAGTCCTGCAAAGTAGGAGGAACAGACCTTCGACCAAGGCATTTTTCTACCGATAAATGCACACATTTATCTTGCAGGGTGATATTTTTTAAAGCTTGATGGACGTCCAGGGAGGAAACTAAAAAGAGAGAGAGGTGGGGGTGGAGGTAATCTAGGTAGGCTAATCCAATCAGTCTTCCAACATCATAACTTTAATAATATAGCTAATAACACACTGATAGATAGATGGATAGATAGATAAGAGAGAGTGAGCGAGAGGTGGAGGTTGTGTATAGGTAATCTAGGTAATCCAATCAGTCTTCCAACAGCACCATAACTTTAATAATATGGCTAATAACACATTGAGAGAGAGAGAGAGAGAGAGAGAGAGAGAGAGAGAGAGAGGAGAGAGAGGAGAGAGAGAGAGAGAGAGAGAGAGAGAGAGAGAGAGAGAGAGAGAGAGAGAGAGAGAGAGAGAGAGAGAGAGAGAGAGAGAGAGAGAGAGAGAGTGAGAGAGAGAGAGGGGGGGGGGGGGAGGTAATCTAGGTAATTCAATCAGTCTTCCAACAACATCATAACTTTAATAATATAGCTCCAGTTTTTTTTCTGCTGAACAAGGCAACATAAATTTACCAGAATATTTCGTATTTTATTTTATTTACGTTTATATTTCATTATTATATTATTATTAAAATTATTATTAATATTCTATAAAATGATATATATTTGTTATGACTATTATTAGTATTATAAAAATTAGTGATAGTTTTCATGGATTGTTTTTCCTCCAAAATTAAAAGCAATATATTCCGAGTCAAGCATCCCCCCGGCCCCCACCCCCTCAAAAAAAGTAAATAAATAATATAACACTAATACAAAAATAACATATAATAACATAAACAAAATACATATATAAATACATATATATTGTAGGTTCACTGCAAGACTTTCCTACTTCCATTGAATTATCTCTTTCTCCCTCTTCCCTCCCTTTTTCCCCTGTGCTTTCATTCTCTGTTAATTTATAATAATTCCCTTCATTATTGGCCATTCTCCTCTCTCCCTCTCCGCACCCTTATCATTTATTCCTTGCCCTTCTAATTAGTACCACCTTAGCTACTTCCAAACTCTCCATACCTTATAGATTGACTATGGTTTACTGTGTTGCACGCACGCACACACACACACACACACACACACACACACACACACACACACACACACACACACTCTCTCTCTATTTCTCTGCGCCCTTATAATATACTGTATTTTTTTTTTCTATGTGATTGAGGGAGGCAAAAGGCATTACTGCCTATAGCGAGTGCCTCCCCCATAGTTGAAAGAGTGACAGGGCCAAAATCAAGGGACGTTCGAGCCAAAATGCCTGGACACACGGAGTTTGAAGCAATTTAAGTCATAGGAAGAGGGAAAGACTGATTCTGGGAGAGAGTTCCAGAGCTCAGCTGTTGAGTAGAAGAAAGTTTTGAGAGTAACGTTTCACTCTTGGGTTGGAGAGTTGCACAGAGTAGGGGTGGGATTGAGTTGCAAGACGGGTACCACGTGCCCTACGTAAAGGAGGTGGTATGCACTGGGATAGCTCTGAGGAACACTGATTATTATAGTAGCGATAGAATAGCGAGAGAGATGCAACATTGCGGCGGAGAGAGAGAGATTGCAGAGAGTTGGTGAGTGGACGGGAGTTAATGATACGAAAGGCCTTCCTTTCAACTTTGTCTA
>CM064508.1:44107676-44119725 GCA_032716605.1 Paralithodes platypus
TCGAAGGAGGAGATACGGGCGCTATATAAATACCGTAAGCAGACGATTATTATTTATTATTATCAATTTCGCTCTCTATCCTATTCATGCATCTCTCTCTCTCTGTTTAATCGTTCTTCCTCCCCCCCCCACACACACACACCTTCTCCCTCTCTCTCTCTCTCTCACACACACACACACGCACACACACACAGCCACCCTTTTGTTTTTCCTTCAGCCATTTAAAATTCACATATTCAGTGAATCTCCACTCAAAAGAATTTCCTCATCCACCTCCTCTCTTCTTCCCACATTGATCTATTCTCCTCTACTTCTCATGTTTCTCTCCTTGCTCTTCCTCCTCTTCATTGCTCTGCTTAAGGGGGGTCACCTGCTTTTTTTTTTTTTATTGTATCCATTCGGCCCCATTCAGCCTACTGTTTTAAGACATTTATCCCCATCCAAGTGTCAATGTTTTTCTTGACGAGCAACAGCGAGCCAGCATTTTATGGAGAAATCCGGTTTCGCCGAGACATTTTTCTATCGAAAAATGTACAAATTTAGCCAGCTGTCTAACTCATTATCCAAAATATGGTGGCTCACTATCGCTCGCCAGATATAAATCGACACCGGGATGGGGATAAAAGTCTTAAAACAGTAGGCTGAATAGGACCGAATGGATACAACCCAAAGAGAGAAAAAAGCAGGTGACCCCCCTTAATAACCCTTTCTCTACAGCATGACGCATTGTTCATGTTACTCCAAATATGTACACATTTATCAGGGGGTGTTACATTTATGTACATATTTATTTATTTACTTATTTGTGTACGGTCGCGCTAATAAGTCATGTCCTAGCTGTCATTACGTTTGGTTTGCTCTGTGCTGGATTAATGTCTGTCAGATGTTGAATAGGGTGGGTAAGTGTAGGAACATGTTTGTATATTTCACTCGATATGAAGAAATTAAGCTTAAATGGTGCTGATACTAATTATTGATCAAAACATACTTGGTGCCGAGACATCACTTATTAGCGCGATTGTACAGCTTGATGATTTCGATGTACATTTTTACCGACACTGCTTATATAAGATTACGATATAGAATGTTTAAGATGATTTTATTGTATCAAATTTGTATGAACAGCCATTGTATATTTAATGGAAATATAAGAATCTGGATCTGAAAAATCTCATATAGATCTGTGGAGCAAGCTGAAGGAAAACCTTAATTCCCCTCACTCAGCATCACACTTCCTCCTCCTTCACTTTTACCTTCAAAGTTAAATTAGTGTTGAAATAACTCTCCACCTTATACATTCAACCCTCTCCGACATATGACGCGATTTTGAGCCTATTAGGGATACTTTAAAGCCTTTGTTACCATCAGGGGTATTTAGAAACCTTTAGTTTAGCTACATTAACCTCTGCAGTTGTCTTTGAGTTAGCTGTGGGCAGAAAACTAATTTTGGAGAGGTAATTTTAAGAGTGAGAGAACTATTTCTTATTGCTAATCTGGCAACCTCTGCGTCATATGTGCGTGAAAGGGTTATCTGTGCTCGCGCTCTCTCTCTCTCTCTTCCGTCAATTTTTACGAGCAACTGTAGTGTGGAAGCCTCAAAATGTAAGCGGTATCAAAACTCAGCCACATAACATACCGGTAATCTACCTTAGATCTAGTTTCCGATTCCAATACTTATACTTACTTTTGATACTTTTGATGTGTTCGCCACTCTTCTCGCGGCACCAAGGAGCGCGGCGCCCCTCGTTATGGGTGGTGATTTTGGTGTAGTAGACTGTTTGAAGCGACAGCTCGCTCCCTCGCGAGGATGGGCTCGTCTGGCACTTTTTGCAGTTCGACATCGAGGGCTCTCTTGAAGTTGTCTAACGAGATGTCCCTCATGTCTCTTACTCGCCGTGGGAGTTTGTTGAAGAGACGTGGGCCTCTGTGTGATAACCAGCCCTCTCGCAGAGAGCCCATAGCACCTCTGTTATTCATCCGGGGGATTTCGCATTCCCAGCCTCTCCTATCACTGAATTTCATGACTATCGGAGTATGTAGGTTTGGTACTAAACCCTCTGCGATTTTCCACGTGTATATTATTAGGTAACGTTCTCTTCTACGTTCCAGTGAGTACAGATTCAGTGCTCTTAAACGATCCCAATAGTGTAGCTGTTTTACCGAACTTATAATTATGCGAAGTGAAATTTCTTTGTACACTCTCTAAGTCATTAATTTCACCTGCTTTGTATGGGGATGTTAATATGCTACAGTATTCAAGCCGCGGTAGCACTAGAGATTTGAAGAGCGTTATCATAGGTAATTCACCGCGTGTTTTAAATGTACGTAGAATCCAACCCGTTAGACGTTTCGCAGCCGCAACTTTGACCTGGTTATGTACTTTGAAACCCATATTTTCAGACATTAATACCCCAAGGTCTTTCACACTGTCTTTCCGTTCTATTATGTGGTTAGATTCTGTTAAGTAATTTGTAATTTCTTTAACGCCATTATTATCTCCGTACCGTATTAATTAGAATTTTTCTTCATTGAATTACATGTTGTTTTCCCTGGTCCACTGGAACACTACATTCATGTCTTCCTGCAGTCGGCCCGTGTCCTCTTGTGTGTTTACTATCTTGCTTAATTTTGTGTCATCAGCAAAAGACGACACCGTACTGTGTCTAGTGTTGGTATCTATGTCGCAAAATTAGTATGAGGAACAGAAGGGGCGCTAGCACTGTTCCTTGAGGCACTGAGCTTTTGACATCCGAAGGCTCAGATGTTACTTGGTTTACTGCTACTGATTGTTTTCGGTTTATTAGGAAATTGTATATCCACCTTCCGATTTTCCCCGTTATACCTTTTGCTTTGAGTTTGTGGGCTATTATACCATGGTCACATTTATCAAATGCCTTAGCAAAATCGGTGTAAATGACATCCACGTTTTTCTTTTCTTCTAGCGCTGCGAAAGAGCCTCAAAATAGTACGAGAACAAACCTTGCTCAACGAAAACTGCCGGAAAACCCGTTCGTGTGATACCGCCTTTACTACAGGATATCTGCCACGGTTCCCATAAATCCTAATGGCCAATAAAATTAACATTTTTCTTTCTCGATTTGTTTAATTTAATTTAAGGGGGTAGTGACTCGTTTTTGGTCTAATTATTTATATATCTGTATTTTCTAGTTTCCTCGCTAAACCTCCATCAAGCTTAAACAAAAACACCCCCTAGACCCCCTTTCAAGATAAATTTGTACCGGTACATTTTTCGATTGAAAAATTTCCCGGCAGAAGGCCGATTCCTAATATGTTACAGGCTCGCTGTCGTTCGCCAAGAAAAAAAATTACATCTAAATGACACAAAAGGTCATACAATCGCCATACTAATGGTGTGAACGTCTCAAAAACTCAAATCTAGTGGGGCTACATATGAGGGAGAAGTGGGTCCATAAAAAACAACTACCTCCCCCTTTAAGTGTAAAACCTTCATGTGTTAACCGGTATCTATATTAAGGGGAGGTATCAAGCCATCAAGCTTGCAAAAATACCCCCAAGACCTCCTTTCAAGATAAATTTGTACATTTTTCGATAGAAAAATGTCCCGGCTGAAGGCCGGTTCCCCCTAAATTACAGGCTTGCTACCGCTCGCCAGGAAAAAATCGACACCTAAATGGCACGAAAGGTTTTAAAATTGACTGAAATCGGGCGTATGGTCTTAAAATCGGCAAACTAATGGGGCAAACGTCTTATAATACCAAACTAATGGGGTTAAATACGAGGGAGAAGGGGATCCAGAAAATAACCCTCTCAAGTGAAAATCACCCCTTAAAACAGTAAATTTGAAAATCTATTACATCCTAAATGAAGGTAACAGTAACTGGATATATTGTATAAGCAACTATAATTGTAAAGCACTAACGTAACAAGTGTAGGTTTAAGGCCAGATATCTACTTGACGGATTTTTTTCTTGACCCCTTTCTCCCTCATGTTTAACCCCATTGCTTTTTGAGATTTTAACCACGTACGCCCCATTAGTTTAGCGATTTTAAGAACTTTCGCCCCATTTATGTCAATGTTAAGACATTTCATGCCATATAGGTGTCGTTTTTCCTAGCGAGCGATAGCGAGCCTGTAATTTAAGAGGAACCGGCCTTCGGCCTGGACATTTTTCTACCGAAAAATGTACACATTTATCTTGAAAGGGGTCAAAGGGGGTGTAATTTTAAGCTTGATGGAGGTCTAGGGAACAAACTAAATACCTCCCCTTAAGGGCAGATTTGCATTTAGTTGTTTATTTATTCATTTACTATTTGTTTAAGTTTATAATTCCCCAGACCACCAATAAGCTTGATGCCTCGCTAGCGCTCGCCAGGATTTGTTTTTGATTCCTAAATGCCACGAGAGGTCTAAAAAACTCAAAACCGTATGGGGCCTACACATGAGACAGAAGCCCCATCCCCACCCTCCCCCAACCCCGCCTTTAAGGGAGCCCACCTCGCTTTTTTTTTCTCTCTTTCTCTCCCTCTCTCTTTGGCTTGTATCTATTCGGTCCCATTCATCCTACTGTTTTAAGATGTTTACCCCCATCCAGGTGTCAATATTTTCCGCGAGCCAGCATATATATTTGTTTGGTTTGACAGCAAGCTAAATTTGTATATTTTTCGATAGAAAAATGTCTCCGCCGAAGTCGAATTTCTCCATACAATGCTGGCTCGCTATCGCTCGCCAGGAAGAAATCGACACCTGGATGGGGATAAACGCCTTACAACAGTTGGCTGAATGTGGCCGAACGTATACAAGCCAGGGAAAGAGAGAAAAGGAGAGAAAAAACAAAAACGGTGACCCTCCTTAACGTAAATAAACGTAAATGGTTTCCTTTGACAAAAATAGTCGATTAGTAAACGGGAAAAAAATAAAAGTAACATAACAAATAATATAGCCAATAACTCTCTATATAGCTCCCACAGGATCTACAAATAATATAGCCAATAACTCTCTATATAGCTCCCACAGGATCTACAAATAATATAGCCAATAACTCTCTATATAGCTCACACAGGATCTACAAATAATATAGCCAATAACTCTCTATATAGCTCCCACAGGATCTACAAATAATATAGCCAATAACTCTCTATATAGCTCCCACAGGATCTACAAATAATATAGCCAATAACTCTCTATATAGCTCCCACAGGATCTACAAATAATATAGCCAATAACTCTCTATATAGCTCCCACAGGATCTACAAATAATATAGCCAATAACTCTCTATATAGCTCCCACAGGATCTACAAATAATATAGCCAATAACTCTCTATATAGCTCCCACAGGATCTTGATGAACAGCATAACATCGTCAAATAATGTAGCCTAGTTCCATGTCATCTCAACCAGTAGACCATTTCAACCTGTAGCTCTCAACCAGTGCCAAATCAACCAAGACCAACCAAACCAGTGCCAAAATATAGTACTAACCTAACCTAACCGTATTGGTTGATTTGGTACTTTTTGAGAGCTACTGGTTGAAATGGTCTACTGGTTGAGTTGACCGGTCACCATGTAGCCTATGTATGTATGTATATATGTATGTATGTATATATGTATGTATGTATGTATGTATGTATCTACTGTATGTAGGTAGGTATGTAGGACTTGTAGGTATATACTCAGGCACATAACCCATTGCTGGGGGTGGCCGAATCGAAACAGAGCCCGAACAGAAACACCATATAAAGTTCTTGTCTAATAATAGCCACGATGAAATGATAAAGGCATCATGACATTCAATGGGTTCATATACAGTATATATCATTGTAATAACCAGGTAACCCAGAATACAAAGGAAAATATCTTATTTATTTTTCTGAACCCACTTCTTTGTTATGTTTATCCCCATTAGTCTTGACATTTTCAGACGTTCGCCCCATTAGTTTGGCTATTTTAAGACCCTTCGTCCCATTTCTTTCTCAATTATAAGTCCTTTCGTGCAGTTTGGGTGTCTATTTTTTCCTGGCGAGCGATAACAAGCCTGCAATTTAGGAGGAACCGGCATTGGGCCGGGGCACTTTTCTACCGAAAAATGAACCAATTTATCTGGAAGAGAGGTCTTTATGGTATTTATTTAAGATTGATGACGTCTACGGAAAAAGCTATAGATACTTTAAAAAAAAAAATATATATATATATATATATATACAGTATATATATATATATATATATATATATATATATATATATATATATATATATATATACGGTAATATATATATATTGAGTATATATCAAAAATACACGTCAGCCACTAAATGTTTCTAATCTCTCAGTGGGGTTCGAACCGCCGACCGTCAGGACGATAGCCAACGCTTTAATCAAGACTGCCGTGGTGTAGTTGATTAAAGCGTCGGCTATCGTCCTGACGGTCGGCGGTTCGAACCCCACTGAGAGATTATAAATATATATATATATATATATATATATATATATATATATATATATATATAATAATAATAATAGAAAATTTCCTCTTAAAAGTAATTTAAATTTTGTTGAACGAAGAATTATGAATAGCTAAAAATAATATCCTCAAAGTTCCGAGCATTAAATGAATGAGCGTTAATCTAAAATTAATGAGAATATAATTACAATTCATTAATGTGCGAGCATCATTACCATATCAAAAGGTTAATTAAGGGGGGATGGTCGTATTTATTACCTGTTATGTTTATTTATATATTGGTTTTACTTTCCTCCTTAGACCTCCATCAAGCTTAAAAAACACCTCCCAAGACCATGCAAGATAAATTTGTAAATTTTTCGATAAAAAATGTCCCTGCCGAAGGCCGGTTTCTCTTATATTACAGGCATATACTGTACCGGTACATTTATTACTACTTTCAATAAATACACCTTCCTTATTTATACAATTATGACTTGTCCAAGATATTAACCCCTTCTGTACCGGCGACGTATTTGTTGTTCTATTCTACCTATATTTAGACGATTTTGTAAAGTTTTATGAGGATCTGTTATAGTAAAATGGGTTAAGTGAGATGGCATAAGAAAATACACCCCCTAGACCCCCCTTCAAGATAAATTTGTAAATTTTTCGGTAGAAAATGTCCCGGCCGAACGCCAATTCCTCTTAAAATTACAGGCTTGCTATCGCTCGCCAGGATAAAATCGACACCTAAATGGCACGAAAGGTCTTAAAATTGACAACGAAATGGGGCGAAAGGTGTTAACATGGCCAAAGTAATAGTCCGAACGTCTTAAAATCTCAAACGTATGGGGCTAAACACGAGGGAGAAAGGGGACCATAAAAACCGCCGATCAAACGTAAACAGACTGTACTTGACTGTTCTCATTACGCTCGTAACCATCTACAGCTTCCCGTTCCGCACACGTACTTACATATTCATACGTATATAGCTTATATGCATAGCTGTCCCTCCCACATGCATACATACTCTCTCACACACATATACATGATGTTTTCTCACATATTTATATACTGTACATAATCTCACTCTCACACACATACATACTCTCTTTCACACACACACACACACACATACTGACATACTCCTCTCTCTCTCACACAAACACACACACACATACTGACATACTCCTCTCTCTCTCTCACACACACACACACCTTCAACAGCAACATTCCCAAAATTGATGGGGCTTGTACTGAAAGCTGAAAAAAAAAAATCCGGATACTCATTCCACCAACGCACTAAAAATGTAATTATGAAATGGAATAGACTGAACATTTTTCCTGTTAGAATTCTGGGTAATGATATGATCTAGAATGGACGTTTTAATTAACCTTCGTGTAAAATACTTCTATCTCCACATTTACCGAATTATCCCTAACTCTTAATGTTTAAATGTGATTATATATATATATATATATATATATATATATATATATA
Organism: Paralithodes platypus; assembly: GCA_032716605.1. Classification (NCBI taxonomy): domain Eukaryota; kingdom Metazoa; phylum Arthropoda; class Malacostraca; order Decapoda; family Lithodidae; genus Paralithodes; species Paralithodes platypus. The sequence goes on from CM064508.1 coordinate 44,115,601, forward strand.
TATATATATATATATATATATATATACTGTACATATATATATCCTTCCAAATAAATATTAGTTAACTAAAAAAAAAATACTGTTTTTCTGACGATGCCAATATACAGCAACTATTTAACCCTTTCAGTAGTATGACACCTTTTTATCATCTTATTCTGACTACCATTAGACGATTTTCTTCAGTTGAACAAGGGTCTCAAGGAATCAAAGGGTTAATATCTCTCTTGATTAACCTCTCACAACTTCTTTCAAAGCTTGATAAAAATCGTCTAACAGCCAGAATAAAAGGAAAGAAAATTCGTCATTGTTTACCGAAAGGTTTAACATTATTATAAAGAGACCTGATGACATAATCACACTGTAGACTAATTTGAATATAAGATTAAATTTTTTTAAAAATCTATGCATAAATTACAGATAATTAAGCCTGTGTCAGACGAGCGCTTTGTCCTGGCAATTTTCTTACTATTTTAAAACACTTTCATTTTAGAATCGGAAACTAGACCAAAGGTAGATTATGTTAGGTGGTTGAATTCTGATACAACCTAAATTATGAAGCTGCCAGACTACAATTGCATGTACAAGTTGACGGAAAAAGAGCTCGTGTGACACCGGCTTTACACCATTAAATCCTGATAATGAATACTGGTACATATTAATGACATCACTAAATCCTGATAATGTATACCGGTACATATTAATGACATCACTAAATCCTGATAATGTATACATATTAATGACACCACTAAATCCTGATAATGTATACCGGTACATATTAATGACATCACTAAATCCTGATAATGTATACATATTAATGACACCACTAAATCCTGATAATGTATACCGGTACATATTAATGACATCACTAAATCCTGATAATGTATACATATTAATGACACCACTAAATCCTGATAATGTATACCGGTACATATTAATGACATCACTAAATCCTGATAATGTATACATATTAATGACACCACTAAATCCTGATAATGTATACCGGTACATATTAATGACATCACTAAATCCTGATAATGTATACATATTAATGACACCACTAAATCCTGATAATGTATACCGGTACATATTAATGACATCACTAAATCCTGATAATGTATACATATTAATGACACCACTAAATCCTGATAATGTATACCGGTACATATTAATGACATCACTAAATCCTGATAATGTATACATATTAATGACACCACTAAATCCTGATAATGTATACCGGTACATATTAATGACACCACTAAATCCTGATAATGTATACCGGTACAATGGTACATATTAATGACACCACTAAATCCTGATAATGTATACATATTAATGACACCACTAAATCCTGATAATGTATACATATTAATGACACCAGTAAATCCTGATAATGTATACCGGTACATATTAATGACACCACTAAATCCTGATAATGTATACATATTAATGACACCACTAAATCCTGATAATGTATACCGGTACATATTAATGACACCACTAAATCCTGATAATGTATACATATTAATGACACCACTAAATCCTGATAATGTATACCGGTACATATTGATGACATCACTAAATCCTGATAATGTATACATATTAATGACACCACTAAATCCTGATAATGTATACCGGTACATAATTAACCATTAATGTACATCCACTCAACTAAATCCTGATAATGTATACATATTAATTCTATCTATCTATCTATCTATATGCTCAGGCCCAATCCCCATTTTGGGGGTAGCCGACTCAAGACAGAGCAAGAACAGGGAAAACACAAAAAACAACATAAAACAAAAAATAAACACAGATAAAAAACACAAACTCTCCACACATCCAGGTCACCAAGGAGAAGAACCAGAGACCAGGGTTACCAAGGTCGCTCCAGCACTCCCCCGGGCCCCTGACCACCCGGAGGAGGTTCCCGATTCTCGACAGTGCAGACATGTAGCGGAGCCCAAAGCCACAAAGCCCTCCACCACACTTTCCAGGCACACCCCTCAGATTAATCGTGGTCCCCGGGCCAGGCGCCTGATGGACTATTATATAGTCCAACTTGCGCCCGACCCCTTACTCCAAATGACCACGTGTTCACTCAACTATTTACAAGCATTCTCCATTCACTCCATTACATATTAATGACACCACTAAATCCTGATAATGTATACCGGTACATATTAATTACACCACTAAATCCTGATAATGTATACCGGTACATATTAATGACATCACTAAATCCTGATAATGTATACATATTAATGACACCACTAAATCTGATAATGTTATACCGGTACATATTAAATTACACCACTAAAATCCTGATAATGTATACATATTAATGACACCACAATAAATCCTGAATAATGTTATACCGGTACATATTAAAGGACATCACTAAAATCCTGATAAGTGTATACAGTATTATATGACACCACTAAGTCCTGAGGAATGTTATACCGGTACATATTAATGAACATCAATAAATCCTGATAATGTGATGAGTCAATATTAATGACCACTAACTCCTGATAATGTATACCGGTACATATAATGACATCACTTAAATCCATGCTATATGTCATACCATATTAATGACACCAATAAATCCTGATAATGTATACCGGTAACATATTAATGACATCCACTAAATCCTGATAATGTATACATATTAATGACACCACTAAAATCCTGATAATGTATACCTGGTACATATTAATGACACCACTAAATCCTGATAGATGTTATACATATTAATGGACACCACCTAAATCATGATAATGGTATACCGGTACATATTAATGATATCAACTAAAATCCTTATAATGTTTATACCGGTACATATTAATGACACCACTAAAATCCTCGATAATGTATACCGGTACATATGAATGACACCACTAAATCCTGATAATGTATAACATATTTAATGACAACAACTAAAGCATGATAAACTGTGATAACCGGTTACATATTAATGACATCACTAAATCCTGATAACTGTTATACATATTAATTGAAAACCACTAAATCCTGACTATGTGTATACCCCGGTACATATTAATGACACCACTAAATCCTGATAATGTATACACTATTAATGACACCACTAAATCCTGATAGATGGATACCGGTACATATTAATGCATATCACTAAAATCCTTATAACTGGACTAACGGTAGCATATAATGGAACACCCCACCATAATCCTGATACATGTCATACGGTAACATATTAATGACACCCCATAAATCCTGATAATGTATACATATTAATGAAACCACTCTAAATCCTGATGAATGTATACCGGTACATATTAATTGGACATCACTAAATCCTGATAATGTATATACATATGAATGGGACACCACTAAATCCTGATAAATGTGATACGGGTACATATTAAATGGACACCTCACTAAATCCTGATAATGTATACAGGTACATATTAAGTGACCACCACTAAATCCTGATAATGGAGACATATTACTGACAACCAACTAAATCCTGATAATCCTATACCGGTACATATTAAGGAAATCACTAAATCCTGATACTGTATGACATAGTAATGACACCAATAAATCATGACTAATGTTAACGGTACAATATTGATGACAATCACTAAATCCTGATTTAATGTATACATATTAAGGACACCACTAAAATTCCTGATAATGTATACATTTTAATGACACCACTTAATTCCTGGATAATGAATACCGGTACATATTAATGACATCACTAAATACTGATAATGTATACATATTAATGACACCACTCAATCCTGATAATGTATACCGGTACATATTACTGACATCACTAAAATCCTGATAATGTATACCTATAATGACCACCACTAAAGCCTGGATAATGTAGACCTGGTACATATTAATGACACCACTAATATCCTGCTAATGAATACATATTAATGACACCACTAAATCCTGATAATGTATGACAGGTACATATTAATGACAGACACTAAATCCTGATAATGTATACATATTAATGAAAACACTAAATCCGGATAATGTATACGTTGGTACATATTACATCGACCTCACTAAATCCTAGATAATGTTATACCGGGACATATTGATGACATCACTAAATCCTGA
>CM064508.1:44119825-44147325 GCA_032716605.1 Paralithodes platypus
GCTGGGATATCCTGACGGGTAGATAGATGGAGAAATTGGGTTTTGGAAGCATTAAAGTTAACAAGGTTTTCTCTGCCCCAATTGGAAATAGTATTTAGATCAGAATTTAAGAGTTCTAAGGCTTCATTACGTTTGTCGTTGAGGGATTGCTGGCTGGGGCGTTCTGAAAAACTAATGGAGTAGTGTAAGGTTGAGTCGTCTGCGTATGAATGGATGGGAATTAAGGTACAGTTAAGGAGATCATTTATAAAAATTAGAAAGAGAATAGGAGATAGGACAGAGCCCTGAGGAACACCGGAGTTTATAGGATGAGGAGCCAAACAATGGCCGTCCACAACCGCAGCTATGGAACGGCCGGAAAGGAAATTAGAGACAAAGGCACAGATGGAGGGATAGAAACCGAAGGAGGGTAGTTTAGAAATTAAAGATTTATGCCAGACTCTATCGAAGGCTTTCGATATGTCTAGTGCAATAGAAAAAGTCTCACCGAAGTCCCGAAAGGAGGATGACCAAGAGTTAGTAAGATATGAAAGAATATCACCAGTAGAGCGACCCTTAAGGAAGCCATACTGGCGATCTGAGAGCAGATTATGAGAAGAGAAATGCTTAAGAAATTTGGAAGCAAGAATAGTTTCAAAAACTTTAGAAAGACAAGAGATAAGAGCAATTGGACGATAGTTGGAGGGTTGAGAGCGGTCACCCTTCTTTGGGACAGGTTGAATGTGAGCAAACTTCCGGCATGAAGGGAAGACGTTAGAGGATAGACAGAGACGAAAGAGTTTGCCTAGGCAGGGAGTCAGCACGGAAGCACAGTTTTTGAGAACAACAGGAGGAACACCGTCCGGACCGTACGCCTTATTAGTGTTAAGCCCAGAGAGGGCATATATATATATATATATATATATATATATATATATATATATATATATACTGTATATATATATATATATATATCTCTCTCTCTCTCTCTCTCACACACACTCTCTCACAAACACACTCACTCTCTCAAAGGTAATTATACATGCACAAATGATCACGATCTACCTAACAGTAATGTTTGTCAATTTTTGTATAACAGAGGTGGATATGAGGTGTTCACTACTCGTCATAAAGTACTATTACTCAAATATGCTTGAACCTCTTACCATTATACATTATATGAATACAACCATCTATATATATATAATATATACATAGTATATAAACAAGCATGTTTATTACAAGCTACACACGAATGCACCACATGACTGCAAACCACTTGAAAACTGCCAATTAGGCTTCACTAATTAGTGGATAATTAGTGTTACCACCACCACCACCATTCACAAGATACCGTACGCAAAAAATTACATATTAATATATACAGTATATTATAATTATACAGTTGTAAACATTACATAAATTCGCAACCTTGAACCTATAAAGGCAAGTTCTGAAGCCTCTGGGCTATAATAAGGCACTGTATTGTCTCGTTTACGTTCGATATATACTGATTCAAATGGGTGCGTCTCCATTTATACTCTTGACTGTACCTTAAGGGGATATTTATATATATTTGTTCATATATATACCGGTATATACAGTATATATATTTATTTTATTCTTTAGTTTCCTCCGAAGACCTCCATCAAGCTTAAACAAATACTCCAAAGACTCCACTTCGAGATAAATTTGTGCATTTTTCGGTAGAGAAATGTCCCAGCCGAAGGCCGATTCCTCTTAGATTAAAGGTTTGCTATTGTTCGCCAGGAAAATATAGACACCTAAATGGCATACAAGGTCATGACACCGACAAACTAATGGAGCGAACGTCTTAAAATCTCAAACTATGGGACTAAGCATAAGGGAGAGGGTGAGTCCAGAAAAAAACAATCGCCTTAAACATATACCGTATGTAATATGACGGCACATATAGAGGAGCAAGAACAGTCCAGGTCAATATGACGGCACATATAGAGGAGCAAGAACAGTCCAGGTCAATATGACGGCACATATAGAGGAGCAAGAACAGTCCAGGTCAATATGACGGCACATATAGAGGAGCAAGAACAGTCCAGATCAATATGACGGCACATATAGAGGAGCAAGAACAGTCCAGGTCAATATGACGGCACATATAGAGGAGCAAGAACAGTCCAGGTCAATATGACGGCACATATAGAGGAGCAAGAACAGTCCAGGTCAATATGACGGCACATATAGAGGATCAAGAACAGTTCCAGGTCAATATGACGGCACATATAGAGGAGCAAGAACAGTCCAGGTCAATATGACGGCCCTATAGAGGAGCAAGAACAGTCCAGGTCAATATGACGGCACATATAGAGGAGCACGAACAGTCCAGGTCAATATGACGGCACATATAGAGGAGCAAGAACAGTCCAGGTCAATATGACGGCACATATAGAGGAGCAAGAACAGTCCAGGTCAATATGACGGCACATATAGAGGAGCAAGAACAGTCAGGTCAATATGACGGCACATATAGAGGAGCAAGAACAGTCCAGGTCAATATGACGGCACATATAGAGGAGCAAGAACAGTCCAGGTCAATATGACGGCACATATAGAGGAGCAAGAACAGTCCAGGTCAATATGATGGCACATATAGAGGAGCATGAACAGTCCAGGTCATATGACGGCACATATAGAGGAGCAAGAACAGTCCAGGTCAATATGACGGCACATATAGAGGAGCAAGAACAGTCCAGGTCAATAATTATAGCTATACATTCTCAAAGACATCTCGGTCTGAATTGAATCTCTATATTTACTCTGTATCTGATATTTGCATTTCCAAAGTTTGTTTAATTATTGGGAGCCTTCAAAATGTATGAGAATTAATGACCGCGACACTACATTACCGATAACAAAGGCTAGTTGATCAGATGTGTGTAGAATATACCCACCTAATTTATATATATATATATATATATATATAATCATGACAACGATGAATTTCACTTAATAATAAAGCACTCAAATACTATTATCCCTGTATATAAACCTTTCCCTTTTACTCACTCCCCCAGTCAGCCTACCCGGAGCCCTATTCACCGCACTGGGACCCTTTTACAGGATAAAAGGACACCAATTAAATTTTTCCAGTGTTGACGACCCGCTTGCAAGTCCGAGTGGGAAGTATAGTGGAACGTACACACACACACACACTCACACACACACACACACACACACACACACACACACACACACACACACACACACACAAAGTAAAATTACACTCCTTTCCCATTCTTAGGTAAGCCATTTTACATTGATATAAGAGTGTCATTGCTTGCATTACTGTATTGTAGAAGCAAGTATTACAATCAAAACGAACATTAATGGGTGAAGGTAACACATAAGAGAGAGAGAGAGAGAGAGAGAGAGAGAGAGAGAGAGAGAGAGAGAGAGAGAGAGGGGGGGGGGGGGGAGTGACGAGATGGATTAACCTATTTACAGCGCTTCCCTACAAATGCGAAGGAAGAGTAACTAAAGCATACTCGGTAGATCTGCTAACTCATGACTATAATCTAGTCTATTCACTATAATTAAGACAGAAATCATGAATTTCAACCAACAGTACGGTATGTAACTCAAACAGGGCTAGAATAAATGGGCTGAAAATTTCCACACGCAAATCCTCAAATGGTAGAAGAATTAGCTCGATTACTCTACTTCATTTTTAGTTATAGACGTTAGTGGTTAAAATGTTATACCTAATTATAATGAATATAGTATATGCTATAGTAGGATAAGAATGTGCTGCTATTAAAAGAAGAAAACACGTAGCTATCTTCCTGGATTCTCACCATGAAAGTAACAAAATAAACGCTGTATATACCACCTTAAAATATTACAAATCTTGGGGTATTGTGATACACCAGAGGGCTATAAAAACACGAACAGAGGTTTGTAAACATACAAATTTCACTAAAATATGATTCCAGCGTGAGAAGGAAAAAGGTAACAAACCTATCTCGGCTAAAACACTCCCAACTGCCAGAGAAAAAATATCACTTTTACATTTTTGGGTGAGAGTACGAATGGGAGTGAAATACGAGAAGAGCCGAGCTGGGGAGGGATTAGGTTGGGGGCGGAGGTGGGGAGGGATTAGGTTGGGGCGGAGGGGAGGGATTAGGTTGGGGGCGGAGGTGGGGAGGGATTAGGTTGGGGGCGGAGGTGGGGAGGGATTAGGTTGGGGGCGGAGGCGGGAGGGATTGGTTGGGGCGGAGCCGGGGAGGGATTAGGTTGGGCGGAGGCGGGGAGGGATTAGGTTGGGGCGGAGGTGGGGGGAGGGATTAAGGTTGGGGCGGAGGCGGGGGGGGATTAGGTTGGGGCGGAGGGATAGGTTGGGGCGGAGGCGGGGAGGGATTAGGTTGGGGCGGAGGGGGGGAGGGATTAGGTTGGGGGCAGAGGTGGGGAGGGATTAGGTTGGGGCGGAGGCGGGGAGGGATTAGGTTGGGGCGGAGGTGGAGAGGGATTAGGTTGGGGGCGGAGGCGGGGAGGGATTAGGTTGGGGCTGCGAGGTGGGGAGGGATTAGGTTGGGGTGGAGGGGGAGGGATTAGGTTGGGGCGGAGGTGGGGAGGGATTAGGTTGGGAGCGATTAGGTTGGGGCTGAGGTGGGGAGGGATTAGTTGGGCGAGGTGGGGAGGGATTAGGTTGGGGGCCGAGGTGGGGAGGGATTAGGTTGGGGCGGAGGCGGGGAGGGATTAGGTTGGGGCGGAGGTGGAGAGAGATTGGGTGGGGGGGGAGAGGGGGAGGGATTAGGGTGGGGCGGAGAGGGGGAGGGATTAGGTTGGGGCGGAGGTGGGGAGGGGTTAGGTTGGGGGCGGAGGTGGGGAGGGATTAGGTTGGGGGCGGAGGCGGGAAGGGATTAGGTTGGGGCGGAAGCGGGGAGGGATAAGGTTGGGGCGGAGCCGGGGAGGGATTAGGTTGGGGCAGAGGCGGGGAGGGATTAGGTTGGGGCGGAGGCGGGGAGGGATTAGGTTGGGACGGAGGCAGGGAGGGATTAGGTTGGGGGCTGAGGCGGGGAGGGATTAGGTTGGGGCGGAGGCGGGGAGGGATTAGTTGATTAGGTTGGGCGGAGGTGGGAAGGGTTTAGGTGGGGGGGGGGTGGGGAGGGTTTAGGTTGGGGGGGGGGGGGGAGGGATTAGGTTGGGGCGGAGGTGGGGAGGGATTAGGTTGGGGCGGAGGTGGGGAGGGATTAGGTTGGGGCGGAGGTGGGGAGGGATTAGGTTGGGGTGGAGGTGGGGAGGGATTAGGTTGGGGGCGGAGGTGGGGAGGGATTAGGTTGGGAGCGGAGGCGGGGAGGGATTAGGTTGGGGCGGAGGTGGGGAGGGATTAGGTTGGGGCGGAGATGGGGAGGGATTAGGTTGGGGCGGAGGTGGGGAGGGATAAGGTTGGGGTAGAGGGGGGGAGGGATTAGGTTGGGGGCGGAGGCGGGGAGGGATTAGGTTGGGGCGGAAGTGGGGAGGGATTAGGTAGGGGAGGGATTAGGTTGGGGCGGAGGTGGGGAGGGATTAGGTTGGGGGCGGAGGTGGGGAGGGATTAGGTTGGGGGCGGAGGCGGGGAGGGATAAGGTTGGGTAGAGGCGGGAGGGATTAGGTTTGGGGGCGGAGGCGGGGAGGGATAAGGTTGGGGCGGAGCCGGGGAGGGATTAGGTTGGGGCGGAGGCGGGGAGGGATTAGGTTGGGGCGGAGGCGGGGAGGGATTAGGTTGGGGCGGAGGTGGGGAGGGATTAGGTTGGGGGCGGAGGCGGGGGGGGATTAGGTTGGGGCGGAGGTGGGGAGGGATTAGTTGGTGGCGGAGGTGGGGAGGGATTAGGTTGGGGGGCGGAGGTGGGGAGGGATTAGGTTGGGGCGGAGGTAGGGAGGGATTAGGTTGGGGAGGAGGTGGGGAGGGATTAGGTGGGGGCGGAGGGGGGAGGGATGAGGTTGGGGGGGAGGGGGGGAGGGATTAGGTTGGGGGCGGAGGTGGGAGGGATTAGGTTGGGGCGGAGGTGGGAGGGATTAGGTTGGGGCGGAGGTTGGGAGGGATTAGGTTGGAGGCGGAGGTGGGGAGGGATTAGGTTGGAGGCGGAGGTGGGGAGGGATTAGGTTGGGGGCGGAGGTGGGGATGGATTAGGTTGGGGCGGAGGTGGGGATGGATTAAGTTGGGGCGGAGGTGGTGAGGAATTAGGTTGAGGGCGGAGGTGGGGAGGGATTAGGTTGGGGCGGAGGTGGGGAGGGATTAGGCTGGGAAGGGATTGAGTGTGGAGGTGAGAAGGAATTAGGGAAGGAGTTAGGTTGAGTTGAGGGGGTGGCGGGAAGGGGTTAGGTTGGGAAGGGGTTAGGTTGGGTTGAGGGGGGTGGCGGGAAGGGGTTAGGTTGGGTTGAGGGGGGCGGCGGGAAGGGGTTAGGTTGGGAAGGGGTTAGGTTGGGTTGAGGGGGGTGGCGGGAAGGGGTTAGGTTGGGAAGGGCTTAGGTTGGAAGGGGTTAGGTTGAAAGGGGTTAGGTTTGGTTGAGGGGGGTGGTGGGAGGGGGTTAGGTTAGGAAGGGGTTAAGGCTTGGACTGAGGGGGGAGGTGGGAAGGGGGGGGGGAGGTAGGAAGGGGTTAGGTTGGGAAGAGGTTAGGGTGGGAAGGTGTTAGGTTGGAAGAGGTTAGGGTGGAAGGGGTAGGTTGGGAAGGGGCTAGGTTGGGAAGGGGTTAGGTTGGGTTGAGGCACAGTTATGTAAAGCCCTACCAAGAATCGAAATATCCGATAATCGTTAAGACAAATATTAATAAAAAAGGAATATCCTAATCAAATAATACAGTATGTGTTCGTCATAACTTTGTCAAAACAAACAGAAAGAAAGAAGAAGAGTTAAGTTATGTAGTTCCCCTAATATCCACGGGAGCCACAAATCTAATACAAACAAAAACGATATTCCGATCTAGTTCTAGGATATGGCCATCTCAACGGCCCACTACCCATATCATCCATGTTCATCATCTATAAAACTAAATGGCTGGTAGAGAACCTATAAATCAGCTCGCCTGACTACATTTAGGTCAAGGTAGGTTACATTTTGTTAGGTTTTTAAGGTACGGTACGAACAATTAAATAAAAGAATAGTGGCGTTAAGTTATGGTAGGTTAGTTACGTTCGCTCTCTCTCTCGCTCTCTCTCTCTCTCTCTCTCTCTCTCTCTCCCTATCTCCCACACATTCTCTCTCCCTCTCACACACACATTATTTCCTCCTCTCTCTCTCTCTCACACACACACAACCACAAGCGCTTTTTCCATATTTGTTTACGAGCACGTGTAGTCTGGCATCTTCAAAATATGAATCTTCTCAGAAGTCAGTCACCTAGCATAATCTACATTCAGTCAAGTTTCCGTAACCAATGCGAAGGGGGGGGGGGGGGAGGTAGTGGAGTAGGGGGCAGTGAGGTAGGGGGGGCAATGGACTGGGGGTGTAGGTAGTGGAGTAGGGGGGCAATGGACTGGGGGGGGGGGGGGGGAGTAGAGAAGGGGGCAGTGCGGTATGGGATAGTGGAGTAGGAGGGGGAACATTGATCTAGCCTCGAGGAAGGGGAGTGTCTGGGAGTGGCCTTCAGGAGTTGGCCAGAGAGATAGAGATGGAAAGGAAGATTGGAATGCATACAAGATGAGAGAGTGGAAGAAGAGGAGAGGGAATAACATACAATGGGGAGGGAATAACAGAAAACTGAGGGAATAACAGAGAATAAGGGCAGGGAATAACAGAAAACAGAGGGAATAACAGATAATACCGGGAGAGAATAACAGATAATACCAGGAGAATAACAGATAATACCAGGAGAGAATAACAGATAATACCGGGAGAGAATAACAGATAATACCAGGAGAGAATAACAGATAATACGGGGAGAGAATAACAGATAATACCGGTTGAATAACAGATAATACCGGGAGAGAATAACAGATAATACCAGGAGAGAATAACAGATAATACCGGGAGAGAATAACAGATAATACCGGGAGAGAATAACAGATAATACGGGGAGAAAATAACAGATAATACCGGGAGAATAACAGATAATACCGGGAGAGAATAACAGATAATACCAGGAGAATAACAGATAATACCAGGAGAGAATAACAGATAATACAGGGAGAGAATAACAGATAATACGGGGAGAGAATAACAGATAATACCGGGAGAGAATAACAGATAATACCGGGAGAGAATAACAGATAATAACGGGAGAGAATAACAGATAATACCAGGAGAATAACAGATAATACCAGGAGAGAATGACAGATAATACCGGGAGAGAATAACAGATAATACCAGGAGAGAATAACAGATAATACCGGGAGAGAATAACAGATAATACCAGGAGAGAATAACAGATAATACCGGGAGAGAATAACAGATAATACGGGGAGAGAATAACAGATAATACAGGGAGAGAATAACAGATAATACCGGGAGAGAATAACAGATAATACAGGGAGAGAATAACAGATAATACGGGGAGAGAATAACAGATAATACAGGGAGAGAATAACATATAATACCGGGAGAGAATAACAGATAATACAGGGAGAGAGTAACAGATAATACAGGGAGAGAATAACAGATAATACAGGGATAGGAATAACAGATAATACAGGGATAGGAATAACAGACAATACAGGGATAGGAATAACAGACAATACAGGGATAGGAATAACAGATAATACGGGAGAGAATAACAGATAATACAGGGAGAGAATAACAGATAATACCGGGAGAGAATAACAGATAATACAGGGAGAGAATAACAGATAATACCGGGAGAGAATAACAGATAATACAGGGAGAGAATAACAGATAATACAGGGAGAGAATAACAGATAATACCGGGAGAGAATAACCGATAATACAGGGAGATAATAACAGATAATACAGGGAGATAATAACAGATAATACAGGGAGAGAATAACAGATAATACAGGGAGAGAATAACAGATAATACCGGGAGAGAATAACAGATAATACAGGGAGAGAATAACAGATAATACCGGGAGAGAATAACAGATAATACCGGGAGAGAATACGGGGAGGGAATAACAGAAAACGGAGAGAATAACAGAACACGGGGAGAGAATAACAGAGAATACCGGGAAAGAATAACAGAGAATACCGGAATGAATAACATAATACCGGGAGAGAATAACAGAGAATACCGGGAGATACTTGTAGAGAAAACGGAGAGAATAACACAGAAAATGGGATATAAGATTTTATGACGTTTGCCCCACTAGTCTGGCGACTCTCAGACGTTTCGAAAATTTCCTTGTCAATTTTAAGAATGTTCGTGCCATCTAGGTGTCAATATTTTCCTAGCGAGCGTAAGCGACCCGGCCTTTGGCTGGATACTTTTTCTACCGAGAAATGTATAATTTATTTTAAAGGGGGGTCTTGAGGGTATTTTTCAAGTTTGATGGAGGTCTAGGGAGAACACTAAAACCCTCCCCTTAGAGATTGAGTACTCCACTAGGTACGGTTTCAGTCGCACAAAACTGTCTTGATGGTGTAATGTGTTTAAGATTTGTATGTGGTAACCCAGGTTTGAATCCCAGTAGGACCACATGCTTTCATTAATTTTAATGGAAGATGTTTGGTGTTGGGAGTGAAATTAATCAATTGGATTAATCCTAATGACGATGTTCCAGGCAGCCCTGTTCAGAGCTGATGCCATTGTCAGGTTATTACATTTTAGATCAGAACGTATAGTTTGATCTCATGTCTTTCTATGTCTACCCCTCAGTTGCACCTCCTTCCATGTCACGGACTCTCATCTTTTTACCCAGTGTAATTCATCCATCCTTTGTATATGCCCAAACCTATCAAACCTACTATACCCTGTTCCAAATAGGTAGGCCAGAAATCGTGAACCCTAACCTCTGTAACTTAAAAAAAAAGGCTGAGTAAATGGGCTGTAAATTTCCATACTTATTACCTGGCTGACCCTTCTCAAATGATCGAAATAATAGCTCGTTTACTTTAGTCGTTTGTGAGTTATAGAGGTTTATGATCAAGAGTTTTGGCTTACTTACTTGTAATAAGATATAGTATGCATCTCATCACCGATACTCTTGATACCTAACCGTATCCTCAACTCTTCATTGATATCCTATCCTACAGTTTGGCAACATAAAATATGTAGCCTTAGTATTAATTAAATCAGTAAAATTAGTATTAAATTAATTACCTCGCCTAACCTTAGGTTAGGCGAGGTGATTAAATGCATTTTAGTACACATTCTTTTTAGCATTAATAATAATTAAATGTGTATTACAATGCATTTACTCAATAATAATGCTACACGTAGAATAGAAAATACGAAAATAACAGAATAAACGAGAAAATACAAAATAGAGGACTAGTTATATAACACAGAAAATATAGCACGCTATGGAATAATTGATGAACAGTCTGTCAAGAGAACAAGTGAAACCGAACAAAATGCATATTTATGGATTGAAAAACTGGGCAAGGGACAAACAAATCCAGGAAAGGCATAGCTAGATAGATAGATATCATACATAGATACTGTACATAGATATGCATACATACAACTAAACTAATAGACAGCCAGATACTTAGACAAATATACATATACATAAATAAATAGATACACAAACAAATAGACAGCTAGATACTTAGACATATACATAAAGATATAGTTACATATACTGTAGATGGATATACAGTATACATATACACAGATAGATAGCTAGTTAGACAAACATACATATAGTTAGATAGATAGATAGATCTACAAGCCAAATAAATAGATATTAAGCGGGGATTTCTGGACCCCCTTCGCCTTCATGTTTAACCCCATTAGTTTTGATATGTTGAGACTTCGCCCCATAGGTTTGGCAATTTAAAGACCATACGCCCCATATTTTGACCTTCAAGACCTTTCTTGCCATTTAGGTGTCGATGTTTTCCTGGCGAGTGATAACGAGCCTGCAATTTAGGAGGAACCAGCCTTAGACCGGTACAATTTGCCACTAAAAAATGCACAAATTGATATTGAAGGTGAGCCTGGGAGGTATTTGTCTAAATTTGATGGAGTTCTAGGGAGAAAAATATAAGCACGCACGCACACACCCACACACACTTTAAAGGGGAATGCTTGTTTTTTGTTCTGGGCCCCCTTCTCCCTCATGTTTAGCCCCATTAATTTTTAGATTTTAAGACGTGCGGCCCATTATTTTGACGATTTTTAGACCTTTCACCCTATTTCTTTGTCAATATTAAGACCCGGGTGGATGGGACTCGTTAGCCTTGGTCGGCAACTCATCTAGGGGAGACAACCTTATACAAATCCGGGTGGATGGGACTCGTCAGCCTTGGTTGGCAACCTGTCTAGGGGAGTAAACCTGATACAAATCCGTACTGCTTACCTAAGGGTAAGGCAGGTTAGTGGATGGATTAGCCGAACACCACTGTAGAAAAATAATGCTAACAAGATACACAGAGGGCCTCAGAGTCGGACGGATCCTAAATTGAGTGGTCAATCCTGTAATGCCCCTTTCCCACTGGTGAGACAAGTCACGATTTTCGTCGCCGAAACCAATAAATTGGCACATTCGTGACATGTCTCAACACCTCTCATGAAAAATCGTTTGACTCTCAAGGCCTCTCAGACCTCGCAAGGGCCCTCGCGGGGGTCGTCGCATAATGTTCGCACAGTTCAAAATTTTGGACGAGGACTCACGATGATTGGTTACCCTCGCAAGCATCGTCGAGCATCGCCGAAGGGTTTCTGCGATCATCTGCGACATCGGCGAGACATCGCGGAGTTTGTCGCACGAAGAAAATTGTTGAAATGTTCCAAAACGTCGCACGACTGATCGCCGATACTCTCGAATGTTCCGAGAACATCGACGATCATCGGCGATTTCCTCGTCGATTAGTCGTCTACGTGCGCACGAATACTCGCCGAGAGTATACCCGCCAGGGGTATGCTCCGCACGAGGCATTCGAAGGGCCTTGCGACGTCGCGGAATGCTCAAGAAACACCTGCTGTTGATGAAATCTTATAGAATAACCTTTCCTCTTGCCGTTCATGAAAACAAAACAATATAAAAAACAATTATTATGGGTGAAAACCGACTGAGAGTTAGGGCAAATACGGGCGGACTGATGATATGCGTTCACCTACGGTGAAATTCCACATATTGTTATTTTTGTTGTTGTTGATGAAATCTTATAGAATAACCTTTCCTCTTGCCGTTCATGAAAACAAACAAATATAAAAAACACTTATTATTGGTGAAAACAGACAGAGTTAATATTTTGCTGCGGAATGGATTCTATAAGAGCGAAAAACTATCGTTATAGATTTATTTCTATAAAATCCAATAATGATGATAGAATAATCTAAACACCGCCATCATGTTCAGCGGACATATATATATATTTTTGTTTTGAGAGTAAGCTAAATTTTAAAATGTCTCCGGCGAAGCCGGATTTCTCCATACAATGCTGGCTCCCTATCGCGCCAGGAAGAAATCGACACCTGGATGGGGATAAACGTATTAAAACAGTAGGCTGAACGGGGCCGAACGGATACAAGGCAAAGAGAGAGGGAGAGAAATAGAAAACAAATACAAAAACGAGGAGAGAGGGAGAGAAAGAGAAAACAACAAACAGCGAGGTGGGCTCAATGTTTGCGTTACGGCTTAACAATTGAGCCCACATCGCTTTTTTTAGTTTACTCTTTCTCTCTCTCTCTCTCCTCGTTTTTTTTTTTTTTCTATTTCTCTCCCTTTCTCTTTGCCTTGTATCCGTTCGGCCCCGTTCAGCCTACTGTTTTAAGACTTTTACCCCCATCCAGGTTTCAATATTTTCCTGGTGAGCGGTAGCGAGCCAACATATATATATATTTTGTTTTGAGAGCAAGCTAAATTTGTACATTATTTGATAGAAAAATGTCTCCGCCGAAGCATTGCCAACCTCCGAATTAAGGGGAGATGGGTCGTTTTTCTGGTCCCCTTTCTTCCTCATGGTTAACCCCATTAGTTTTCATATTTTATGACGTTCGACCCATTAGTTTGGCGTGATATGCTAATTCCACTCTGCAATTAGCACATTCACGTTACATTCGCTCAGCTGCGCACACCTCGCCGTTCTCGCCAACGTATGTGCGATGCCAACGCCGTTGATCGACGAAGAGTTGATCGACGAAGAATCGTTCATTCATCGCAAGAATTTGTGCCTTAAAAAAATACTCTTATCACCTCGCCGAAGTAAACGCCAAACCATCGCTTGGATCGCCGAAGACGTCGCAGAACATACGGCGGCGAGTATTCTTTCATCCTCGCATGATCGCGCAAAAGATTTTTGAAAATGTGACATGTCTCGCAGAGGTTCATCGGCGAAACATCGCTCACTTCCCCGATAACGTCGCCGATGTCGGCGATTGCGTCGGCGACGTCGGCGACATCTTCGCCCAGTATAATTTGTCATCTGTTTGTAACGGTGGAAATCGTGAAGGTCGCACGTATTCTTGCGAATTTGACAAAACTAAGGCATCGGCGACGAAAATCGTGACTTGTCTCACCAGTGGGAAAGGGGCATTAGTCCTTCACTAAACTGGCTCGGGTTGTCCCTCTCACAGGGAATAGGTCCGCTTGGGGGCATTCTGTGGATGGCCACCCTCGTAAGGGCAGTAAGGCGTCCGGCAATAGATAGATAGATAGAAGACCTTTCGTGCCATTTAGCTGTCGATTTTTGTCCCGGCGAACGATAGCGAGCGTGTAATTTAAGAGCAACCCTGTAATTTAAACAGCCTTTGGCCGGGAAATTTTTCTACCGAAAAATTTACAATTATTTCTAGAACGGGGAATATTGGGGATGTCTATTTAAGTTTGATGGAGGGCTAGGGAGGAACTGAACAAATAATAAATAAATAAATAAATCGACCAAACAATAAACCCTTCCCCCGTTCCCAAATACCAGTAGACCTTTATAACACCAATGGTACCACGGGAATGGTTGTTGTTGTCAATGGTTCAAGCCATATATCTGTATGTATGACAATATAATACACGCACGATCAATAGGGATTACTGAGAGAGAGAGAGAGAGAGAGAGAGAGAGAGAGAGAGAGAGAGAGAGAGAGAGAGAGAGAGAAAGACAAAGAGAGTACAAAGGAGTACAAAGGAGTACAAAGGAAATCAAGCAACAACAGGTCTAGTGACCCTTCTAGGTTGCTTGTCCTCCAAAACACTGAGGATCAAGTGTCCAAACAGTGGTTTAGAGTGGGTAAGGGAACATTGGAAAGGGAACTACTGCCCTGCCACTAACGTGGCAGGACTAGGAAGTTAGTAGGGGACATATGGGTTAGTAACTGAGGGGAGGATAAATTTATTCATTTACAAACGCAGTCAGTCGCGGGTTTGATGCGAGATATTTGTCTAGGCGGAATTTAAATGAATCAACGGTGCTGCAGTCTATAACGTCTCGGGGAAGCCCATTCCACAAGTTGACAACTCGATTGAAGAAGAAATTCTTAGATTCGTGCGAGTTAAAAGATTTACCAATAATTTTGCAACCGTTTCCCCGCGTGTAATTAGATTGGTCGATAGTGAAGTACTTACTACAGTTCATATTGTCGATGCCTTTGATGATTTTGAACACTTGAATTAAGTCGCCTCTTAATCTGCGCTGGGTTAAAGGAAATAGATTTAATTCTCTAAGACGCTCTTCGTATGGTTTGTTCTTTAGGCTAGGTATCATTTTGGTAACTCTACGTTGAACTCGTTCAAAGCTTGTTTATATCTTTTTGGTAATAAGGGCACCAGGATTGAACGCAGTATTCCAGAAGAGGGCGGACTAAGGAATTGTAAAGGGTTAGGATAACTTCTTTGGATTTATGCTCAAATGACCTGCCTATAAAGCCAATTATTTTGTTTGCCTTCTTAACAACTTCTGAACATTGTTGACTCGGTTTTAGGTTACTCGATATTGTTACTCCCAGATCAGTTTCTCTGTTTACATTCTTAAGCTGAGTGCCATTCATCGAATAGTTTGCTTTCTCATTTAGGTATCCGACATGTAGTACTTTACATTTATCCGCATTGAAACTCATTTGCCAAATTTGGGCCCAACATGACAATTTATCTAGATTGTGTTGCATATCGTCAACTTGTTCTTTTGAGAGTACGCTATTTGCAATTTTTGTATCGTCAGCAAATTTTGAGATTGTGCAGGTGAGACCCTCATCTATGTCGTTGATGTAAATTAGAAAGAGAATTGGTCCTAGTACCGATCCCTGGGGTACCCCGCTACTTACATTGGTCCATTTAGATGCCTTACCGTTTATGACTACCCTTTGCTTTCTGTTGCTGAGCCAATTTTCTATCCATTTCAACACACCGTCTTGTATTCCATGCGCTTTTAGTTTTAGCAGTAAACGTTTGTGGGGAACTTTGTCAAAGGCCTTTTGAAAATCAAGGTATATAATATCTACAGCTTTACTCTCATCGTAGAGGTTGAGGATATCGTGGAAGAAGTCTAAGAGGTTTGTTAAACAGGAACGTTTTTTACGAAAGCCGTGTTGAGTATCTTTAAGTATGTTATTTTCCTCTAAGTGATTTACGAGTCTGTCTCGTATGACCGTTTCTAGCATTTTACATACAACTGAGGTTAAGCTAATTGGACGATAGTTACTGGGTAGGGATTTGCTGCCTTTTTTGAATATCGGTGTTACGTTGGCTAGCTTCCACTGATCAGGCATAGTTCCAGACTGCAAGGATTTATTGAATAGTAATGTCAGTGGTTTGGAGAGCTCATTCTTAGCTTCCTTTAGAACTCTAGGCGAGATTGTATCAGGTCCTGGCGTTTTATTTACCTTGAGTTTATCTAAACAATTCAATACTTCTCTCTCTGTAACGGTGATATTGCTTAGAACATCTGAATTATCAATCTGAATCGGCGATGGTGTAGGGATATCACTGAGGTCTTCTGTTGTAAAAACTGATGCAAAGAAGGTATTGAGGGCATTACTCATTTGTACTTCGTCTTTGGTGTATTCTCCATTTTCATCGACTAACGGTCCAACAGTTGAAGTAACTACTTTTTTCTTTCTGATATAACTATAGAATTCTTTCGGGTTTGTTTTACTTTGATTCGCAATATGTAACTCTAAGGTCTTTTTACTTTGCTTAATTAACTTTTTGGCTTTGCGTCGTAGCTCTACAAATTTCACCCGTTCTTCGTCATTTTGTGAGGATTTTAATCTATCATTAGCAAATTTTTTAGCAAGCAGGCAGTTTGAAATATCTTTATTCCACCATTTGGGCTTATTATTATGGCCTGGACGCCGTATTTTTCGATGGTATGCAGTCTTGCACTGCTTTTAGGTAAGTGGTTTCGAATAACTTCCAAGATGTATTTATGTCGTTATTGTTAATTAAAAAGCTCCAGTCAGTTTCTTTAAACATAGCTCTAAGTTTATGGAAGTTTGCTTTCTTGAAATTAGGGACTTTTTCGCTGCTACTATTTGGTTCGTTACTAGTAAACTTTAAAGTGAAAGTTATCGTACGATGGTCGCTGTTACTGAATTCATCACCAACATTCAAATTCTCTATCAATTCTTCTTTTGTTGCAAGTACAATGTCAAGAACGTTATTACCACGGGTCGGCATTCGAACAAATTGATAAAGCGAACTCTCTTGCAAGTTCGTATACAAGTCATGTCCGGAGTGTGAAGTAAGAGTATCGCCCCACTTGGTCACAGGTAAATTAAAGTCGCCAAAAATTACGGTATCTTGTGAGTTACTTACATCTGCAATTTGTTCGTAAATTTCTCGGTCAGTTTGCACTGATTGAGCTGGAGGTCTGTATATTAACGCAAGTATTATTTTTGTACCTTTATTATTCTTTATTAGCACAAAAGATGTGTCGACGTTCACAATTTGAGGTTTTGACACGAGGGTCGGGTTAAGACTTTCTTTGATATAAAATAAAACGCCACCTCCATTTTTATTTATTCGGCTGTTCTCAAACATTACATAACCGGGAAGTGAATACTCTGCTAAAAAGTCTCTATCTTGTGTATTGAGCCAAGATTCTGTTATGCCAATCACATCATAATTTTCTGTAAACACTAGTTCCTCTAAATCTGAAAATTTATTGCGTATGCTACGAGCGTTTGCATAGAAACCATTCAAAGTTTTGGATTTGGGATTCAAGGAACGGTCTTTATTCAAATTATTGGTTCTGGTCGGATCTACATTTACATTCATGGCTGTCCTCGGTCCTCGGTCGTTATCCCTGACGGTTTTGAATTTGGGTCGTGTTGGTGGAGCTTTATCCAAATTCGCGGTTCTTGACGGATTAGTATTTAATTCCTTTGTAGATTGCCATCCTCGCTGTCTTCGGTCCTCCTTCCTGGTTGTCCTGTGCTGAGTCGATTTCTTCTCCGAAAATCCTTCACCGCATCGTTGAGAAGACGCCCAAAACGCGCTACTCCCACCTGGTTCAGATGAACTCCATCGTCCGAAAACAAATAGTCATCGTAGTAGAAATTGTCCCAGGTGTCGACGAATCCCACGTTCTCCTTCCTGCAGAGGTTTGCTAGACAACGATTTGTGCTGGTGGCTATGTTGTAAAATCGGCTCTCTACACCAAGCCGGGGGACGATTCCTGAGACGATGATCCTTGATGACTTCTCCTTAAACGACTTGATCAGCTGCTGGTACTTTAAAAGCAAATCTTCCGACCGGGTTCGCTGTACATCGTTGGATCCAACGTGGATGACGTACATTGTATTAGCTGGGGCCAGCTTTGATACTTCGTCAACTGCTGCAACTACGTCATCCACACCACCACCAGGGATACAAAAACGCTTCCTGGTCTTAGGTGCCCTGGCGCAAAACTCTGTGAGCTGACCACGTATCATCGAGTCTCCCACGAGCCGGACTTCTTCTATTTCCTCTTCGTCATCTGAGTCTGCGAGTATCTGGAAACGGTTTTGACACTCGGGAGAGAGAGAGAGAGAAAAGAGAGAGAGAGAGAAAAGAGAGAGAGAGAAAAGAGAGAGAGAGAGAGAGAAAAGAGAGAGAGAGAGAGAAAAGAGAGAGAGAGAGAGAGAGAGAGAGAGAGAGAGAGAGAGAGAGAGAGAGAGAGAGAGAGAGAGAGAGAGAGAGAGAGAGAGAGAGAGAGAGAGAGAGAGAAAAAGAGAGAGAGAGAGCGAGAGAGAGAGAGAGAGAGAGAGAGAGAGAGAGAGAGAGAGAGAGAGAGAGAGAGAGAGAGAGAGAGAGAAAAAAAACCAGTCCTAAACAATTTCTACACGTTAGGGACATTCAGAGTGGACCCTTTTCATTGTATAAAGAACGAAAAGGTCTACGGTGAATTATATCCCAGTTTGGTATCCTCACCGATTTACTACCAGATTATTCTTAGGGATTTGTGTTACCTAATCTCGTCTTAAGGGGAAGGTATTTGCATTTTTGGAGACCCCTTCTCCCTCATGTTTAGCCCCATTAGTTTTCATATTTTAAGATGTTTACCCCATTAGTTTTTATGACTTTTTATGACCTTTCGCCCCCATTTCTTTGTCAATATTAAGACCTTGCGTGCAATTTAGGTGTCGATTTTTTTTCCTGGCGAACGAAAGTGAGCCTGTAATTTTGGAAGAATCGACCTACATTTTTCTACTGAAAAATGTACAAATTAATTTGGAATGGGGAATCACAATGGATGTTTGTTTAACATTGATGGAGGTCTAGGGAGGAAACTAAAACTATGAATAAAAAGATAAATAAGCAAATATATGAGCCCATCTCGTCTTAAAGGCGGGGTTTCAGTTTCCTCCCTATAGACCTCCATCAAGTTATCCCCAAGACCCCCTTCGAGATAAATTTGTTTTTTTTTCGCTAGAAATATCTTCGGCCGGGACAAGGCCGGTTCCTCCTAAATTGCAGGCTCGCTATCGCTTGCCAGGAATATATTGACATCTAAATGGCACGATAGATTTTTAAATTGACAAAGATATGGGGCGAAATGTCTTTAAATCACCAAAATCATGGGGTGAACGTTTTCTTAAAATCTCAATTAAGTAGAAGAGGGTCCAGTATTTTTGTTTTGTTTCTAAATAAACAAATCCTGGAGAAGCAAGAGGATGAATGGCGTGTAGAGATAAGAGAGATAAGGTCAACAACAACCCAGACTTTGATCATAATGTAATCAATGTATTTTCATCAATATTATCAGTTAAGGCGGTGTCACACGAGCTCTATACCCGTCAAATTTGACGGGCAATTGTAATTTGGCATCTTCAAAATTTAAGTTTAATCAGAAATCAGCCACTAAGCATAATCTACCACCAGTCTAGTTTCCGATTCCAATGTAAAAGAACCTCAAAACATTACGAGAAAAAACTTGTTCATCGAAAATTGTTAGAAAAAGCGTTCGCGTGAAACTGGCCAAATGGAGGTGAAAACATTACTAGACGTACCCTGTCAATAATCAAGGCTATAAACAGGGTATGGAAAAGGCATCAAAGGTATCAAAAAGGGTATTAAAGGTATCAAAGGTATAACAAGGGTATTAAAGGTATCAAAAAGGTATGGAAAAGTTATAAAAAGGGTATAAAAAAGGTATCAAAGGTATAAAAAGGGTATAACAAGGTTATCAAAGGTATCAAAAGGGTATGGAAAAGTGATAAAAAGGGTATAAAAAAGGTATCAAAGGTATAAAAAGGGTATAACAAGGTTATCAAAGGTATCAAAAGGGTATGGAAAAGTGATAAAAAGGGTATAAAAAAAGGTATGGAAACGGTATAAAAAGGGTATACAAAAGGTATCAAAGGTATAAAAGGGACCAAAGGTATAAACAGGTATCAAAGGTATTAAAATGGTATACAAAGGTATGGAAAAGGTATATCAGATCATTGGGTATATTTATAGTGGTTTACCATTAATACTGGTATAAGATGGGTTTATTACCACCAATATACCATTAAAAGGGTAGATTATTATGGACACCTTATTTACCCATTTCATACCTACATTAATTTAGAGTGTATATTCATTACAAGCCACTTGCTTCTGTATTATGCAAATTATAAAGTATATACATTTGTTTTCTTCTATTAATTAATGTTAGTCAACCTCTAGTCTAGTTGCCAATAACGGTGCAAAGTAGCATCAATATATTGCCATAAAAATGTTGCGAACCAAAATTGCCGGCAATAGCTTTCGTGTAAATCCACCTTAATCCAATCCCCTCAAGCTATGTCGCGCTATTTTCCCCCCTCTTCCCGACGATATTTAAGAGCAATTTTCCTTCCATTATCAAATTACCCTTTAATTGCACACCTTGAAAAAACATAATCAAGGCTTTTCCCGGGCCCCCGAGATTTTCCACCAATGG
This sequence comes from Paralithodes platypus, assembly GCA_032716605.1. Classification (NCBI taxonomy): domain Eukaryota; kingdom Metazoa; phylum Arthropoda; class Malacostraca; order Decapoda; family Lithodidae; genus Paralithodes; species Paralithodes platypus. The sequence goes on from CM064508.1 coordinate 44,140,220, forward strand.
CGTGCTTTGTTTACGTTTCGGGTCGAGTGAGTTGCCAGGTAGTATGTTTTCCGCGCGGGCTTCCCAGAGAGCTGGGTTGGTTGGGTTCTCCAAGACTTAACCCTAATTGAACCGGTAAAAGCACCATAGGAAATCTCAAAATATAGCTGTATATATAAACTGTAACTGTATGTGTATGTGTGTGTGTGTGTGTGTGTGTGTGTGTGTGTGTGTGTGTGTGTGTGTGTGTGTGTGTGTGTGTGTGTGTGTGTGTGTGTGTGTGTGTGTGTGCGCGTGTGTGTGTGTGTGTGTAACTGATATACTTTGAATATGTATGTATATGTATTTGACTAAATAATTTAGGGTTTTGAGGTACAGAATGATGTTAACAATGTTTATTATTCCTTGAAACAATTTTTTCCAGCGTCAAGATAACTGTTGAACTTTGCTGTTGATATTTAACTTATCGAAATAAATATGCTTTGCGGAACACATTTTATAGGGTCACCACCTTTTTGTTTATTTAATTAGTTAGTGAAGGAAAAGTTTGACAACCATAAAGGATCGGACATTACTTTGCCATACATTTGTTATATTTATTTATTTTGTATTTGGCTTTTAATGTGTATCGCCCATCTGCTTCTTAACTATGTAGTCTATTCATCGAATAATTTACTACTAATATTACTACTACTACTACTAATGATAATGATAATGATAATAATGATAATAATAATAATAATAAAAATAATAATATAATAACAATAATAATAAAACAGAAAGGAACACATACACCTAAATACCTACTGTATACTGCATAAAGACTCCCGACATTGGAGCTAATATTAGAACAAGGCCAGACTGTTGCGGGTAACCATGATTCAACACATATATTGCAGGGCAGACTAGTATAAAACATGCAGTATATTAGGTGCAACATGAACGAGCCCCACACTGCAGCCGGCCATTGGTGTACACCTTCATATTACACCACTGTAATCATTCCTCTTTGCTTCATATGTACTTAAATGTAAATAACTACCTTGCGCGCACACGCGCTAATATACTCCAGCCTAAACCATACATGTGAATGATATATATATATATATATATATATATATATATATATATACATATATATGCAAGACAGTCACAGCAACACGTGAACTTATATAAAGCTGTATATCCACAGGGCAGAAAGGAAAATAAACACGTGGGGCTAAACACGAGGGAGAAGGGGACCAGAAAAACGGCCCATCTCCCCTTAAATCTCATTTGCTCAAGCACTCATTTAGTTACAGAAGCTAGGGTTACCAAGTTCTGGCCTACCTATATTTTAACAATACAACACCGGAAAAGAGGCATGTTACAGAAAGGGGTAACATATGGTCCCGTTCCTATGTTACCAAGAAACACAGCACACACACAAAAATTGCACTGTCTCCACTGAACAACTCTCGTTACTCTCCGTCTTAAGGGGTGGGTATTTTATTGTTTCTTGTTAAATTATATATATATATATATATATATATATATATATATATATATATATATATATATATATATATATATATATATATATATATATATATATATATATATATATATATATATATATATACATTTTCTTCGGGATGATTTTGTAAATTTTCCGGTAGGGGTTCCTCCAAAATTACAGCCTCGATATCGCTAGCCGGGAAAGAAAATACATCTAAATGGCACAAAAGGTCTTAAAATTCACAAAAGAAATCGAGCGAAAGGTCTTATAATCGCCAAACTAATTGGGCGAATGTCTTAAAATGTCAAAACTAATGGAGACTAAACATGAGGAAGAAGGGGGTCCAGAAAACCTCCCCTTAAACCAAACCTATTTGGGTGTTGTTACGAGTCTATACAATAGCATGGCAGACAAAAGATAGACTACTTTTCAGTAGCCTATTATTACATGTACAAAGAACAAAAGAAAAGAAAAAGAAGGTCCAGCTCCCTTTACCATTGTTAAGGGGGGGGGGGGGGGATTTATGTGTTTAATTATTTATAGATTTAGTTATTATTATTTTAGTTTCCTTCCTAGACCTTCAGCAAACTTTTTAAAACATTATTATTGTTGTTGTTGTTGTTGTTGTTGTAGTATTTGTTTTTAGGTGTTGTTCTTTCTCTCTCTCTCTCTCTCTCTCTCTCTCTCTCTCTCTCTCTCTCTCTCTCTCTCTCTCTCTCTCTCTCTCTCTCTCCAATCTATCGCCCTTGCAACTGAAACCTCCCTTTATTTGGCTAAAAAAGAACCTACAGTGTAAATTGACTCCAGTTTCATCTAGCATATTGCAGCTGTGTGTCTGTGTGTGAGAGAGAGAGAGAGAGAGAGAGAGAGAGAGAGAGAGAGAGAGAGAGAGAGAGAGAGAGAGAGAGAGAGAGAGAGAGAGAGAGAGAGAGAGAGAGAGAGAGAGAGAGAGAGAGAGAGAGAGAGAGAGAGAGAGAGAGAGCAGAATGGATTATCATTGTAATTCCTTATTATTATTACTATTATCATCATTATATTATTATTTTTATAAAAGGCTAAATATGGGCCTCCTTGAAGGGCTATTCTGTAAAAATCAAGGATATATAAGTGCATAAACAAACTTGAGGCAAATTGATACTGACTTACCGGTACCTTTCATCCGTATTATTTGATGGTTATTACTATACCAATATACCTTTAAAGGGGTATGTTAGTGTGGATACTTTAAATACCCATTTCATAGGCATATTTTGTACTGGTAGCATATAGACTATACTCTGCTTCATTTCATCTGACGGTAAATTGAATCCCTTAGCAGCTAATTTCTCGATAATTAATGGAAAAATATGAAACCACTACGTCTCTGCATCATATCAAGACCAGGTTTATATAATTAGCGCCATAGTTCACTACACAATCTTCAAAATAACTGAGAAATCTTGATGGGAACTTTACAATTTACCGTCAGTTGAAAACAAAACATACTATAGTATACGATATCTTATTAACCCATTCAGTACCAGGGACGTAAACGACTTTATTTAGCCTAGTATAGACCTCTAGCAATAATACGGCTTCAATATATCTCAACCAACCCTTTTAACTACCACAGATCCTTCCTAAGCTGCAGAATATCGTCAAAATATAGCTAGAATAAAATATAACACGTCGCTGGTACTCAAAGGGTTAAGGGTACAAGTTACTTCAGAACCATGTTTTGAACAATGAGAGATATCCGTATATATAAAGATAATATTCCATAATTTTGCAATTGAACCGATAAAGATCCTTGAAAACTGTCAGGCCTTGTATCGTGTTTGGAAATATGTCCAGATATTACCATTCAAATGCATAACTAATCATTCAAATAATACCAGCAGGCCGAAAAGATGGTGACAACTAAAAATATCATGTATATATAAGTCCATGCTCCATTCCATCTAATAATACATCTTCATACACAACTCCCAACTCGCCTAAACAACCACTCTCCAAAATTCGAAATTATTGCAAACTTTACACAAAAAAAGAAGAAGAAAACTTCATTTCAATTTAGGTTCCAACTCCGACTCCCTAACTTGGCTCTCCCAGAAACAACGTTTGTCTATATGTAACCCAGCTCTGGTTCATTAGTACAGGTAAAATGTAAGGGGAGATGGGCCATTTTTCTGGTCCTCTTTCTTCCTCATGCTTATCCCCATTCGTTTTGAGATTCTAAGACGTTTGCCCCATTAGTTTGTCGATTTTAAGACCTTTCGCCCCCATTTCTTTGTCAATTTAAAGACCTTTCGTGCCCTTAAGGTGTCTATTTTATTTCCTGGCGCCGCGAGCGATAGCGAGCCTGTAATGTGGAGGAACCGGCCATCGGCCGTGACATTTTTCTACCGAAAAATGTACAAATTAATCTCGAAGGGGGATATAATTAATGTTATTTTAAGTTTGATGGAGGTCTAGGGAGGAAACTAAAAAATACATGAATCTATAAATAAATAGACCCCCAAAATAACCACTGTCCCCTTAACGGTCACCGAAAGCCTAGGTGGTTTGTTTATTAAATCATGTTGTATCTACTATTTCTTGATATTTTGTAGTGTATCATAATAGTAGGGTACCAGTTCCTTGTGAAGGCGATTGTAGGAAGAAACAGAACTAGATAAACTTTGACAAATTGACAGATTTAATAGAAACACCATATGAGGAGGAACACTTTATTGACATCAATAAAGTGCTCCTCCTCAGATGGTGTTTATATTAAGGGGAGATGGGCCGTTTTTCTAGACCCTCTTCTCCCTCATGCTTATATCCCCATTAGTTTTGAGATTTTAAGACGTTTGCCCCAATAGTTTCTCGATTTTAGGACGTTTCCCCCATTTTTTTCAATATTAAGACCTTTCGTGCCCTTTAGGTGTCGATGTTTTTCCTGGCCTGGCGAGCGAAAGCGAGCCTGTAATTGTGAAGGAACCGGCCTTCGGCTGTGACATTTTTCTACCGAAAAATGTAAAAATGAGTCTAGTAGGGGGATCTAATGGATGTTTTTTTTAAAGTTTGATGGAGGTCTAGGGAGGAGACTAAAAAATATATCTATATATAAATATATAAACCAGCCAAAATAACCACTGTCCCCTTAATTCCGAACTAGGTTGTATATAATGAAGTGTTCAAGTGTGGTGTCCCAGAATAGCTCCCTGGAGACCAACTAAATGATATACTCCGGGATTTCAGGATTTTATTACAACCTGCATTCCATTAGCCGCCGAGAGAGCCGGCATGGAAACAACAAACAAGTCAAGCCAAGAGTTTAGATTTAAACCCTGGATTTCGAGTGCTTTTTGTTCTCTTCTGAATCAAATGACTTGGTGGTATATATAGATTATAGATTTATAGATTTAAGTGCTAAAACTGAGAGAGTATATTAATAATTTAATAATACAGTGAAACAGATCTTTCAGTGAAACATTCACAATGTCGTGAATGGGCGATTGGAAAACTAATTCCAAATGTTGAAAGCAGTTTTCTTGTAAAGACCGATAGTTTTGGCTCTACAATAAATAAATAAATAAATATAAATATATACCGGTATATATATATATATATATATATATATATATATATATATATATATATATATATATATATATATATATATATATATATATATATATTTATATAAACAATAAATATGGAAAGACTTGGTGATTTAATGTTTGAACACCCACCTAGTGATAGAAAACTATAAGAAAAATTTAAAATATACATAAGAAAATCAATAACCGTGAAAATGCTGTCATATTCAACTCTACTTGCATATATATATATATATATATATATATATATATATATATATATACACACTCAACATGAGGGTTTAGCTATCAATATAATTATATCCTTACTAAACAGAACGAAAATAAAACTTTTCATAGGTTGAATAAGAAAAAAAAATATATATATTGATAATAGCCCATAATAAGAATGTCAACGTAAGTTTAAGTGAACCGTCAAGTTGTACTCAGATATATATATTTGGCAAGAATCTTGATCAAAACGGTTATTCTAAATAAAATAACGGTATAATTTGATAGTCCTCAGTCGCTTCTACAGTAGTCACATATGCCTATTTCATTTAGTATCAGGCATCAGTAAAAAATAAAAAATCGTATGATTATTAATTACAGTACATTAGAAGACCGTAAATTATCTAATGATAATGTACGACAGGTTTGGAGAGAGGTATCCTGACCAGGATTCGAACCCACTCACTCCAGGTATATTTGGGAGAGTCGGGCACCGTAACCACTCAGCCATGAGCGGATATAAGGAAAGCAACCATAGACCTTATTTGAAAAACCAGGTTATAGTTACGAGACTATAACCTGGTTCTTTAAAGTCCACACCCATAACCCCACACTCCATCAAATCATCCACTCCACCACCACATATACTCCATACAGCATCCACACCCATACCTCCACCAAATCATCCACTTCACCACCACATACACTCCATACAGCATCCACACTCATACCTCCATCAAATCATCCACTTCACCACCACATACACTCCATACAGCATCCACACTCATACCTCCACCAAATCATCCACTGCATCACCACCTCCACATCCACTCCATACAGCATCCACACCCATACCTCCCTACTCCACCACAACATACACTCCACACAACATCCACACCCATAACCCCAAACTCCACCAAATCATCCACTCCACCACCACATACACTCCATACAGCATCCACACTCATACCTCCACCAAATCATCCACTCCACCTCCACTCTACCATACATTCGTGGCCACAAACGACCAATAACTCGACCTTCGTGCATTTTTATGACCTCCATCTGCGGTGCAAACCATTCCACACTCTTTTTCACTTTGGCTCTTTTCACTTTTTTATTCTGAAGTTTTACTCTATTTTTCTCCAGTCATCGTTACTCTATTCTTCTTGTTTTTCCCTTGTATTACTCGACTACCCTTTTTATTTAAATGTGTTTAATATATTTACTTTGTTTCATAGCATCTCCTAAAATGACATAATATGCACTGTGTAATAGCATCTTCAAATTTGACATTATTCACTTTGTAATAACATCTCCAAATTTGATATATTATTCTTTGTGTAATAGCATCTCCAAATTTGAAATATTATTCACTGTGTAATAACATCTCCAAATTTCATTTTTTTTTTTTTGTGTAATAGCATATTCAAATTTGACTTATTATACACTGTGTAATAACATCTCCATATATGAAGATCTCTTAACTGAAATAACTGTTCGTGAGACGCCAGCTGTACACTATAACTCACCCTCATATATCCCGACCACTTGAAGGAGCCAATGAGAACTGAGGGTATATTCCAACAGCCAATAAAAACCCAGAACACATTACCTGAGACTCACGCACGCACGCACGCACACCAACACGCAATGGGCCTTACCTGGGGAAAGACAAGTTCATGGTTAGTTTGGTTACTTCACTACACTGTGAACAAATACCCCTAGAAATAATAATACTCTGTAAAATATTGTGTACAAAAAAAACATACCTGCAACAAAATTAAATCTACAAATTTATCTACGGATTTTTGTTTTAAATCTTAATGGAGGTC
>CM064508.1:44152325-44186998 GCA_032716605.1 Paralithodes platypus
AAATGATAAAACATTAGAGGTAACACAAAATAGGGAGGGAGATAAAAATTATAAAAACTGCATATGAAAACGAAAAATTAACAAATAAAATAATGCACCCTGCCATTAGATGTTTTTCTTTAGCTTATAATCTACCTATAGGACTCAAAGGGGCAAAGACGATCTCAATAAACCATCTGAATCATAAGCCCCTTCTTAAACTGCATAAAATCGTCTAACATTAGCCAGAACATAATGTAAGAAGACATCATCGTGTTAAATGGGTTAACAGTTTTATAATATTCCATCATCATCTTATATACTATAAAAATGTACAGTAAAATTTAATAAAGGTAATAAAGGTGATTAAAACGTAATAGACAAATATATATATTGAAGTAAATAAAGGTACTAAAGGTAAGCAAAGGTAATACAAGTAAAGGGATATATAAAGTTAATATAGGTAAGCAAAGGTAATACAAGTAAAGGGATATATAAAGTTAATATAGGTAAGCAAAGGTAATACAAGTAAAGGGATATATAAAGTTAATATAGGTAAGCAAAGGTAATACAAGTAAAGGGATATATAAAGTTAATATAGGTAAGCAAAGGTAATACAAGTAAAGGGATATATAAAGTTAATATAGGTAAGCAAAGGTAATTACGGAATATAAAGATATATCAAGTTAATAAACGTAGGCAAAGGTAATATACGTAAATAAAGAATTACAACGTTAATAAAGTTAAAGGTAAAAAAAAGTCAATACAGACAAATAAAGGTAACAAAGGTATTAAAAATGATAAAAGTTAATATGTCATAAAGGTAAATAATGGTAATAATAGTAATTAAGGTAAAACAAGATACCGGTACTACAGAGGTAAATCAAATATGAAGTTGATTATATTAACAGTGATTTACCTTTGACTATTCCATATAGCCTACCTCTAATCACTGCCGATTTACCTGTATAGGGTGAAATATTAGGGCCACTTTAATTACCCTTTTCATGCCCATATAATTTTACAGTGCTCTCGTTATCTTGCCTTCCCCTCCAATTAACTCTCTCTCTCTCTCTCTCTCTCTCTCTCTCTCTCTCTCTCTCTCTCTCTCTCTCTCTCTCTCTCTCTCTCTCTCTCTCTCTCTCTCTCTCTCTCTCTCTCTCTCTCTCTCTCTCTCATCCTAGCCCTCCCTTCCAATCTTCTCTTTCACAGTCCAACTACCACTCCTCTTTCACTCACTCACTCCCTCCTTTCACGTCACTCAACACACTCACTTTCACTTTCACACACACACACACACTCTCTCTCTCTCTCTCTCTCTCTCATGTCTGTCTGTCTGCTAATCTGTCTGTAAGTCACTCTCTCTCTATATAATCTTAAACAATTTATATTTTATTTATATGATATATTTGCCATTTTATCTTTCATGTCACTGCTGACTAATTCCTTTTTTCCCAATCACCAATATTACCCTTCTTTCTCTCTCTCACACAGCACAAACCCTGTAACAACCATACTTTGCATGTTTACCTCCCTCTCATTACCCCCTCCCTATGCTTACTCTCTCTCTCTCTCTCTCTAACACTAAAAACCCGGTAACAACCATACTTTGCATGTTTACCTCCCTCTCATTACCCCCTCCCTATGCCTACCCCCCCCCCCCTCTCTCTCTCTCTCTCTCTCTCTCTCTCTCTTTAACACTAAAAACCCGGTAACAACCATACTTTGCATGTTTACCTCCCTCTCATTACCCCCTCCCTCTGCCTACCCCCCCCCTCTCTCTCTCTGTCTCTCTCTCTCTCTCTCTCTTTAACACTAAAAACCCGGTAACAACCATACTTTGCATGTTTACCGCCCCCTCTCATCACTCTCACTCTCTCTCTCTTTGTTATCTCTATCTCTCGTACATAATACTTGTACACAATTAAAATTATATCTTACAGTTCTAACTATAATGTCTCTGTTAGTGATACTCCACGATTACGTATTCTATACCTTTCTTTCTGGCTAAAATTAGACGATTGTATGCAGCTTAAGTAGGCTCTATGTTATTCAGAGGGTTAATTGACCACTTAAGAGTTTCGTTCTATAAGGAAGTTGGAGCTGTAGACATCGATATTTAGCAGAATTATTAGCTAAAATACGGTTCTAGTATATTCACAAATACAGAAAACCCAATTCAACATACACTTTTGCCATCAGAAACCTACATTGTTATTACTATCGATGTCTACAGCTCCAACTTCCTTATAGACAGAAACTCGCAAGTGGTCAATTGAGATCGTGTATACCCCTCTCAGTCCTAGAGATAGATTAAAAGCTAAAGAAAATCAGCTAATGATAAACATAATCAGAAGGAATTTACATCATAGTGCAAATTTTATTAATTTCACTCCCAACACCAAACACCTCCCAATGAAATTAATGAAAGCATGTGATCGTCCCGGGATTCGAACCTGGGTTACCACATACAGATCTTAAATACTCTAAGCAACCGTTACACCATCAAGACAATTATAAGTACAGCACATGACTAAGATATATATTAATTTATCGAATTGTCTCAGGTTAAGGGTGTTCTATTGTTTCCCACTGGACCCCCTTCTCCCTCATTCTTAGCCCCATTTGTTTTGAAATATTAACAAGTTCTCCCCATTAGTTTGACGATTTTAAGACCTATCGCCCCATCACTTTGTCAATTTTAATATTTTTCGTGCCATTAAGGCGTCAAATTCTTCCTGGCAAGCGATAACGAGCCTGCAATTTAAGAAAAAACCGGCCTCCGGCCGCTACACTTTTCTACCGAAAAATGTACGAATGAATCTCCAAGGGAGTCTTGGAGATATTTGTTTAAGCTTCATGGAGGTCTGGAGTAAATAACAAAAGTCTCCTAATAATGAGATAACGTGCCATGGTATACCGGTACTGAATGAATTGCAAAAGACACTTTTAGATACTTTGATTTTGTTTTCAAAGCATTTGTTTTTCCTTCCTTCGTTTATTTTTATGAAGACATTTGTAGTAACTGCAGCTTAGTTCCTACTGCCTGGTATCTTCACTCCACTCTCATTGTGACAAGCTACCTCGTTATGTGTAACGTATGTGTTGTGCAGAATATTCCTACCTACTTCTTACCAACTAACCTCTCTCTCTCTCTCTCTCTCTCTCACACACACACTCACACACACACACACGCACACACACACACACACACACACACACGTCCGAGCTATTTAAGGCGCCCGCGCTGTAACCGCTATGTCGAGGGTTCAAATTCACCAATTTCAGCCATCCCGATGGAGAGGATTGTATCGTGGTCGCTCCCTAGCCATGCTGCTCGACTATCACCGTGTTAGCCTACACGTACTTTTCACCAGTGCGTCTGCGTATGTACTACATAATATGGTGGGAACCCAGGTACCTCTCGGTCGCCAAAGATCGCATGTATGTGACCTTGTAGTTAAGGTAGCCTACATAAGCATTGTACTGTACCTAGGTTAAGAAAAACTCTGTAGGATTTCAACTTCACGGCTGCAGGTGAACAATAAACCGGCAATTATTATTTGATTATACACTCCCCTCCCTCCCTCCCTCCCCTTCTCTCTCCCTCTCCCTCTCCCTCTCCCTCTCTCTCTCTTACTCACTTTACATGTTGACTTGGCCCCTCTCGCCCTCAGCCATAAAGGACCCCAAACACACGAGATATCACAGCCACCAATTCCCTCCCTGCCGCCAGTGTCCATGGAAGGGGAGGGCGGGAGGGAGGACTGTACGAGAGAAAGAAGGAAGGGAAGAAGGATGAAGGAAGGAATAGAGGAAAGAACGAAAGACTGAAGAAGGGAAGAAAGAAAGAAAGGAAGGGAGGATGGGATGAAAGGGAAGAAAGAAAGGACTGAAGGAAGGAACGAAAAGAAAGAGACGAAAGAAGAGACTGGAGGAAGGGAGTACCGTATGGAAAGGAAGGAAGGGAAGGAAGAAGGGACTGGAGGAATGAAAGAAAGAAAGGGACGAAAAGGAGGAAGTGGTATAAAGGAGGAGACAGTGGAAGGAAAGAAAGAAAGGGACGAAATGGAGACAATGGAAGGAGAGAGAGAAATAGAAAGAACAGGAAATACCCCTGCTGCCTCAGTGTTCAAGGAAGGAAGGAAGGAAAGAAGGTAAGAAAGAATGGACTGGAGGAAAAAAAGGGACGAAAGGAGGAAATAGTGAAAGGGCAAAGAAGGACAGACATAAAGGGACGACATGAAGAGACAGTGGAAGGATAGAGAGAAATAGACAAAACAGGAAATACCCCAGCCATCATATCCGTCCCTGCTGCCTTAGTGTTCAGGGAAGGAAAAAAGGAAGAAAGTAAGGAACAAATGAAGGAAGGGAGGATAGAGCGGGTGGGAAGAAAGGGAAGGAGGGACTGCAGGAAAGAAAAATAAAGAGGGACGAAAGGCGGAAACAATGGAAGAAAAGAGAGAAATAGACAGAACAGGAAATATCCTAGCCATCAAATCCGTCCCTGCCGCCTATGTGTTCAAGGAAGGAAGGAATGAAGGGAGGGACTGGAGAAGGGAAGAATGAAAAGGACGAAAGGAAAAGACAGGTGTAATTTTGTTTCAGGCGAGCGATAGCGAGACTGCAATTCAGGAGGAACTAGCCTAGGCCGGAGCCTTTTTCTACCGGGGGAAACAAAACACACAAAAAAACAAGGAGGGTCTTGGGGGTAATTTTCTAAGCTTGATGGAGGTCTAGGGAGGAAACTAAAACTTAATGATAAATACACAAATAACTAAACATATAAACAAAACTGTTAAATCAAGTCTGAGGGGGTCCGAGGTGGGCCATGCAAGTCAAATGGGCCTACATTAGCCTGGTGCCAGACTTCCAGGACCCTTCCTACCTACCTCAAGTGTTAGTTTATTATCTCAAAACTAATGGGAATATACATGAAGTAGAAGGGGGTCCAGAAACCCACCTAAATATTAACAGTCAATGTTTTATTTAATCGTACGTATTTACTTTTTTCTGTATAATTATACTGTATATTATTTTTTACTCAGTATAATAAATACCTCTTGAGCCAAAGAGTTAATCAATTTAATCAAACAACTCTTTTCTTCCGATGTGTAACACTATTCTGTTTTACACAGAACAAAAAAGGTTGAGTCCGACAACATGACGGTAGACTATTTTATTCAGTTTAAAAATGATCCTTCAGCAATTAACATGCATCGAACTATATCACTCAACCCTTTTTACTACCACAGATCATTCATAAACTGCATAAAATCGTCTAAATATACCTAGAGTAAAATAAAAAAGACGTCGCCGGTACAGAAGAGGTTAAAAAAGGTTTCCCTGGGAGTTCAAAACCCAAACATAACTCCGCTGCTAACTTATATTACTTTACTCTCTCTGTCCTAAAGGGAGCCCACCTCGCTTTTTTTTTTTTTTTCTCCCTCTCTCTTTGGCTTTTATCCATTCAGCTACTGTTTTAAGACGCTTACCTCCATCCAGGTGTCAATATTTTCCTGGCGAGCGGTAACGAGCCAGCATATACAGTATATATTTGTGTTTTGACAGCAAGCTAAATTTGTACATTTTTCGATAGAAAAATGTCTCCGGCGAAGCCTGATTTCTTCATACAATGCTGGCTCGTTATCGCTCGCCAGGAAGAAATCGACACCTGGATGGGGATAAACATCTTAAAACAGTTGGCTGAATGGGGCCGAATGGATACAAGCCAGGGAAAGATAGAAAAGGAGAGAAAGATAACAAAAAAGCCGGTGACTGGCCTCAAAGCATCTCGGTAATGAAGGGCCTCCCATATTCAAGGGGTATAAGCGTTTTCCATGTTCTTTCTCCCTGAATGTGTGTCCTGTCCTTAAGGGAGTCCACCTCGCTTTTTTCTCTTTCTCTCCCTCTCTCTTTGGCTTGTATCCATTCAGCCTACTGTTTTAAGACGTTTACTCCCATCCAGTTGTCAATATACCGGTCGCCAGCATATATATAGTTTTGTTTTGACAGAAAGTTAAATTTGTACATTTTTCGAAAGAAAAATATCTCCGGCGATGCCAGATTTCCCCATACAATGCTGGCTCGCTATCGCTCGCCAGGAAGAAATCGACACCTGGATGGGGATAAACGTCTTAAAACAGTTGGCTGAATGGGGCCGAAATACAAGCCAGGGAAAGAGAGAAAAGGAGAGAAAGGTAAACAAAAATTGTGACCCCCCCTTTATGGAGTCTCATCTTTCCACCCTTCCACATCAGAACTTGTTTTTCCTTTCTTGATTTCCCTTTATGTTGGCTTTGTCGAATTTCTTGTGTATATATTTGTCTAAGCATGTCTCTCTATAGTCCATTTATTATAGGTTGGCCACAAATTGTAACCCATAACCTCTGTAACTAAAATAGGGCTAAAGTAAATAGGCTATAAATTTACACACTTATTTTCTGATCAACATTTTCCAAATGGTAGAAATGGTGTAAGAAGACAAAATGCAAAACTGCCTGTAACAAGTGTTTGCCTGTATGTATGTGTGTATGTATGTCTGTCTCAGCCTGTTTACTTGAAATGGTTACTGCAGAGCTATGCACGATATTATTCCCTCTTGTTTAGTTTTCCTTTCTAACTGTTTGTCTGTCTGTTTTAGTTTGTGCGTGTGTGTGTGTGTGTACGTGACTGTGTGTGTGTGTGTGTGTGTGTGACTGTGTGTATGTATATATGTGTGTGTGTTTTTAGTAAGCCCCACAGTACAATCTCCGGACATTTGTTTCCCTCTCACGGCTACTCACTCGGATTGGCTCTTCCCTCTCCCAGACAACGCCCATTCTGTTCACCCTTATTTCAACCTTTCTTCCTTTCCTTTCCTCCACTATATCTCCCCCTCCCCCCCCCCCCCCCCCTTCCCTCCCTCTCCCTCTCTCTCTCTCTCAGACACCACCCGTTCTGCTCTCCCTAATACAGTAAATTTCACCCTTTCATTCCTTACCTACACAGTGTTTTCCCCTCCCTTCGCTCTCGCGCTCTCTCTCTCCTTTATCTTCCTATCTATTTGCATTACTACCTACACCTTGTACCTATTGATGTATCGGAATGCCTGAATGTCTATGAATGATCGACTTCGTTATTGTTTTGGGGGATTAAGGTGGCGGGTAGATATGACAATTTACCACTTGCGAGTTTCAGGCTATAAGGAAGTTGGAGCTGTAGACATCGATTTTTAGCAGAATTATCAGATATAATACGGTTTTAGTACATTTATAAATACGTAAAACCAAATTCAACATACTATTTATCCATCAGAAACCTACATAATTACTGTAATTGTGATTAATATCGATGTTTACAGGCCGAACTTCCTTATAGCTTGAAACTCGCAAGTGGTCAATTACCTATCTAACCTACCTAATTATTCTGATTTATCACCGTATTTATTGAAGTACTGGAGTTGAAATTGTTTATGGAGATAGATGTGACCCACTTAAAATTTCATGCCACTGGTGAACTTAAAACACCATACCCAAACATAAGAAACCCATGTCGACAAAAGCTGGGATTTTTTTTTTTTTTTTTTTTTTTAAATGTCTGAGTATCTGCATGTCTGTGTGTATATCTATCTATCTATCTATCTATCTATCTATCTACCCAGGCTCATTCTTGTGTTTTTTGTTTATATTCTACCTTTGTTAAAGTGTGTCTGTTCAAATTGTTTAAGCGAGAGCCTATTCAAAATAAGCTCTAAAAACAAATCCCTTCTTTTTCGTCAGCATGGCAATTCTCCCGTACTATAACGATCGCTAATTGCATTACCCCATAATTGGCTCGAGGCGAGTCGAAGCCAGTGACAATGTTTATGTTTGTGTTTATGTGCGTCGAAGCATTACTTTCCATCATTATGAACTATTTTCACACTCCTAAAATAACCCTGCTCACTCACATCACGTTTCGTCAACCCTGGCTTCTACTTCCCAAGAGTCAAGGGAATACAGAAATGAGGGATCTTGATAGTAATGTAAGGCTGGTATCACAATAGCGCTTTTTCCCTCAACGTTTATCCTCAACACTGGTCTGGCAGCTTATGAGGTTAACAAATATAATATTGCTGTCATCTAAATGTATCTACCATCAGTCTAGTTTCCGATACCAATGCAAAATATTCCAGAAATGTTGCCAGAAAAATGTTGATCGTCGAATATTGACTATAAAAGCTCTCGTGTGATACCAGTTTAAATCTCATCCTTATGCAAAATAGTCTCGGTATGACAACGTGTGTGTGCTTAATATACTCTACTGTATAATCCCAGGATCCTCAACATTTGTTCCCATCTCCAGGCTACTCACTAAGATTGGCCCTCACCTAAAGCAGACACTACCCATTCTCTTCTCCTTTAGGCCTCCCCTGCTTTACTCTCTCTCTCTCTCTCTCTCTCTCTTTCTCCCCATTTTCCCTCATTCACCAATCTATAATTGCTGTTCTTTCTACATTGCTACTGATACAGACTCTCTCTCTCTCTTATTTTCTGCACCCCTTAATTACCAACAGTGTTATTTCCTCTCCTTTCCTCCCACACTGTTATTTATTCTCTTTCTCCCTCCCTCTCTATCTCACTCTCACTCACTCACACACACACCCACACTCTCTCTCTCTCTCTCTCTCATTGCTTCGCCTCGTATTTCTTTGGTCCAATTATGACGACTAGTGTTTTTTTTCTGTTTCCCTTCCTCCCACATTGCTATTGCTCCCTATCCTCTCTCTCTCTCTCTTTGTATAGCTGTTTCTATTTTCACAACCACACATACACACATACGCAAACAAACATACACTCACAAGCATACACACACTTGCAAAAGAAAAAAAAAACACTCAAAATCATAAACGTACAATCAGAAACACACACATCATACATACACACACACACGAAAAATATATATGGACCTATATCTTCTCTGTAAACAATAGGCAAAGCCACTATTTATACATCCACACACTTCCATGCTATATAGATCCGATCCAAATCATTTCCAGGCTCCCACTATATATATAAAAAAAAAACTTCCCGTGTTCTTCTTTATCTTTTTTCTGTTGTTTCTTCTTCTTCCAATTATTTGACTAATCTTATCTTTCTTTTCCTTCTTATTCTCTTCTTCTTCGTCTTCTTCTCTCCTCCAACTCTTCTTCTCATTCTCTTTCAAATTCAACTCCTACCTTTCTTTTCCTTTTTACTCTACTTCTTCGTCGTCGTCTTTCCTCCAACTTATCGTCTTCTTCTTCTTCTTCTTCTTCTTCTTCTTCTTCTTCTTCTTCTTCGTCGTCGTCTTCTTCTCTTCTTCCAATTCAACTCCTTCCATCTTTAATTTCCTGCACTAATTAATTTCCACGGCCTCCACTTGAGGATTTTTTTCTGGACCCCTTCCTCCCTCATGCTTAGCCCCATTGATTTTGATATTTCAAGGCGTTCGTTCCATTAGTTTGGCAATTTTAAGGACTATCGCCCCTTGTCAATGTTAAGAAATTTGGTGTCAATTAGGTGTCGATTTTTTCCTGGCGAGCGAAAGCAAGCCTGTAATTTAAGAGGAACCGGCCGAAAAATTTACAAATTTATCTTGAAAAGTGGTCTAAGGGGTGTAATTTTAAGCTTGATGGAGATCTAGGGAACAAACTAAAATCTTCCCCTTAAGTCTTCTTCATCTACCTCCCTTCACGTCCATCTCCACTCCTCCTCCTCCTCCTCCTCTTCCATCCATCTCACCTCCCGTCTCAGCCAAGTCGACGTTCATGAGCCTTTTACATCTCAGCCTGTCCCTTCTTGGCCTTCTTTCTTCATTCTTACTCTTGCTTCTCGGCCTTTCTTCCTTGTACTTCCCTTCTTCCTTCATTCTTACTCTTCACTCTGTCTTCCCTGCCATCCTCCCTTCTTCCTTCATTCTTACTTTTCCTTCTCAGTCGTCCTTGTACTTACCTTCTTCCTTCATTCTTACTCTTCCTTCTCAGTCGTCCTTGTACTTACCTTCTTCCTTCATTCTTACTCTTCCTTCTCAGTCGTCCTTGTACTTACCTTCTTCCTTCATTCTTACTCTTCCTTCTCAGTCGTCCTTGTACTTACCTTCTTCCTTCATTCTTACTCTTCCTTCTCAGTCGTTCTTGTACTTACCTTCTTCCTTCATTCTTACTCTTCCTTCTCAGTCGTCCTTGTACTTACATTCTTCCTTCATTCTTACTCTTCCTTCTCAGTCGTTCTTGTACTTACCTTCTTCCTTCATTCTTACTCTTCCTTCTCAGTCGTCCTTGTACTTACCTTCTTCCTTCATTCTTACTCTTCCTTCTCAGTCGTCCTTGTACTTACCTTCTTCCTTCATTCTTACTCTTCCTTCTCAGTCGTCCTTGTACTTACCTTCTTCCTTCATTCTTACTCTTCCTTCTCAGTCGTCCTTGTACTTACCTTCTTCCTTCATTCTTACTCTTCCTTCTCAGTCGTCCTTGTACTTACCTTCTTCCTTCATTCTTACTCTTCCTTCTCAGTCGTCCTTGTACTTACCTTCTTCCTTCATTCTTACTCTTCCTTCTCAGTCGTCATTATACTTCCCTTCTTACTCTTCCTTCTCGGCCTTCCTTGTACTTCCCTTCTTCATTCATTCTTACTCTTCCTTCTTCCTTCATTCTTAGTCTTCCTTCTCGGTCTTTCCTACCATTTACTTTCCTTATTACTTAATGCTTCCTTTGTCTTGTCTTGTCTTTTCTTTACTCTCTCTCTCTCTCTCTCTCTCTCTCTCTCTCTCTCTCTCTCTCTCTCTCTCTCTCTCTCTCTCTCTCTCAGTCCACGTTAAGACCTTTTATATCCTAGCCTGCCAACTTCTCGGCTTTCCTCCTTTACTTCCTTCCTGTATTTCGTTTTATTTCTTGTTCCTCTCTCTTCTTGTTCCTTGCTATCCTGTTCTTCCCCTTCCTTTACTCCTTTCCTTTACTTAGTTTTCATGTTCCTCTCTCTTCTTGTTCCTTGTCATACTGCTTTTCCCCCTCCTTTACTCCCCTCCTTTACTTAGTTTTCACCTTAATTTCTTTCTCGTTATGCTGTTCTTCCTTGCTTTATTTAGTTTGCATCTTCCTCCCTCTTCTAGTTCTTTGTTATGCTATTCGTCATCTCCTCTACTTGTTTCCTATATTTAGTGTTCACCTTCCCTTCTTTCGTGTTATGCTGTTCTTCCCCTCCTCTACTTCCTTCCTGTAATTAGTTCTTATATTCCTATCTTTCCTTGTTCCTTGTATACTATTCTTCTCCTCCTTTACTCCCGCCTTTATTTAGTTTTAATCTTCCCACCTTACCTTGTTATACAATTCTTCCTTGACATCATGTTTATTATTTTATTTTTTGTATCTACTCCCTTCCTTTATCTATTTTCCATCTTCCTTTCTCTCCCTGTTCCTTGCTATACTGTTCTTCTTTGACATATTTACATTTTACTTTGCTATATTTTTCAAACGTATTTACTCGTATTCGTGTGGCCTTCTATCTATGGTTGGAGACATGGCAGATGCCTCTTAACTTGTAAAAGTGCAAGGTGATGCATATCGGCCAAGCAAACCCTAAATCAAGCAATTCGCTATTGGGAATGCCTCTGGAATTGACTGACTTGGAAAAGGATTTGGGTGTTCTGATTAGCAGTGACCTTAAGTTTTCCAAGCAGTGCATTGAAGTAGAGAAACTATTGGGCTATATTAAGAGGTAATTAAGTATAGACATAAGAAAATAGTCCTCACAATTTATAACGCTCTGATACGGCCTCACCTGGAGTATGCTGTTCAATTCTGGTCTCCAGCACTCAGGAAAGATATAGAATGACTGGAAAGAGTACAAGCTAGGGCTACACAGCTTATTCCATCGATTAGAAGACTGAGCTATGATGACCGCTTAAGAGCTCTTGATCTCTTTCCGTTGGAAACACGCAGACTACGAGGTCAGCTCATTGAGGTATTCAAAATACTTAATGGGTTTGACAATGTGGATTATAGCAAAAAGTTTAGCCTCTATACGAATACAACACGCAACCATGGCTGGAAATGTGAATTAAAAAGGTTCAGCACTAGTACTTGTGGAAACTTCTTCACACATAAAATTTGTTCTACTTGGAACAAACTTTCCTCAGAAGTTGTAAAAAGTTCTTCAGTAGAGCAGTTCAAGAAGCGAGTAGATAGTATTTTGCACACTCTGTAATGAGTGTAGTGCACTAAACAGTCTCTCTTCTTCCACATCGAGTATCTCCTCGGAATAGACTGCAAGGTCTCTGAGATACACACTATTCCTTGTAACTCTCTAGTGTAACTATTAAAAATACAGATTATGAGGCGCTGTTGGTGCCTCACAATGTTGGCTTCTTTTTCGGGATGAATTGCAGGCAGTGGAGGAAAGTGGAAAACAAGGGGGCAAAGAAAATGGGGTACCGTAAATGGAGGAAGAGGAGGTGGAGGAAGAGGAGGACGAAGTAGAGGTGGTGGACAATGATAAAGAATGAGGAGGATGAAGAGAAGGAGTGGATGATGTAAATATATAAGGATATTATAGAGGTAAATCAGGGTATCATTAATAGTGATTTACCTTTGATTATTCCATATATGTGTTCCTTATATTAAAGTGTAAATTATTATGGATACCGGTACTTTAAGGGGATAATTTGTTTGTATTATTTATGTATCATATATTATATTTTTAGTTTGCTCTCTAGACCTTTATCAAGCTTTACAAAATACCACCAAGACCTCCCTTCGAGATAAATATGTACATTTTTCGAGAGGAAATGGCCTGTTCCTCCTAAATTACAGGTTCGCTATCATTCATCCGGAAAAATCCCCCCTAACTGGCACAAAAGGTCTTAACATCGCCAAACTTATGTGGCGTACATCTCAAAACTTCAAAACTAATGTGGATAATAAACATGGGGGAGAAGGGGGTCCAGATAGAGAGAAAGAGAGAGAAGGGAGGGGATAATGGAACCGACAGAAGGGGGTCTACTAATCGTCTCATGGGGTGAAGAAGGCTAGCAACGAAAAAGAATTAAGTTACTATATATATATATATAATTGGCTCCCTAAACCTCCATCCGGCTTAAAAATTAAATAAATCCCCTTCGAGATAAATGTGTACATTTTTCGGTAGAAAAGTTCCTCCTATATTACAGGCTCGCAATCGCTCACTGTGCCTAAAAAACGAAACGTCTTAAAATCGCCAAACTAATGGGGTGAACGTCAACAAATTCAATACTAATGGGGCTAAAGATGAGGGAGAAGGGAGTCTAAACAAAAACTTAAGGAGAAGGCAGTGAGGAGCGAAAGCAGCTGTGAAGGGGAAAAGGAGGAAGACCGGGATGGTGGAGAGAAGAGGACAGCAAGAAAAACAAAAGGGAGGTAGAGACGGGTGAGCAGGGGTAAGGGGGGAGAAAGGGGGGAGAAAGGGGACAAGTGAGAAATGGGCTGAGGGGAAGAAAAAACAGCACATATAAAGGGGCATAAACAGGGAGCAGGGATACGGGGGAAGAACGGGAGAAGTAAGAAAAGGGGCAACAGTTATGGTAGAGGGGAAGACAAGGACAGCAAGACAAACAAAAGGGGCAGAAAAGTGGAGCAGGGACAAGGGATGAGAAGGGGGAAGTGAGAAAAGGTGCAACAGTGAAGCTGAGGGGAAGAAAAGGACAGCAAGGAACATACAAGGGGAGAAGGAAGAAGTGAGAAAAGGGGCAATAGTAATGGCAGAGGGGAAGAAAGGGACAGCAAGAAATAGAAAAGGGGAGCAGGGATAAAGGGTGAAATAAGAAAAGGGCAACAGTAATGGCAGAGGGAAAGAAAATGACAGCAAGAAACAGAAAATGGGAGCAGGGATAAGGGGGAAGAAAGAGGAAGTGAGAAAAGAGGCGATGGTAATGGCAGAGGGGAAGAAAAGAACAGCAAGAAAAACAAACGGGGGCATACACGGGGAACAAGGATAAGGGTGGATAAAGGGAGAAGTGAGAAAAAAGGGGCAACTGTAATGGCAGAGCTCGGGAGGAACAGAGAGGGAAAAAGAAGAGGTGAATAATACGTAAGGAGATTCACATAGATACACTAGCCACACATACCTTACAATCCAAGCGAGGTGATCAGGATTTGATATTAGTAGATAGCAAAACCGATAGTAAGGAAAATTTGGAGGAAAGAATAGCAAAGAAAGAGGAGGAGATGGGGAACGGGGGAAGTGGAAGGAAAGGATAGCAAAGAAGGAGTAGATGAAGAAAGGGGGAAGTGGAAGGAAAGGAAAGTAAAGAAGGAGGAGGAGATGGTGAAAGGGGGACGTGGAAGGAAAGGATAGCAAAGAAGAAGGCGAATGAAGATGATGAAAGGAAGAAGTGGAAAAGGTTAGAAAAGGGCGGAACTAAAAGAGTATAAATGTGCTAAGATGGCAGTCCAATTTGGCTCAATAGTTTGGATCTCTCACCCTTAAGAGTGTGGAGACGGGGGAGAAGGAAGGTGTAGAAAGAAGAAGCCGAAGAAGAAGAATGACACAATGTACCGGTTACGAATTGGACCGCACACATCTACAACTATTTTTACCAACTCTACAAGATTTAAAAAAAAAAAAAAAAAAAAAAATTGTGTGGGGACCAAGTGGACAAGTAAACAGACTAAACACACATCACAAAGCCACTCCAACAGCTTCCTCTCTCTCCAACACCCCTTCTCCCTTCTCTACACTCTTCAGAAAAGTAGGAAAAGTAGAATGTAGATACGAGGTGCCGTTGTAAAGGCTTATCGAAAGATAAGGGTATAGAGGTCTTAAGATGGCAGTCCAATTTGGGTCAATAGTTTGGGTCTCTCGTACCCTTAGAGAGTGTGGAGAGACGGAAGAAAAAACAAAGGAAGAAGATAACAGACAAAAAACAATAAAGGAACAGAATAAAAAGACGACGACGACGAATAAAAAGAAGAAGAAAATGAACGATAAAAAAGAAAGAAATGACAAATAAAAGGGAGAAAAAGACGACGACGAAGAAGAAAAAGAAGAAGGGAGAGGGGAAATGGAGAAAGTGATTAAAGGGAGAATTACGATTAACTGAAGAATAAGGAAACGACGACGAAGAGAGGAAAATAGAGAGGGAAGGGAGAAGGAAAGCCGGAGTAAATTGAGAGATGGAAGGTGACAGGAAGATGAATAGAGAAGCGTGGATAAAAACCACACACACACACACACACACACACACACACACACACACACACACACACACACACACACACACACACACACACACACACACACACACACACACACACACACACACACACACACCACACACACACACACACACACACACACACACACACACACACACACACACACACACACACACACACACACACACACACACACACACACACACACACACACACACACACACACACACACACACACACACACACACACACACACACACACACACACACACACACACACACACACACACACACACACACACACACACACACACACACACACACACACACAAAATCACTCGCACACACAAAATCACTCGCACACACAAAATCACTCGCACACACAATTTTGCCCATTTCCCCTACCCATTAATGTACCGAACGAAGTGGAAGCATTATGGATCCGAATCACTCCCTCCTTACACCCCAGACATGTTGAATATATTATGTGTTGTGTTGTTTATCACCCCCCAAGACACCATACACGTGATTTACTCCTACAACATATTTCTGATACGTCTGACCTTTTAAAATTACAGTACTCATCATCTAAATTTATTATATGTGGTGATTTTAATGAAATAGACACGTCTGACCTTCAAACACACCTTCAGCTAACCCAAGTAGTAAATTTCCCTACACACCATAATAATATTTTAGATATAATCCTAACAGAGATGTCAAACCTTTATGAAACCCCGATTCCAATGTCGCCATTTGGACGAAGCAATCACACCTCTGTTTTCTGGACTCCCAAACCTACTTTCGCTCACACAAATAAGAACAAAACACACACATACAGACCTATAACCGACTCGGCAATTCGACTCTTCGGTGATTGGATTGTTCGATACCCATGGGTTGAGGTGTTAACTGTTGAAGATGTTTATCGCAAATGGGAAAATGATCTCAATACTATTAATACAGCCTACCTACATTTCTTCCCTGAAAAAACTGTAGTTACTCACCAGTCTGACCTCCCTTGGATTAATTGCCGTATTAAACGCCTTATGCAACAACGTGACAATGCCTTTAAAGCCAACAACACCACCCTTTTCAAATCACTTCGAAACAAAGTTATTAGAGAAATTAAAATGGCAAAAAAGACTTTCTATCCCAACAAAATACAACACTTGAAACACACAAACATTAGTGAATGGTTTAGCCGAATTCAGGAATTTTGTGGCCTTAAGAACCGACCCTCTACCTTCCCGTGTGTCAACCATCTCACCAGTAATGAAGCAGCCGAGACAATAAATAATCATTTTGCCTCTATATGTCAACAACTTCCCAAGCTCTCTCATGACCAGCTCCCAGCATACCTCCCTGCCCCCTCCCCCCCACCTATCGTATTAGAGTACGAAGTTTGCCGTCGTTTACAGATTCTCAAACCTAAACGCTCCTCCACTCCACTCGATCTTCCTATCCGCTTATACAAAGAATTTGCTCCTGAACTTTCCTTACCTCTCACATCCATAATTAATGCTTCCTTACAACAATCCAAATGTCCTAAAGATTGGAAGCATTCCTATGTCACTCCAATCCCTAAATCTTCAAACCCTCAATCTCTTAATGAACTACGGCCCATAGCCATTACACCTATTTCTAGCCTTATTTGTGAAAGTTTTGTAGCTGAATTGGCTTACAAAGATATATACAATAAATTAGACTCGTGCCAGTATGGAAATATTAAATCCTCATCCACCTCACACTATCTAATCAGTTTTCTTTACTTCATTCATACAAATTTAGACCGCCGAAACACGTCAGTAACAGCAGTATTCGTAGATTTCAAAAAAGCCTTCGATCTAGTGAACCACACCATTATAATTAAGAAAGCACTACAACTTGGCCTCAGGGAATGTCTTACCTCCTGGTTGGCGGATTTCCTCAACGACCGTCAACAATCCGTCCGCTTTCTAGGCAGTATCTCCAGTTCACAAACACTTACTTGCGGTTTGCCTCAAGGGACACGAATGGGGCCCCTCGGTTATTTAATACTCAGCAATAACGCCCTTCAAGACGCAGAACTCAAATGGAAATATGTTGACGATTCCACACTAGCCTCTTCCATCAGCAACGCTTCTCCAGACTACAGCATTCTCCAAGCCAACCTAGATGCCCTACTGACCTGGACACAAGATAATGATGTCACTATTAACCTAAACAAAACACTTGTCATGAACTTCAATGTTGCTTCTAAACCCATCCCTCCACCCACCCTCAAGCTTGGCAATCACACCCTCGAGATAGTTCAGTCCACTAAATTACTTGGTGTTTTCGTTCAGCAAAAACTACTCTGGGATAAACATGTTAACACCATAGCTAGTGCTTCTTCTTATCGGCTACACATGTTACGCACCCTGAAACAACTAGGGGTTCCCAGAGATGACATGCTACTTTTATACAAATCTTTTATATTACCCAAACTCTGCTATGCTTCACTCGTTTGGTCATCCTCTCTCAACTTAACCCAAAGAAATAAATTAGACAAAATTCAGAAGAGAGCACTCAGAATAATGTTAGGGGCCAACTACACCACTTACCAAGATGCATGTAACCTAATTAACGTCCTCGCCATATCTAACCTCTACGAACAACACCTTCAGCAGTTCTCCAGCAAACTACTAAACAACCCCAGACACCGGCACCTACTACCACCCGACGCCCCTCCTCCTCTACGAGCTGTTCGCCACTTCAACCATATTGTCCCCGTAAGAGCACCACGGACTGACCGCTACAAGAACAGCGCCATTCCTTCAATAATTAAGGTCTTAAACAATCAATAAATTATATACATATTTTTCATTGTAAATTAGCCTGTTAGCTCTTGTGTCAATTTTAATTTTAATTTTAATTTTAATTTTAACTATGTATCAACTTCCTTGTATATTTTCAGCCTTCGGGCTGCTTTTGTGAATAAACCGTTAATTATTATTATTATTATTATAAAATCACTCACACACACACACACACACACACACACACACACACACAATCAATCACACATAACTCAGTTATATCGGACACACTGACTAATGGCATAAAAACCCTCCCGGCAGGTGGAATATCTCAGATACTACAAGAAAAATGGACAGACCTACTTTACCTGTCCAGGGGGAGGAATATTGTAAGGGATGGCCAGGGGGAAGGGGGGGGGGGGGGAAGAGAGGTGAGGCATGGCCGTCTCTATTTTACTACTTGAGGGGTATAACGACGGTTGTGGGTGAGGGCAGAGGATGAGAAGAGGGGAGGTGAGGGAAGGAAGGAGGGGGAGGGAGAGGGGGGGGAGGGCAGAGGAGAAGATAGGAGACGGGTAGAAAGGAAGAAGGGGGCGAGGGCAGAGGAGGAGAAGAGGGGTGGGGAGGAAAGGGAGAGGAGAGTAGATGAGGGAATAGGAGAAGAGATGGGTGGGGAGGGGAGGAAGGAAGGAGGGGGGAAGGGAGAGGAGGGTTGGGTAAAGTAGATGAGGGCAGAGGAGAAGAGGGAAGGAATATAAAGGATTATACACAGGAATACAGAGGACTTACAAACTGCAACAAACCTATTGGTCCTTACGGGGCAGTTTGGATATCTACACTGCTAAGCTACTAACTAATAGGTAGAGAAAAGGATAGTAAAGTAAACGGGGAGGGAACATAGGGATAGGGAAGGGTAGGGTAGGTGAGGGCAGAGGAGGAGAGGGGAGGGGAGGGGAGGGAACATAGGGGAAGGGAAGGGTAGGGTAGGTGAGGGCAGGGGAGGGGAGGGAATATAGGGGTAGGCTAGGCGAGGGCAGAGGAGAGGGGAGGTGAGGGAACATAGGGGAAGGAGGGAGGGAGGGGATAGGAAGGGTAGGGGGAGGGAAGGGGGAGGGTAGTCAATCAAGCAATGGAGACATACGCCGTGACAAAGCGTAACCGCAATCACCCTCCGACTCCACTCCGGGGGTTCCTTTCGGGCGAGAATCCTGGTCAATATCAAGTATCCTATCGCATGATTGGCCGACTTGCCTTAGCCATAAGTTCCATGGTCTTCCCTTGGGCCTCCTCCACTCAGGGTTGTGTTCTGTACATATCATCTGGTGAGCAGTGTCTGCTTCAGGGAGGCGAAACACATGCCCATATAGCCAAAGTTGGCGTTTATGGACCATGTAACTAATATATCTTGAATCAGTTTCATGAAATACCGGTAGTCGCAGTTTGAAACGTAATCATTCCAGCGATAGCCCATGGTCCTGCGAATATATTTAGTACTAAAGGAGTTGACGCGTCTCTTCAACTCACTGTTAAGTGTCCATGTCTAGGCCTCTAGGGTACATCCATATAAGACAGGGAGCACCAGCAGAGTAGGGGTAGAGGGAACGAAAATGAAGGGAAAGGGAATGACAACACACACACACACACACACGCCGGAGAATGACCTGAAGAGTATATATAACACCTTCATACTCCCTAAGCTCACCTACGCCTCTCCCGCCTGGTCCTCCTCTCTAACCCTGACACAACAACGTCAATTGGAGAGAGTGCAGAGGAGGGCATGCAGGATCATCCTGGGTGGCACATATCCAGGGTACGAGGAAGCTCTCACCACCCTTAGCATACCTGCACTTTCAACCCACCACTACAACACACTCAAACAGTTTGCATCTAAGCTGCTTGTTCACCCACGACACAGAAACTTACTTCCACCAGACGTTCCTAGACCAACACGTGCAGCTCGTCACTTACACACTCCAACCAATAAGAGCAAGAACTGACAGATATAAAAATAGCCCTATCCCAACCATTGTTAATATTATTAATAATGTGTAATAACGGCCTGTCACACCATATATATGCGCCCACCTTTAATAATGTATGCATAAGTGTGTGTGCGTGTGTGTATTAGAATATAATTATGTATGTATTTGCTTGAGTTTGTTTATGTATATGTGTATATATGTATATGTGTATCTATGTATGTACAGTATATGTGTATGCATGTGTGCATATATGTGTATGTATGTATGCGTTATTTATGTATATAATTATGTGTCTATAGTGTATACTGTTTGTGGTTCGAGCCCGGCTGAGAGTATTAGGTGGATAAGAGAAGAGCATATAGGCCTATGCATGTAATGTGCATATATTTATGTATATGTATGTCTGTGTGTATGTGCTGTCAATGGTTCGAGCACGGTTGAGAATATAAGGTATATAATATATATATGTACTGTACGTGTATTTGTATAATCATATGCACATATGTATATAAATATACGTACATATGAGCGAGAACATATTGCTCACTAGCGCAACTTCTGATTATAAATCTATGCATAAGCATTATCTATTATTAAGTGTTTGTGTATCTTCATCCATGTATTTCCACCCTTAACAATAGAACGCCCAGCTTTTCCACATTTCGCCTTCTATCACACACACACACACACACACACACACACACACACACACACACACACACACACACACACACACACACACACACACACACACACACATACACACACACACACACACACACACACACACACACACACACACACACACACACACACACACACACACGAACGAACGAACACACACACACCTACACTAAAGAATGTCCTATATACTACAATTCCCCCAAGCTGTCTCTACTGTTTATATCCTTGTTTTGTTCTCTACCGAGGATTAACCTCCCATTGTAGTAGGCTTTACCTGACCCTACCTGTACGGACTTGTATGCCGCTCCCTCTTTACCCTTTTCAACTCATCACCTGACCCTACCAAAACACTTTTTGTATGTATGTATGTTTGTGTGCATACGTGAGCATTTGTGTATACGGACATGTGCACACTCACTGCATATTCTTATGTTCTTATATATGTATGTTTATGTATGTGTATGTATGTGCGTACGTATGTGTATATATGTATGTTCTGTATATGAGTAAGTAAAATAAATGTGTATATGTACTGTATATCACTTACTCTCATGGTTATTTTATGATAATTTGTATTCTGCACCTGCATCATTATTGTATTTTTTTTTTTTTGTAAACTGAGCTTACCATCTTCATATCTGTACATCTCATGTTCATTCACTAAATTGTAAAATGTGTATTTTCAGCTCATGAGGCTGCCATTCTTTAATAAACCGTTTATTATTATTATTATTATTACACACACTCATACACTCACACACACACACACACACACACACTAACACACACACACACACACACTCACTCACTCACACACACATATACTCTCACACACACACACACACACACACACACACACACACACACACACACACACACACACACACACACACACACACACACACATTTTGGCTCGAACGTCCCTTGATTTTGGCCCTGTCACTCTTTCAACTATGGGGGAGGCACTCGCTATAGGCAGTTATGCCTTTTGCCTCCCTCAATCACATAGAAAAAAAAAAAAAAAAAAAAAAAAAACACACACACACACACTACGTTCTATGGGACATACTGACTAATGGGTCAAAATCCTCGCGGCAGGTGGAATATCTCAAGATCTTCTTTAGCTGTCCATGAGGGGAATAATGTATAGGCTGGGCTGGGGAGAGAAAGAGGGGTTGGTATGATGGGATGGAAGGGATGGTGGGAGAAGAGAGGGAGGGAGGGTCAGAGCAGGGTAGGGGATATGATGTGAAGGGGAGGGTAGGGATTGGTTGGTGAGGTGATAGGGGAAGGGGGGGGGGGGAAGGGAACGAAGAAGGAATAGGGAGGGAAGGGATTGGTTGGTGAAGTGGGAGGGGGGAGAACAAAGAAGGGAAGGGTAGGGATTGGTTGGTGAGGTGATAGGGGAAGGGGGGGGGGGGAACGAAGAAGGAATGGGGAGGGTAGGGATTGGTTGGCGAGGAGGAAGAGAAGGGAAGGGATTGGTTGGTGAGGTGAGAGGGAAGGGAAGGAAAAGATGCGTATGAAATGAAATATTAAAACACACAAACCGTTGCACAAAAAACACATACACACAAACAAATTGAAGTAACAATGGAAGTCACAACAAAGAATGGGAATATATATATAAAGATTGTGATGTAAATTATCTTCAGTATGGTAATTTGTTGATAAAATTAACCATAATAATCAGAATTTCAGAAACAAAGCAAATACTAGAAGTGAATGAGAAAAAATATACTGTATAATAAATCGAACATTACCGATACCTGAAACTTCTAAAGTGTACATGGAAGTGATATACATGATCATTCTATCTATATATCTATCTATTTGCTCAGGCCCATTCCCCATTTTTGGGGGGGGGGGGGGGGGGTCGACTCGAGACAAAGCCCGAATAGGGAGAAGAAAAAAAAAAAAAAAAAAAAACACACACAAACACAAATTCACCCAGGAGAAGACCCAGAGACCAGGGAACACCAAGGTCACTCCAGCACTCCCCCGGCCCCGGACCACCCTTAGAAGTTCCGGTCTCAGCAGGCAGACATGCAGCGAAGCCCTACCACCACAAGCCCGCCCACCAAACTTCCAGGCACACTCTTCATATATACCGGCTCTCCAGGCCAGGCGCCTGATGGACTATTCTCTATTCCAACTGGCGCCCGACCCCTTCTTACAAATGACCGCGTTTTCACTCATCTATTCACAAGCATTCTCCATTCATACCTGTCTATGACCATTCTATAATAAAGTGTAATTAGAAGAACTAGTACTTGCTCTCCCGGGATATATTAAAGTCGTCCACCACATACTGTATACATAATATGATATGAGGCTTTATGAGATGCAGTAAATAAAACTTAAAATACAACCTTTCGATTTTTTCATCAATACATTTTGCTTAGTGTTTAATAGTGAGAAGGGCTTTTCATCCAGACCATTACTAACCAGAATAAGATAAAAAATAATTGAAAATAAAATATATAGTGTAAAAAATAGTGAAAACTAGCGTCTACCACTCTTTCAACCTTGAGGGAGGCACTTGTTATAGGCAGCTTTGCGTTTTGTCTCGATCATGAACAAAAAATAATAATACATAATAACACAAATAATAAAGAAAGAAAGTAAAACATATATATAAATATGAAAACATGTATCTTACCAAATAGTAAGTGTGTACCCTTGCTTGGCTTTGAACAACCATGTTTGTGTGCCTTTCAATACATCAACATCATTACCGAGGAAGTATATTTGTATGATACTGAGGTTAACTAGGACAAGTCGTCTTTTTTCCACTTAATGGCTGAAGGGGGGAAGGGTTTATTTTTTGGTCGATTATTTAAAAAAAAAAAAATATATATATATATATATCCCCCGCTCCTCCCTAAACCTCCATCAAACTAAAAACAAACATCCATTAGATCCCTCTTCTAGATTATTTTGTATTTTTTTTTTCGATAGAAAAGGGCCGATTCTTCCAAAATTACAGGCTCACTATCGTTCTCCAGGGAAAAAATCGACACCTAAATAGCACGAAAGGTCTTAGTATTGATAACATAAAATGGGGCGAAAGGTCTTAAATTCTGAAAACTAATGGGGGAAACATCTTAAAATCTGAAAACTAATGGGGCTAAGCATGAGGGAGAAGGGGGGTCTAGAAAAACAACCCATCTCCTCTTAAGCCAGTATAACTTGAGCTCTTTTCCCGCCAATTTTTACGAGCAATTGTAGTCTGGCATCTTCAAAATGTAAGCTTAATCAGAAATCCGCCATCTAAAATAATGTACCTTAAGGGGGGTGACCTGTTTTTGTTCTGTCCTTTTCTATCTTTCTCTGGCTTGTATCCATTTGGCCCCATTCAGCCTACTGTTTTAAGACGTTTATCCCCATCCAGGTGTCAATTTCTTACTGGTGAGCGGTAGCGAGCCAGCATTTTTTTGTTTTTGTTAGACAGCAAGCTAAATATGTACATTTTTCGATAGAAAAATATCTCCGGCGAAGCCGGATTTCTTCATATAATGCTGGCTCGCTATCGCTCGTCAGGAAGAAATCGACACCTAGATGGGGATAAACGTCTTAAAATAGTTGGCTGAATGGGGCCGAATGGATACAAGCCAGAGAAAGAGAGAAAAGGACAGAAATAACAAAAAGCAGGTAACCCCCCTTCAGCCTAGTTTCCGATACAAATGTGAAAGAGCTTCAAAATATTACGAGATAAAAACTTGCTCATCGACAATTGACGGAAAAGAGCTCGTGTGACACTGGTTTCAATTAGCGCCTTTTTAGCAATACATGAATGGGGATCTCTCTATTGGTTATAGATATATTTGGCTGATAACTCAAGCTCATTATCTCAACAATAACGGCTGCTCATTAAAATGGTCTTATCCACCCCAACAACAAAAACAACAGCACCAATAACTGGGTCAACTCATTATCTGAAAATAAATAAATTAATAAAATAAAATAAATAAATAAACACTATACCCTATTTCCAATTAGGTAGGCCAGAACTCGTGACCTCTTAACCTCTGTAACTGGATCCCTTTCTCCCTCCTGTTTAGCCCCATTAGTTTTGACCCTTTATACCATTTGCCCCATTAATTTGGCGATTTTAAGATTTGTCGTGCCATTTAGGTGTCGAATCTTTTCTTAGCGAGCGATAGCAAGCCTGTAATGCAAGAATGTATTTGGAAGGGGTATCTTGGGGGTACTTTCTTAAGGGGAGATCTCCACTCGAGGGATTTTTTTCTTAACCCCTTTCTCCCTCATGTTTATCCCCATTGCTTTTGATATTATAAAAAGTTTGCCCCATTAGTTTAGCGATTTTAAGAACTTTCACCTCATATTAAGACCTTTCGTGCCATTCAGGTGTCAATTTTATCCTGGCGAGCGATAGCGAGCCTGTAATTTAAAACGGGAAATTTTTCTACCAAAAAATTTACAAATTTATCTTGAAAGGGACTCAAGGGGGTGTAATTTTAAGCTTGATGGAGGTCTAGGGAACCAACTAAATACCTCCCCTTAAGCTTGATGGTCCAAGGAGAACATTTCAAATAATAATAATAAATAAATAAATAACATATAAATGAAAATGTCCCCCTTAAATAACAGGGAATGACAAGAAGCAAGTTATAGTTAAGGGCAGATTTCCACTTGAGGGATTTTTTTTCTGGACCCCTTTCTCTCTCATGTTTAGCCCCATTGCTTGTTAGATTTTAAGACGCTCGCCCCCTTTAGTTTGCCGATTTTAAGAACTTTCGTCCCATTTCTGTCAATTTTAAGAACTTTCGTGCCATTTAGGTGTCGATATTTTCCTGGCGAGCGATAGCGAGCTTGTAATTTAAGAGGAACCGGCATTCGGCCGGGACATTTTTCTACCGAAAAATGTACAAATTTATCTTGAAAGGGGGTCTAGGGGGTGTAATTTTAAGCTTGATGTAAGAGGTCTAGGGAACAAACTAAATATCTCCCCTTAAGAGAGCTTAAGGGGGGATGGGTGCATTTTCTTGCTTATTTAGCGTTTCATTATTGTTTTAGTTTCCTCCCAAGTCCTCATTCAAGCTTAAAAATAACATTCCAAGACCCCACTTCAAGATTAATTTGTAAATTTTTCGATAGAAAAATTTCCTGGCATATTACAGGCTTGCTATCGCTCGCCAGGAAAGAAAAATAGACACCTAAGTTGTACAAAAGGTCTTATTATTGCCAAAGAATAATACAAATAAATTCATAAATATATACTGTATATATAGACCAAAAACCAAGCACTACCCCTTAAACTGTTTGTGGAAAGCAACTCCAAGGAAATGAATTCCAGACAATAATAGTTCTGGGAATGAAGGATTGAAGAAAAGAAGGGATAGTGCAAGACATACTAAGCTAATGAAAAATATGAAAGTAGGGAGTGAAAGAAGCGTCAATGAAAGGAATACTAAAAACAAAACAGTGAAATAAAGAAAATAAAGGAGATATTGTAAGGAATACTAAGGCAAATAAAGTAATATAGGAAGAGTGAAAGAAGCATCAACGAAAGGAACACAATGATATCAAGAAATAAAGGGATATTGGAAGGAATAGTATTGACAATAAACTAATATATAATAAATAAATGTAAAGTGAACTAATAAAGGGATAGTAAGATAATACAGTAATATATAATACATAAATGTAAAGTGAACTAATAAAGGGATAGTAAGATAATACAGTAATATATTATAATAAATGTAAAGTGAACTAATAAAGGGATAGTAAGATAATACAGTAATATATTATAAAGTGAACTAAAAAAGGGATAGTAAGATATACGTAATATATAATACATAAAAAAAGTGACTAATAAAGGGATAGTAAGATAATAAGTAATATTTATATGTAAAGTGAACTAATAAAGGGATAGTAAGATAATACAGTAATAGAATACATACTAAAGTAAGTGAACTAATAAAGGGATAGTAAGATAATACAGTAATATATAATACATAAATGTAAAGTGAACTAATAAAGGGATAGTAAGATAATACAGTAATATTAAAAAATGTAAGGAACTAATAAAGGGATAGTAAGATAATACAGTAATATATAATACATTATTGTAAAGTGAACTAATAAAGGGATAGTAAGATAATACAGTAATATATTATAATAAATGTAAAGTGAACTAATAAAGGGATAGTAAGATAATACAGTAATATATTATAATAAATGTAAAGTGAACTAATAAAGGGATAGTAAGATAATACAGTAATATATAATACATTATTGTAAAGTGAACTAATAAAGGGATAGTAAGATAATACAGTAATATATTATAATAAATGTAAAGTGAACTAATAAAGGGATAGTAAGATAATACAGTAATATATTATACATTATTGTAAAGTGAACACATATAGGGACAGTGAAAGTGGGACAATAAAATAACTACTAAAATATAAAGTCAGATAATAATGCAATATATAAAGTATAAAGTTAACTCCTAGAGGGATAGTGAAAGAGGGGACCAATAAGATAAAAACTAAACTATAAAGTAAGATAATAAAGTAATATATATATATATATAATAATAATAAATTAACGTAAAGTGAACGAATAAAGGGATAGTGAAAGGGACAATAAAAGGAATAAACAAAGATACAGTAAGATAAACAAATATATAAATAAGTGAACTAATAGGAATAGTGAAAGGACATAAAGGAATAAACAATGATACAGTAAGATAAACAAATATATAAATAATTGTAAAGTGAACTAATAAAGGAATAGTGAAAGGGACAATAAAAGGAATAAACAATGATACAGTAAGATAAACAAATATATAAATAATTGTAAAGTGAACTAATAAAGGAATAGTGAAAGAAACAATAACAGAAATACTAAAAGATAAGAGATAAGACAGATAAAGCAAGAAAATAAATATATCATAAATAAAGGTAATAATGAAATAATAAAGTAAAGACGATAATAATGAAATAATGAAGGGAAGGCGAGAATGAAGACCCGCCGCGATCCAACAGAAAATTCCACAACTATTCTGAGGCCAAGGGGGAAGAGGGGGGGGGGGGGGGGGGTACGAGAAGGAGGAGCTGGAGCTGGAGGAGGAAGGGAGGAGGAGGAAGGAGGAGCTGGAGGAAGAGGGGGGGGGAGGAGGAGGAAGGAGTGAGGCCAAAGGGGGTGTTTAATAAGGGGGGGGGGGGGGGGCAAGAATTAAGCCAGGCCAGTAGTAATTAATTTCTCGCTCTCGATTTTTTCACACACACACACACACACACACACACCGCTCACGTTCCTCAATCATCATCGACCAGGTCATTGTGTGATGCAAATTAGGACTGCCGAATAAGATATTTTATCATCTATACATTACACACACACACACACACATAGGGGAGGTATGGCGGAGTGGTCTTGCCACTGCATTGGTAATCCAATGGACCCGGGTTCGAATCCCAATATGTCAATGGGAAGATATTATTGGGATGGAATTTGTGCTGTACCTAGTATCAGTGCATTACCACAGCACACCGAAATGCCAAACAAATATCCTCATTGTTCCCCGATTAAATAGCATTGTATGAATATTCCCATATTCAAAAATATGCTACAGGGGGGCAATGCCTAGTGAGTTAATTGCTCAATAGGTGGCGTTCTGAGAGTGAGGGTCGTTTGTGGGAGTGAGATGTGCAGCAGATGCGAGGCGGCTTCAGAAATGGGATTGCTTCGAGCCGTGAAGCTTCGCATGTCTCACTCCCTAGACTGGAGCAAGACCCCACGGGCCTCACCGTGTTCAGCGGTAGAGTGTAAAGGCTATCAGCCTATGCCCGAGAGGGAGTAGTTGGGGGAAAAAAAAAAAAAAAAAACCACACACACCAACGGAATCAATAGCATCCATATAACGTAACTATTCAAAGGCCTTAACTTATATAATTCCCATCTATACAGCATAATTATATGGACATTGATGTAAGTACTACTAGGGCCTATGGAGGGAATAGTAGCGTGGCACAGAGAGATGATAACTCATTTAATCCATATTATCAACAATGGTAACCGTGACTAATGGTTATGTGGGTGACAAATATATGACCCAATGGACGATAATCGAACCCTTTACGATATTGAGGTGTTGTTGCCTGCGGCCAAGACGGAAGTACAGTCGGACAAATAAGTCATGTATCCAAGCAAACTATAT
Organism: Paralithodes platypus; assembly: GCA_032716605.1. Classification (NCBI taxonomy): domain Eukaryota; kingdom Metazoa; phylum Arthropoda; class Malacostraca; order Decapoda; family Lithodidae; genus Paralithodes; species Paralithodes platypus. The sequence goes on from CM064508.1 coordinate 44,181,129, forward strand.
TTTAAGGGGGTAGTGGCTATTTTTTAGTCTGCATCTATATTCATTTAACTATATTCGGTAGAAAAATGTCCCGGCCGAAGGCCAGTTCCTCTTAAAATTTCAGGCTCGCTCGCAGAAAAAATCGAAAGCTAAATGGCACGAAAGGTCTTAAAATTGACAACGACATGGGGCGAAAGGTGTTAAAATCGCCAAACTAATGAGCCCAACGTCTTATAATCTCAAAACAAATGGGGCTTATCACTAGGGAGAAAAGGGGACCAGAAAAACGACCCATCTCCCCTTGAATTAATTCCGTCACCATACCTCCTCCAAGTCCTTCTGCACTACAAGTATAACAAGAGCACAATATATAGGGAGAGGGAGAGTTAAGGTACATTATATCCATTACAAGAGTCACTACTAAGACTACTGAACAGTAAGTAATGTGTGTGTGTGTGTGTGTGTGAGAAAGAGTGAGAGAGAGTAAGTGAGTGAGAGTGAGTGTGTGAGACTAAATTAGTGAATGTGTGCGTATACGTATGTAAAAACAGGCTATAAATCACAGCATACTTCCCTACAAATCTCATCAGCCGAGCACCCTTATAATCTCCCACTATAACTCAGCCTAATATATCCCGACCACTTGAGGAGCCAATGAGAACTGAGGGTATATTCCAACAGCCAATAAAAACCCAGAACACATTACCTGAGACGCACGCACGCACACCAACACGCAATGGTCCTTACCTGGGGAAAGACAAAGATTATGGTTAGTCTGGTTAGTTTACAACCTCGAATGTATCTAAAAATAACAGAGTAATTAGAAAACTATATTTAAACATAATAGACAGATAACTAGGTAAAGTGATAATACATTTGGAATGTTATGTGAAAATATAATATGATGTACTTTGTGCCAATAAACACTTTTGAATTTAAATACATTGAATTGAATTGAAGTTGACAGAATGATTATAAACACCATATGAGAAGCAGCACTTTATTGGCAACGTTTCGCAGATACCTTCTTCACGTCACGAACGAAGAAGCTTTCTGCGAAACGTTGTCAATAAAGTGGTACTCGTCATAAGGTGTTTTTGTTCATGCCTATATAAACATTGATTGCTACTCAACATATATATACAGTATAGTCTATTCATTATAATTAGGACAAAAATCTCGACAACTAACCTCAATAGCTCAAAACGGGCTAGAGCAAATGGGCTGTACATTTGCCCACCCATTCCCTGACAGACTCTTCCCAAATGAAACAAATATTAGCTCGATTACTTTCGCATTTGAGGCTAGTGGTTAATATTGTTGGCCGCATTATAGTGAATAGATTATAGTATATTAAGGGGAGACAAACCATTGTTCTGGATCCCCTTCTCCCTTATGTTTAGCCCCACTAGTTTAGAGATTTTAAGACGTTTTTTTTTTTTTTTTTTTTTTTTTCTATATTCCAACTACTCCCTCTCGGGCATAGGCTGAGAGCCTGTACATTCCACCGCTCAACACGGTGAAGCCCGTGAGGTCTTGTTCCAGCCTGGGGAGTGAGACATGTGAAGCATCCATCATGGCTCAAAGCAGCTCCATCTCTGAAGCGGCTGGTTGCTTCGCTCAAGTGCTTCACCGTCTCACCCTCCAGACTCAGACCCTCACTCTCAGAACGCCACCTATTGAGTAGTGAACTCACTAGGCATTGTCCCCCTGTAACATATTTTGTGAATAATGGGAATATTCCTACAGTGTTATTTAATCAGGGAACAATGAGGGTATTTTTTTGGCATTTCGGTGCGGCTTTGTGGTACATAGCACTGATACTAGGTACACGCACAAATTTCCAATCCCAATCATATCTTCCCAGTGATCATATTCGGGATTTGAACCCTGGGTCCATTGGAATTTACCAATCCAGTTTGGCATGAACCACCCCACCACACCTCACCCTAAGGGTTGGTTCCATTTCAGTTTGGGGATTTTATGACCTTTCACCCCATTTCTTCTGTCAATATTTAGGAGACCTTCTTGCCATTTAGGTTGTCGGATTTTCTTTCCCTCGGCGAGCAATAGCGAGCCTGTAATTTTAAGAGGAATCGGCCTTTGGCCGGGAAATTTTTCTACCAAAAAATGTACAAATCTATCTTGAAGGGGGTTCTAGGGGTGTTTTTCATAACTTGATGGAGGTCTAGGGAGGAAACTAAACAACAAATATATGAATACATTAATTAATAGACCAAACAAACAGCCACTGTCCCCTTAACCCTGAAGATACGATGACGCAGTTCTTTTCTGTTTTCTGGCTATTGTTCAACGATTATATTCAGCTTAGGAAGTATATATGGATGTCAAAGGGTTAATGGAGATAGTCCTTACCCTTATAACTCCCGCAGATCCTTCCTAGGCTGTATAAAATCCGTCTACTGATGGCCAGAATAAACTGTCAAAATGCTTCATAATCTTCAGAGGGTTAACCATGATGAGATAATTCTATAGTTTAGGATAAACGAGTTTAGCAACATATAAACAAACATAATAAATATACGTGTAACAAATGAAGAAGCAATACAAAAATAAAATAAAATAAAATAATATATATATATATATACTGTATATACACGAACCAGAATAAACGTCTCCCAACTACAATACTACTTTATATTTCAACAAAAATACCAACTAAATACGAAACAGAATCAACGTATCTCAACAACAATACTGCTTTACTAACACTCACACATTGCCTACACACATAAAATACACACAATTCTACCCAATAAACATATAAAAAAGGAAATACAAAATACACACAATTCTACCCAATAAACATATAAAAAAGCAAATACAAAATACTAAATGCTACCCAATAAACATATAAAAAAGCAAATGCAAAATACTAAATGCTACCCAATAAACATATAAAAAAGCAAATACAAAATAAACAAAACTCTATCCAATAAACATCATTATACATCAGCAAATAAATAATAAACTCAATTCTACTCTATAAACAAAGAGAATTAAAATAATTAACACAATTCTACCCCCCAAAAAACACCATATATAAAGCAAATATAAAACATAGAATTCTACTCAATAACGAAAAACAAAAACCCAACAGTTAAATAAATATGCCAAATGTGAAATAAGTGTGCAAAGTGCAGAGTATATGGTGCCAAATGTGACGGTAATGAACCAAACGTGCAAAGAAAGTGCTAAATGTGGAAGAAGTGGGCTAAAAGTGCAAAGAAAGTGCATGGTGTGTGAAGCATGAAATATATTGAGTAAACTGGTAAGTGTGGAACAGATGTATCTACTGTGGAATAATCTAATGTATTACTTTCACTCCCAATACCTAACACCTCTCAATGAAATTAATGAAAGCATGTGATCCTCCCGGGATTCGAACCTGGGTTACCACATATAGGTGTAGAATGGGTGAGCCAAGACTGGAAACAATGCTGCAGCTATACACGTGCAATAAAAGTGAGAGGCAGAGACACAAACTAAAGGGTCACTGTGAAGAGGCAGAGTATATAAGCACTATTTATATTTCGGGTGTACGGTACTAATAAAAGTGAGAGACAGATACAAACTAAAAGTAACTGAAAGGCAAGAGTACAAGCACCATCTATATTTTGGTGTACTAATAAAAGTGAGAGGCGAAGAGACAATATTATAAAGGTGACTGTGATAGGCAGGAGTAGAAGCATTATTATTTTATTTGTCTATACTAACTCACCGGCATCTGTAGTGGCTCCTTTCACAAAATAGGTGTTCCAGTACCCCCACGCCATCCCTGAGGCGGGGGGTGGGGCAAGGGGGGAAAATGGGGGGAGGGGGGGAAGGAGGGGGGGGGGGGGAAGGAGGTCAGCTAGGGAGAGGTGATAAGAAAGGGGGAAATAAATGAAAGAAGGATCAGGGTGTATGGCAAGTAAGGTACCGGTATGTGTGAAAAGGAGTGTAGAAAATGGATGTGAAGAAAATTGTGCAATCGTAGAACGGGTAAAACTGTGTCTGTGGAGATCTAGGATGTTCGTAGAAGAAGGAAAGGACAGGGTATTGGAGTTGAGAAGGAGAGGGAGTAGAGTGACACAATATATGAAGTATAAACACTAAATCAAGTATAATAAGGTATAAACAAATGTGAGAGACCAATTATAGTATTGTAGGATCAGTGAGATGTGTTGACGAATGTATATGTAATTATCTACTGGATTATATTTTAGTTGTTACATTTTGGGTAGATTAGGATAGACGATGTAAATTCTGCTTCAGGCAGATAGTATTAGTAAGTGGAAATAGTATATCGACTATTGGCAAGATGTGTACAGAGTTAGGTGGAGGAAATACAAGATGGACAATTGACTAGAAAAATACAGAATTAGAAGGAGGGTTTATTGACAAGAAATGATCAGAATTGGATGAAGGTTTTATTGGTGATGATTATAAGAGAAAAAATAGTAAGGGATGCTTATGGCAGTTTGTGTCCCAGATCCTTCTTCTTATCTCACTAGCTTATATCTTTCCGTTCACTACTTAATATTCAGGTTATCATGCTTCCATATACTATCACGTTCTTCTTGAGTTTTTCATTATATATGGACTTGATTTATATTGTGTTCATAGGTCGTCATATTTACTGTCTGAGGTTTCATTAACAAAGCCAATCTTTAAGTTCGCTCTTGATATTATTCACATTTCTATTTATGTCACTCTTCCACAATACAGTTTTCTCATATTAGTCACGCAAAAAATGTCTTCTTACTTCAACTTTCCCTTGTCTTTCTTGGTTTTATATTCTTGACTCACTAAGAATTTCAGAGCTTACTTCTTAAAGTTTACAAAATCATAATAAAAATATATTCTCCATCCATATATTATGATTATAATTCTGTCTCAAATTTTAAAATACTAATTGAATTAACATCATTGCTTTTTCAGTTGCACTGTTTTCTTTAGTCCACTCCGTCATTCTCATTTACCTGTTCCACTCATTTCACCTTCTTAACTCTTTTCAATCCAATATTTTCCTTGACTTTCCTCTTCTCCATCAATCCCCACCTCCACTTCACGCCTTCCACATCCTCACTCCACTCTCCTCTCCATCTCCACTTAAATCTTTCTACCAGTTTTCTGTGGGCTCAAAGGAACCCGTGGAACTCCGCACTGTCGTATCATCTTGAGAAAGTTTAATAGTTAGCATGTTTCTGTTTCCACTTTGATGTTCAGAGACAAAGTTGAATGAAAGTCTGGCCCACAGATTTTTTCATGGTCACTTGTGTCGAATTACTGTAAGTTTAGCAAAGACATCTTCCCCATTCCTTTTTCATTTGTTCATCTCTTTGTAAATCTTAATATCTGAAAAAGTTAACCATTAGCATATACAGTATATATATATATTATTGACGCTGAGCAGATCTCTCATACAGGTACACGTTTTAAGTGGGAAATATATTTTAATTTGGTTGCAGTACTTTATTCGCATAAACATTTTAACGGACAATCGTTCATCCTGGTGCTGTAGTATGCGCAGACAACGTTGAAAGTTAATGCACAGCGCATGTGAAAATAAAGTTTAAAAAATGACAGGAATATAAATCATATACTATTCTGTTGAACTTCTTCTATGTACTGTTACACTGGGACCCCATAGTCTCTAGCCCACTCATAAATATCCGTGTACTTCACCTATTTATAATTATGAAAGTATATCTCTGGAAACGAATTTGATATAATTGTCTATACATATACTACAAAACTATAAATATTATTAAAAAAACAAGTTATATCCAAAAACATTCAGATAATTACAATTAAATACAGAAAAACATGAGGGGTCTCCAACGAATTCCATATCACGATGGGGGCTCGTAGGACTATGGCATCCT
>CM064508.1:44187098-44192098 GCA_032716605.1 Paralithodes platypus
AGAGAGAGTGACAGGGGGTGTGTTAAGGTAATAGATCTATTAGTGCAGTATACATTACGTTGGCTTATTGTTTATGTAGAGTAAAGAGAGTGATCTGAGAGGATTGGTCTCGAGTTATAATGTTCAATAATGTCAACGTTGCTAAATTTTGTAGGACAAGTGATAACACATTCCTAACTAATGAGGAACAAATAATAATAGTCTTTGTATTTAACTTTTATTCAGTTTTGTAGAAGTACTATATCCTTTTATCAAGAAGGGAAAATATAGTTGAAACTGGAATTTGGACACACGTTTGGACCCTTGGCAGTCCAGTACCTTCAGATATCAAGTATGCAGGTGCCAAAATGATCTGCCGATTGGACAATTGCTGGAAAATGGACTCCTATTACATCGTTATCTCTCCTTAAGAGGAGGTTTTGTGTTTTTTCTGTACCCCCTTCTCTCTTATGTTTATCCCCATTTGTATTGACATTATGAGACATTCGTCCCATTTGTTTGGCGATTTGATGACCTTTCACCCCATTTGTTTGTTGATGTTTTCCTTGCGAGCGAAAGCGAGTCTGTAATTTAGGAGGAAGCGGCCTTCGGACGGGATTTTTTCTACCGAAAAATGTACAAATTTATCTCGAAGTGGGGTCTTGGGGGGGTATTTTTTGTTTAGCTTGATGGAGTTCTAGGGAACAGACTAAACACCTCCCCTTAAGTTCTGTGCTGTCACGGATAGTATTGGGGACATTATTCAATTGATATACCTTCAGTAGTCATACGGTTACAATTGATAGTACAATGGTGGAGATCGGTCTTTTATGCAGGCTGTCGTTAACTTATTTTACTCAGTTAAGGTACACTAGCCCATTTGTACACGGTGTTCCAGTGAGTCCGGGATATTGGTATCGAAATAATAATGCCTACAATAAATGAGGAGAGTACCGATTAATAAATGCAACTGATCATGGGTGTCAAAATATACTTTTAACTCCTTTAGGATTATGACGCAATTTGGCAGTTTTATTCTGGCTATTATTAGAAGATTTCATTCAGATTAGGAAGGGTATATGGAAGTCAGGGTTAATCGAGACAGTCTTAACCCTTTTAATTCCCACAGTTCCTTCCTAAGCTACTAATGAGAGCCAGAAAGGATTGTAAAAACGCACCATGATCCTCAAGGGGTTATGTATCGTACAATTTGATACTATATGTATGAATCCAGCTCTAATTTTGTTTTTGGTTAGTATTTGTATCCATTCGCTTACGATTTTGGTAGTCTTATGCTACTGTAAATTAGCAATGTAGATAATTTAGATACAGTACGGTACCGTTAGTTTATACCCCTTGGATAGTTAAAAAGCTTTCCTAAGCTAAATTAAGTAATTTAATGGTATCTGGAATAACAAATACATGATATTAAAAGTTAATGATGGAGAAATATATTGCAACGTGTAGATGTTGGTGTACAGATGTAGGCACAGTGCAGGTGTTGGCTAGATGCTCAGGCCGTTTTTATCATTGGTAAATTTTGTCTTTAGTTTGCTCACTGGACCTCTCTCTCAGCCCCCCCCCCCCCTCTTTTAAATATATTTATTTTTTCGGTGGAAATATAGTCCTGGCCGAAGGACGATTCCTCTTAAGTTACAGGCTCGCTATCGCTCGCCAGGAAGATATCGATAGCTGTGTGGCACGAAATGGCAAACATAGGGGTCGAAAGATCTTAAAATCACCAAATTAATGGAGAGAACGTCTTAAAATTTCAAAACTAATGGGGTTAGAGGGGATATGATAGATGTGTTCAAGTGAGTTAGAGGGATTAATATGTGAGACATGAAAGATGTACTGAAGCTCAATCATAGCGAAAGAACTCGAACAAATGGTTTCAAATTAGTTAAGTTTCGTTTCAGAAGAGATATAGGAAAATATTTGGTTTGTAATAGAGTTGTAGATATGTGGAATAGGCTACCGAGTGCTATAGTGGGATCAAGAACGATAGAGAGCTTCAAAATAAAATTAGATAGGCATATGGGCGAGATGGGTTGGGTGTGAAAGGGATCTACTGTTTGTGGGCCAATCGGGTCTCTGCAGACTCCCGTTTGTTTACGTTCTAGACACAATACGGTACCGGGACTGTATTATTAACACAAAATATAATTATTCTCTTTTTACTTAATTTTTTATATTCAAAATCAGCTTCACCACAACCTCCAATGCATATCATTTCTACATGCCATCACGTTTGTGTTCGCACTTCAGGTTTCCTTGTTCCACCAGTCAGGTTATACGGTATATATATATATATATATATATATATATATAGATATATATATATCAGGATGTTAAAGTATACCGTACCGTACTTCTTCACATTTAGATAGTAACTTACTATAATTGTTTACCGTATGTTCATCTGATGGTACATTGTCAAATCCTCCCCTTGATTACTTTATTGGTTTTGCACCGAAATATCTTGTTAATTATGAAAACTCGGTACCGGTCTTTATATGATGCAGACATAATTATATTATACTCTATATTTGTTTTAATCTGGCGGGAAGTTTAATCTCCTAGCAGTTGATTTCTCGATACCGGTACTTAATGGAGAAATATGAAACTGCTACAGTATGTCTTTATTATATTTTCGATAGATTTTCACAATTAACATTATATTTGGTTTTACTAATTTTGTGGTAGCCAAATAATTCAGATGGGGATAAGTCTGTTTCTAGCCAGCTTAAATTAAAATAACACACACACACACACACACACACACACACACACACACACACACACACACACACACACACACACACACACACACACACACACACACACACACACACACACACACACATACTATACTTCCTCATATTTCCATTAGGTATTGATAAATCAGCTGCTAAAGGATTATATTTTACCAACAACTGGAAGACAAAAAACAGACTATAACTTATTACACCTGGGTTTGTTATTCTCCCACCTCCACCTTCCAATCTTGGACTGATCCATGTTGACTTATGACCTCTCCCACTCCATTACCTTCTAATTTCAAGTAATCCTCATCAATACGGTAACATTTATAGTCAATCGGGGTTAAAAAGATTTTAATTAAATAAATTTAATATTAATATAAAAAGAGTAATTAAAAAAAAAAATAAAATAAAAAAAAAAAAAAAATAAACAAAACAAAAAAAAAAAAAAAAAAAAAAAAAAAATAAAAAACAAAAAAAAAAAAAAAAAAAAAAAAAAAAATAAAAAAAAAAAAAAAACCCCCCCACCCCCAAAAAAAAAAAAAAAAAAAAAAAAAACAAAATCTTAACTTTGCTGTGCCTCAGGCATTATTAGTACTAGGGAGAAACTACATATATCATTGGATAGAATACATATAAGGCATTGATGTGGCAGCAGTAAATATAGCCTAGCATATAAGAATAACCAGGTATTGCAGAATAAACAGATTTTTTATTATCCCGGCCAACTGGGAGTAAAAAAAACGTAAAAAACCGAACGAATCACCGTGATATTGGGGGGTTAAAAAAAAAAAACCCACACATAGCACTAGGCAAAACGGAAAGTAACTGACCAAACAGAAGATATATAAAACTACTGCTCCTCTGCGGAGAGGAGCGGTCAGTTTGGGTGACCATATTGTGGCGCACATCATTAAATTGTGAGCGAGGGACATAGAAATTGGTATTCTGTTCAATCTCTGTGTGGTCTATTTTTTATTACCCCAATTGCATGTCAATAGTCGGGGTAAAATAAAAACATACCTGTGTGTCGGATACTGGAGTTGACAGGAGAATCACTGCAGGGAAGTGCAGAAACCAACTATATTATAACACCTTAAAGCAGAAAAAAAGCGCTGCATGCAAACCATTCCAGGTATTGAACATTAACAAACAATAATAAAAACGTTGAACGGACAAAACAAAATAATATTTTATGTCGCGTAGCGATATATGCCTATACGTTCCACAAATTTGTATAGAAAGAAGCCGTTTGCATAAAATGTTGCTTATATTGTGGACAATCTGTAAAAAAAAAAAAAAAATTATTAACAAAAATTAACATATGAGGACCTATGTTTTTTTCCCCAACTACCCCTATGTTTTTTTTTACCCCGATTGACTATATATGATATTGTATAGCCTACAACCCATTTGCTCTAGCCCTTTTTGAGTTACAGAGGTTTGACCTACATATGATAAATGGACTAAAGCGTACAGCCAATTTGTTCTAGCCCTTTTTGAGTGACGGGTTAGGCGATCACGATTTCTGGCCTATTTATAATGAATGGACTATAGCCTACAGCCCATTTGCTCTAGCCCGTTTTGAGTTACAGAGATTATAGGTCACAAATTTTGGCCTACCTGTGATGAATGGACTATACTGTCACTATAGCCTACAACCTTTTTTGAGTGACAGAGATTAGAGGTCTCAATTTCTGGCCTACTACACCTGGGTTTGTCGTCCTCCCACCTCCACCTTCCAATCTTGACCTGATCCATGTTGACTTAAGGGAGCCCACCTCGCTTTTTTTCTCTTTCTCTCCCTCTCTCTTTGGCTTGTATCCTTTCGGCCCCATTCAGCCTACTGTTTAAGACGTTTACCCCCTTCCAGGTGTCAATATTTTTGTTTTGACAGTGCAGGCCTTAATTCCCCCCCCCTCTGTACCCCCCCCCCCATGTTTTCGATGGAAATTATTTCTCCGGGCCGAAGCCGGATTTCTCCATGCCAATTGCCTGGCTCGCTATCCGCTCGCCAGGAAGAACTTGACACCCCTGGTATGGGGAATTGCGTGAGGTAGGGATAGAAAGTGCGAAAATAAACGTCGCCTACGTTAAACTCACGTTGAGGCGTGCGCCCAATGGGGCCCGCATGGATACAAGCCAGGTGAAAAGAGAGAACCAAGGAGGAGGAAAGATAAAATAAAAAGGCCAGGACGGATGACCCCATATTTAGTTTATCCCTACCACATACCCCCCCTCTCCCACTCCATCACCGGC
>CM064508.1:44197098-44257098 GCA_032716605.1 Paralithodes platypus
TAGGGGCCGGTTCCTTCTAAAATGTGAGGCTTTCGCTCGCTAAGAAATAATCGACAGCTAAAGGGCACGAAAGGTCATAATATTGACCAAAAAAAATGAGACGAAAGGTCCCAAAATCGCCAAACTAATGGAACGAAAGTCTTACGACCTCAAACCTAATATGCTAAACATGAGGGAGAAGGGGGTCCCGAAAAAGCGAGTACTACCCCCTTAAGTCAGTGTCACACAATGTAGTTTATCGGCTACATGCACCGGAGCCTTTAAGGGGGGTCACCGGCTTTTTTATTTTTTATCTTTTTCTCCTTCTCTCTCTTACCCTGGCTTGTATCCATTCGGCCCCATTCAGCCAACTGTTTTAAGACGTTTATCCCCATCCAGGTGTCGATTTCTTCCTGGCGAGCGATAGCGAGCCAACATTGTATGGAGAAATCCGGCTTCGCCACATTTTCCTATCGAAAAATGTACAAATTTAGCTTGCTGTCAAAAAAAAAATATATATATATGCTGGATCGCTACCGCTCGCCAGGAAAATATTGACACCTGGATGGGGTAAACGTCTTAAACAGTAGGCTGAATGGGGCCGAATGGATACAAGTCAAAGCGAGAGAGAGAAAAAGTGAAAAAAGCGAGGTGGGCTCCCTTAATCCGTTATAAGTGTTATAAGTTATTATCTTAATAAAAATAAATAACACTATTTTGCTCAATGAAAAGAAGGAATTCTTTATTTTCCCAAGGAAGGTAGGAACTAACCTTTAGAGAAGGTGATAGGGGTGACTGTGCGGTAATTAGTTAGAGTGTTTGTCTTGGTGGAAGTGGTGGTTGTGGGTTGATGGTGGTGGAGGGTTGATGGTGGTAGTGGTGGTGGTGGTGGTTGTTGTGAGGTGGTGGAGGGTTAATGGAGGTGGTGATGGGTTGGTGGTGGAGGGGTGATGATGGTGGTGGATAAAGAGACAGGGAGAAGTGGAGTACTCTCAGGAAGAAAACAAACATAGAATAACAAATAAGTGGGAAGCAAATGAAGAGTGTGTGTGAGTACTTTAGTGACATTAATTATACAAGAGGTGAAAGTGGAGTGCTTTATGGGGGGTGACCTGATTTTGGTTCTGTCCTTTTCTATCTTTCTCTGGCTTGTATCCATTTGGCCCCATTCAGCCTACTGTTTTAAGACGTTTTCCCCATCCAGGTGTCAATTTTTTACTGGTGAGCGGTAGCGAGCCAGCATATTTTTTATTTTTGTTTGACAGCAGGCTAAATGTGTACATTTTTCGATAGAAAAATGTCTCCGGCGAAGCCGGATTTCTTCATATAATGTTGGCTCGCCATCGCTCGCCAGGAAGAAATCGACACCTGGATGGGGATAAACGTCTTAAAATAGTTGGCTGAATGGGGCCGCATGGATACAAGCCAAAGAAAGAGAGAAAAGGCCAGAAATAACAAAAAGCAGGTGACCCCCCTTAAGGCGGAAGACAAACCTATATAAACATCGGTAGGAAACAAATGAAGAGAGAGTTAGTGAGTACCGGTATCTTTAGTGACATTAACCCTTTGAGTACCGTACCAGCGACGTGTGTTATATATTTGGTTCTAGCTATAATTAGACGATATTATGCAGCTTGGGAAGGATCTGTGGTAGTTAAGAGGGTTGGTGGAGGTAGTTTGAAGTCTTATTATTGCTAGAGGTCCATCCTAAGCTGAATGAAATCGTCTAATAGTGGCCAGAATATGAGGAATAGGACGTCCCTGGTACTGAATGGGTTAAAAGTGAAAGTTTAGTACTCTCGAACAGGGGAAAAAAAAAAAAAAAAAAAAAAGTAGGAATTAAATCAGAGAAGGGATAAAAACTACCGTTAGTAAATAATTATTAATGATTTATTCACTTGATGGATTCTGAAATAATTTCGGTGTGAGCATCCTAGGTTCGAATCCCTGGACTGCCACATGTATTTGTTGATTTCATTAATTGAGTTTAGGAGTAAAGTCGGTTGGTCGAGGTAACATAATAATAAGCATCTTTGAAAAGAGATGTTGGCAATTGACCACTTGCGAGCATCGTTCTTTAAGGAAGTTGGAGCTGTAGACATCGGTAGTAAATAGAAATACAACAATAATGTAGGTTTCTGATGGCTAATGAGTATGTTGAATTGGGTTTTATGTATTTATATATGAAAGACAGCCATATTTTAGCTGGTAAGGTAATTCTGCTAAATATCGATGTCTACAACTCCAACTTCCTTATAGAACGAAACTCAAATTGACCACTTGCGAGCTATATACTGTATAGGCTATAAGGAAGTAGAGGTATAGACATCTATATTTAACCCTTTCAAGCTCTAATACGCATTTCTGTTCTGTTTTCTGGCTACTATTAGACGATTTTATTCAGATTAGTAACGATATATGGAAGTCAAAGGGTTGATTGAGATTATTTACCTTGTAATACCCACAGATCCTTCCTAAGCTGCATAAATTCGTCTAATGCTAGCCAAAACAAACTGCTAAAACGCGTCAGATCTTCAAGGGGTTAACATAAATAACAACTAAACTACGGTCGTAGAACATTTATACATACAGTACATAAACCAAAATGTATAATACTTTCTATCCACCAGACATGTACATTATTATTGCATTGTGTGTTGTATGTCGATGTACAGTATGTGGCTCCAACTTCTTTATGGCCTGAAACTCGCAAGTGGTCAATTTTAACTAGAACTTTTCAACCCTTTCCTGGACTCGAATCATAGTCCATAGTTTCAGCAGCAAGAATTAGACTGTGTTTTAGTTGTTAAATTAACCCCTTGAGGATAATAGTGTATTTTGAAAGTTTTTTTCTGGTTATCGTTAGAATATTTTATACAGCTTAGGAAGGATCTATGGGAGTTGATAAGGTAAATACTATCTCAATTAAACCCCTGACTTCCATAAATATTATACCCTTCCTAATGTGCATAAAATCGTCTATTAATAGCCAGACAGAATATAATTATGAAAGAAGTGCGTCTTAGATCCTCAAAGGGTTAATTCTGCTAAATAGCGATGCCTTTGCTTCTAACTTCCTTATAGCCTGAAGGGGGTGACCTTTTTTTTCTCTCTTTCTCTGACTTGTATCCATTCGGCCCCATTCAGCCAACTATTTTAAGACGTTTATCCCCATCTAGGTGTTGATTTCTTCCTGGCGAGCGATAGCGAGCCAGCATTATATGAAGAAGTCCGGCTTCGCCGGAGAAATTTTTCTATCCAAAAATGTACAAATTTAGCCTGTTGTCAAAAAGATTTAACAAATATGCTGGCTCGCTACCGCTCACCAGTAAAAATGTTACACCTGGATGGGGATAAACGTCTTAAAACAGTAGGCTGAATGGGGCCCGAGTGGATAGAAGCCAGAGAAAGAGAGAACAGAAGAGAAACAAATGCAGGTCATCCCCCTGAAGGTAGCTAGTGGTCACTGGTCAGTTGCCAATATCTCTGTTCAAGGGAGTTTATTTTAAGATGCATCGGGTGAACAAGTTAACAATAATATATATACCGGGTATATTTGTTTTTTACTACCGGTACTTTCTACTGATACCCTTATTTAATTCCCATATCTCGTTTTTGGTTTTCCTTTTTTGAGAGAGTATTTTATTATTTGTATTATTAATATAAATAGTATTATTATTGTATTTTGTTTTATTGTATAATATAAAAAAACAAAAATCGGTATATATACAGTATATATATATATATATATATATATATATATATATATATATATATTATATATATATATATATATATATATATATATATATATATATATATATATACCGGTATACATATACATACCGGTATATTCTTTCTGGGAGTATTACACTTTCGCCTCTTCGTACGTTGTAGTATCAGCAGCAAGGGTTTGTTTCACTTTTATGGTGTATACTGTAATTATCGAGGCGTCAGTACTGTTTGTTGATTGTTTTATTCTGGACCCCCCTTCCCCCTCAAGTTTAGCCCCATTAGTGTTTATATATTTTAAGACGTGCGCCCTAGTAGTTTGGCGATGTAAAGACCTTCGCCCCATTTTTCGGTCAATTTTAAGGCCTTTCGTGCTTGATGTGGCTAGAGAAAGTGATCTTGAGGTGTACTGGAAGAAAGTTATATATGTGCGGGGAGGGGGGAGGGGGGGGGGGGTTGTGGTGACGAGAGTGGTCATGTCGATGTGATGTGGTCTGTTGAAGGTTAGTGTGTGCTGGTGGTTTGTAAGAGGTAGTAAGCGTAGTGATGGCAGTTGTGGTGAAAGTGATGTGGTGGTGTTAGAAGTGCTGGAGATGATATTGAGGATTGTGTTGTGGGTGAGTGTAGTGATGATGGTGGAGATGGTCGTGTTGTGGTGATGTATAGTGGTGACAGTTGTGGTGAAAGTGATTGGTATTAGAGGAGTTCCGGTAATAATATTGAGGATAGTATTAATGAGTGTAGTGATGATGGTGGAGATGTTAAATGTTGTGATGATGTCGAATATAATGATGATGGTGGTGGCAGGTAGTGTTAATTGAAGTACAGGCAATGCTTTTGATGATAGTGTTGATGATGTGTGTGGTGATGTTGGCGATGTTAAGTGTTGTGGTGATGACGAGTGTAGTGGTGGTGGTTGTGATAGTGGTGAAGGCCCTAAGGGTAGATGGTGGTGGTGATGATTAAGGGCCTCGAGCTAGGTGGTGGTGAGGATGGTGAAGTTCCTTAGGGTAGGTGATGGTGGTGGTGATGATGATGATGATGATAAAGGACTCTAGGGTAGGTTGTGGTGATGGTGGTGAAGGACCTCAGGGCAGGTGGTTGAAGTAACAATAGATGGTTTACACTGGCTGCCCTTTTGTCTCTCTCACGACCTACACATTCCAAAGGGTGTGTGGTGTTGTTTAGGTCATGGTGTAGGGGTATGGTGGTGATGATGATGATAAAGTACTCTAGGGTAGGTGGTGGTGATGGTGGTGAAGGACCTCAGGGCAGGTGGTTGAAGTAACAATAGATGGTTTACACTGGCTGCCCTTTTGTCTCTCTCACGACCTACACATTCCAAAGGGTGTGTGGTGTTGTTTAGGTCATGGTGGTGGTGTAGGGGTATGGTGGTGGTGTAGGGCTATGGTGGTGGTGGTGATGATGATAAAGTACTCTAGGGTAGGTGGTGGTGAAGGACCTCAGGGCAGGTGGTTGAAGTAACAATAGATGGTTTACACTGGCTGCCCTTTTGTCTCTCTCACGACCTACACATTCCAAAGGGTGTGTGGTGTTGTTTAGGTCATGGTGTAGGGGTATGGTGGTGGTGTAGGGGTATGATGGTGGTGTAGGGGTATAGTTGTGGTGTAGGGGTATGATGGTGGTGTAGGGGTATGGTGATGGTGTTAGTGTAGGGGGTGCCCCGGTGGTGGTGTAGGGAGGTCAGGTCAGGTGAAGGTATTGAGGGATAAGCCCCCATAACGAGGGGCGTCGCGCTCCTTGGTGCCGCTAGAAGAGCGGCGAACACATCCAAAGGTAAGGTATCCAAAGGTAAGCCTTTACAACGGCACCTCGTATCTACATTCTACTTTTCTTATTTTTCTGAAGAGTATAGAGAGGGGAGAAGGGGTGTTGGAGAGAGAGGAAGCTGTTGGAGTGGCTTTGTTAGGTGTGTTATTAGTCTTAGGTATTGATGGCATATTTTGTGATTTAACCCATTCAACATCGGTGCCGTCTTTTCAACTTTATTCTGGGTATTATTAGACGATTGTATTCAGCTTAAGAGGGATCTTCAGTAATTTACAGGCTTCAATGTATCTCACGTAACCCTTTTTACTACCACACATCCTTTTTAAACTGCCAAAAATCATCTGCATAGGCTATAGCAAAAATATAATAACAAACCCGTCGCCGGTACAGAATGGGGTTGAGGGGATTGAGGTTAGTGTCAGTGTATTATATTTAACACCTCAAGGATTATACACACAGTGGTAGGATAATTGAACACACACTTAGCACAGTTATTATTGTAAAGACACAACAGTTTCGGCTCATCTTGAGCCCTATGCAGCCAAAACTCGTGTTTTTACCCTAAAAACTATTTTCAATGTGTGGATTTAGTTTTCCAATCTTGTGTTCACAGCACTAAATTTTGCACTCATAAAGTGGTAAGCAATAACAGTGTACCGGTATTATAAAACCTCGGTAGACTTCATATAGATACATGAAGCTACTGAAAAGACTCATAAGTATGTTCTGTAGTGCGGTGTTTTGATTTAGGTGCTGGTAATAGAGTTTGTAGTTAGCCTTGAACAGAACATGTCAACTTGTTAGGGCCTGTTATGACCTTTCTAACATGATTGAACATTTTGGTCCTGATGCCGTACTTGAATACAGTAAATGTCAATGTCAACTTCATTCAACCAGCCACGATGTAAACATTGTGTGTGGTAAGTGTGGCAATCGGTTACTGGTTCAAATTAATACACATTAACCATGAAACACTTTGTATATATATATATTACATTTTACATTCAAGGGGAGGTTTTTAGTTTGCTCCCTAGACCATCATCAAGCTTGACAAAATTAGCCCCAAAATCATTTACACTTAAGGGGGGGTGACCTGTTTTTGTTCTGTCCTTTTCTATCTTTCTCTGGCTTGTATCCATTTGGCCCCATTCAGCCTACTGTTTTAAGACGTTTATCCCCATCCAGGTGTCAATTTTTACTGGTGAGCGATATCGAGCCAGCATATTTTTTATTTTTGTTTGACAGCAGGCTAAATTTGTACATTTTTCGATAGAAAAATGTCTCCGGCGAAGCCGTATTTCTTCATATAATGCTGGCTCGCTATCGCTCGCCAGGAAGAAATCGACACCTAGATAGGGATAAACGTCTTAAAATAGTTGGCTGAATGGGGCCGAATGGATACAAGCCAAAGAAAGAGAGAATAGGACAGAAATAACAAAAAGCAGGTCACCCCCACTTAAACTTTGTGTATGTGTATTTTGTTTTACATTTGTACTCACAATTTTGACAGTGGAGTTCGTTGTAAATCCTGACATAGTAACCTAGTTCGTTGAACACTCAGTTGTATTTCAATTCATTAATTTATTTTTACATTCATTAATTGGTGTCACTACATAGTTTATGAAGGTGGGGGAAAGGAAGGACATGTATACCTCTCCAGCTCTTCGGTTCTTGACTCTCTTTTCAACAATAACTTCACAATTGTCTTTAAAGCAATTTTATTTGTTTGGCATGGTTGGTGTTAACATTAATATTTGTATCCAGGATCATTATATTGTTAAGCCCACTAAGCAATATATTCGTATAAACCATAAATCAGAAATCCTTTAAAACAAAATTTGTATTAAATATATTTTGTTTTATTATGTATTTATGTTTGTGTTTGTGTTATTATTTTTATATATTTATTTATTTATTTTATATATATATATATATATATATATATATATATATATATATATTTTTTTTTTTTTTTTTTTTTTTTTGGTGGGCGAGGGGGCTAGGGAAGGGGGAGAGGGGTACTGCAGCGGTAATGCAATAATCGTTTGTCGTATGATTACATTATTGGATGCGTGTTATTATGTAGACATAATTACAGTGTACTGTGGTCCAGCTTGGTACACACGCACGCATTAACTCATGCACGTACGCACACAAGCGCCCACAATGTTGCCTAGGTAAAAGTAGGTAGGTAGGTAGGTAGGTAGGTAGGTAGGTAGGTAGGTCCACGCACGCAATTTCCATGTACACACAAACATCTTGATTCGTGAATATAGTTGCAATGCATATAAGTGTGTTGGGTAGTGTAACTGTTATACCGTACATTACTGAGAGAGAGAGAGAGAGAGAGAGAGAGAGAGAGAGAGAGAGAGAGAGAGAGAGAGAGAGAGAGAGAGAGAGAGAGAGAGAGAAATAATGAACCCAGTAATTGTGTGAGCGAGAGATTTTGTGTGCGTGTGTGTAATGTAACGCCCTGCATATGTTAACAACAGGACGTAAGGTATATACATTATATGACTGTCAAACACACATAGGCACACTTATGTAGCAGCAGGATACACACCCGGACACACACACCTGAACACATATACGTACTGTACGTTTGCAGTCACACACACACACACACACACACACACACACACACACACACACACACACACACACACACACACACACGCACACGTAATCTCGCTCACACAATCACCACCCATAACGAGGGGCGTCGCGCTCCTTGGTGCCGCTAGAAGAGTGGCGAACACATCAAAAGGTATCAAAAGGTAAGGACTGGGCTCCCATTTTTTACTCACACACACACACACACACACACACACACACACACACACACACACACACACACACACTAAGCCTTCGTTTCCGATGTCGCCAATTGGCTAAAAATACAGACTACACACACATCCACAACCATTCCAACGATACATATAACACCTACACATATAGGAGGCGGGAAATAACGAGCATGCTCACTCCCGCAATACAACTAGAGTAAGTACAACTAGAGTAAGTACACACACACACACACACACACACAGATATAGAAATAGAGAGGGTGGTACCGGTAGCGTAACGGGCAGTGAGGCATAACAGCTACGCTACAACGGAGTCAGTCTGTCTTACTATTCTTCTGTTTTTAGTTTTATTGAAGGGGAGATGGTCCGCTTCTCTGGACCCTCTTCTCCCTCATGCTTAGCCCCATTAATTTTAAGATTTTAAGACGTTCGCCGCATTAATTTGGCGATTTTAAGACCTTTCGCCCCGTGTCTGTGTCAATATTAAGACTTTTCGTGTCATGTAGGTATCAAATTTTTTCCTGGCGAGCGGTAGTGAGCCTGTAATTTAGGAGGTACCGGCCAGGAAATTTTTCTACCGAAATATGTACAAACATAATATATTATCTTGAAGAGGGATCCTGGGGTTGTTATTTTAAGTTTGATGGAGGTCTAGTGAGGAAACTTAAAACATTAATACATTAATGACAAAAATCGACCAAAAACTGAACCATCCCCTCTTAAGCCTACCTCTGTTGTCATTATAATATAGTATAGGCTCAAACATTTATGTGGGTATGTTCCTGTGTGTAAGTTTTTCGTTGTGTTGTTTTTGTTCGGGCTCTGTCTCGAGTCGACCACCCCCATCTATGGGGCATTAGCCTGAATACATACATGCATACGTTTAAATACCCCCAGCCGGGATCGAACCTCCGACATTCAGAACGAGTGTCCCGGCTGGGGGTATTTAAACATGTATTAGCTCACGTGTATTTGTGAGATATACTTGATACATACATACATACATACATGTTCCTGTGTGTGTTTGTTCATTCTGTTTTTGTTTAAGGGGAGATATCCACTTGAGGGATTTTTTTCTTGACTCCTTTCTCCCTCATGTTTAGCCCCATTGCTTTTCTAATTTTAAGACGTTCGCCCCATTATTTTGACGATTTTAAGAACTTTCGACCCATTTCTGTCAATTTTAAGACCTTTCGTGCCATTTAGGTGTCGATTTTATCCTGGCGAGCGATAGCGAGCCTGTTATTTAAGAGGAACCGGCTTTCAGCCGGGACATTTTTCTACCGAAAAATGTACAAATTGATCTTGAAAGGGGCTCAAGGGGGTGTAATCTTAAGCTTGATGGATATCTAGAGACCAAACTAAAAACCTCCCCTTAAATGTGGGTGCTAACTGATACACTACAGTGGGCGTTATTCTGGCATGCTGCTCCAGAATGTCGTATTTTTTTATTTTTATTTTTTAACTATCCTGGTACTGTAATCATTTGGTTCTATTATAGGTATAGGCATTCGTGTGTGTGTGTGTGTGTGTGTGTGTGTGTATATATATATGGGTGCTAACTGATACAATATAATATAATGGAGTCAGTCGGTCCTGCTGCTCTCCCGATTGTTGTTTCTATCCTAGTACTTTTATAATGTTGTTTTATTGTAGGCCTGAGCATTCCTCTGTGTGTGTGTGTGTGTGTGTTCGATGTGTGTGTATATATGGGTGCTAACTGATACAATATAATATAATGGAGTCAGTCGGTCCTGCTGCTCTCCCGATTGTTGTTTCTATCCTAGTACTTTTATAATGTTGTTTTATTGTAGGCCTGAGCATTCCTGTGTGTGTGTGTGTATATATATGGGTGCTAACTGATACAATATAATGGAGTCAGTCGGTCCTGCTGCTCTCCCGATTGTTGTTTCTATCCTAGTACTTTATAAATTGTTTATTGTAGGCCTGAGCATTCCTCTGTGTGTGTGTGTGCGTGTGTGTGTGTGTGTGTATATATGGGTGCTAACTGATACAATATAATGGAGTCAGTCGGTCCTGCTGCTCTCCCGATTGTTGTTTCTATCCTAGTACTTTTATAATATTGTTTTATTGTAGGCCTGAGCATTCCTCTGTGTGTGTGTGTGCGTGTGTGTGTGTGTATATATGGGTGCTAACTGATACAATATAATGGAGTCAGTCGGTCCTGCTGCTCTCCCGATTGTTGTTTCTATCCTAGTACTTTTATAATGTTGTTTTATTGTAGGCCTGAGCATTCCTCTGTGTGTGTGTGTGTGTGTGTGTGTATATATGGGTGCTAACTGATACAATATAATATAATGGAGTCAGTCGGTCCTGCTGCTCTCCCGATTGTTGTTTCTATCCTAGTACTTTTATAATGTTGTTTTATTGTAGGCCTGAGCATTCCTCTGTGTGTGTGTGTGTGTGTGTTCGATGTGTGTGTATATATGGGTGCTAACTGATACAATATAATATAATGGAGTCAGTCGGTCCTGCTGCTCTCCCGATTGTTGTTTCTATCCTAGTACTTTTATAATGTTGTTTTATTGTAGGCCTGAGCATTCCTCTGTGTGTGTGTGTGCGTGTGTGTGTATATATGGGTGCTAACTGATACAATATAATGGAGTCAGTCGGTCCTGCTGCTCTCCCGATTGTTGTTTCTATCCTAGTACTTTTATAATGTTGTTTTATTGTAGGCCTGAGCATTCCTCTGTGTGTGTGTGTGCGTGTGTGTGTGTGTGTGTGTATATATGGGTGCTAACTGATACAATATAATGGAGTCAGTCGGTCCTGCTGCTCTCCCGATTGTTGTTTCTATCCTAGTACTTTTATAATGTTGTTTTATTGTAGGCCTGAGCATTCCTCTGTGTGTGTGTGTGCGTGTGTGTGTGTGTGTGTATATATGGGTGCTAACTGATACAATATAATGGAGTCAGTCGGTCCTGCTGCTCTCCCGATTGTTGTTTCTATCCTAGTACTTTTATAATGTTGTTTTATTGTAGGCCTGAGCATTCCTGTGTGTGTGTGTGTGTGTGTATATATATGGGTGCTAACTGATACAATATAATGGAGTCAGTCGGTCCTGCTGCTCTCCCGATTGTTGTTTCTATCCTAGTACTTTTATAATGTTGTTTTATTGTAGGCCTGAGCATTCCTCTGTGTGTGTGTGTGCGTGTGTGTGTGTGTGTATATATGGGTGCTAACTGATACAATATAATGGAGTCAGTCGGTCCTGCTGCTCTCCCGATTGTTGTTTCTATCCTAGTACTTTTATAATGTTGTTTTATTGTAGGCCTGAGCATTCCTCTGTGTGTGTGTGTGCGTGTGTGTGTGTGTGTATATATGGGTGCTAACTGATACAATATAATGGAGTCAGTCGGTCCTGCTGCTCTCCCGATTGTTGTTTCTATCCTAGTACTATTATAATGTTGTTTTATTGTAGGCCTGAGCATTCCTCTCTCTGTGTGTGTGTGTGTGTGTGTGTGTGTGTGTGTGTGTATGTGTGTGTTGACCGCTACAATACAACGGAGTCATTCTGTCTTGCTGCTATCCTAATTAATGTGTTATTGTAGTACTGTTATATTCCTTATTTATTGCAGGCCTAAGTATCCATGTGTGTGTGTGTGTGTGTGTGTGTGCGTGCGTGTGTGTGTGTGTGTTGTATGTGTGTGTGTGTATGTGTGTGTGTGTGACCGCTACAATACACGGAGTCATTCTGTCTTGCTGCTATCCTAAATTAATGTGATTGTAGTACTGTTATATTCCTTATTTTCCTAAGTATCCATGTGTTTTGTGTGTGTGTGTGTGTGTGTGTGTGTGTGGTGTATGTGTGTGTGTGTGTTGACCGCTACAATACAACGGAGTCATCTGTCTTGCTGCTATCCTAATTAATGTGTTATTGTAGTACTGTTATATTGTTATTGCAGGCCTAAGTATATGTGTGTGTGTGTGTGTGTGTGTGTGTGTGTGTGTGTGTGTATGTGTGTGTGTGGTGACCGCTACAATACAACGGAGTCATTCTGTCTTGCTGCTATCCTAATTGTTATTGTAGTACTGTTATATTCCTTATTTATTGCAGGCCTAAGTATCCATGTGTGTGTGTGTGTGTGTTGTGTGTGTGTATTATGTGTGTGTGTGTGTTGACCGCTACAATACAACGGAGTCATTCGTCTTGCTGCTATCCTATTAATGTGTTATTGTAGACTGTTATATTCCTTATTTATTGCAGGCCTAAGTATCCATGTGTGTGTGTGTGGTGTGTGTGTGTGTGTGTGTGTGTGTGTGTGTATGTGTGGTGTGTTGTTGACCGCTACAATACAACGGAGTCATTCTGTCTTGCTGCTATCCTAATTAATGTGTTATTGTAGTACTGTTATATTCCTTATTTATTGCAGGCCTAAGTATCCATGTGTGTGTGTGTGTGTGTGTGTGTGTGTATGTGTGTGTGTGTGTTGACCGCTACAATACAACGGAGTCATTCTGTCTTGCTGCTATCCTAATTAATGTGTTATTGTAGTACTGTTATATTCCTTATTTATTGCAGGCCTAAGTATCCATGTGTGTGTGTGTGTGTGTGTGTGTGTGTATGTGTGTGTGTGTGTGTTGACCGCTACAATACAACGGAGTCATTCTGTCTTGCTGCTATCCTAATTAATGTGTTATTGTAGTACTGTTATATTCCTTATTTATTGCAGGCCTAAGTATCCATGGTGTGTGTGTTGTGTGTGGGTGTGAGTGTATGTGAGTGTGTGTGTGTTGACCGCTACAATACAACGGAGTCATTCTGTCTTGCTGCTATCCTAATTAATGTGTTATTGTAGTACTGTTATATTCCTTATTTATTGCAGGCCTAAGTATCCATGTGTGTGTGTGTGTGTGTGTGTGTTGTGTGTTGTGTGTGTGTGTGTGTGTGTGACCGCTACAATACAACGGAGTCATTCTGTCTTGCTGCTATCCTAATTAATGTGTTATTGTAGTACTGTTATATTCCTTATTTATTGCAGGCCTAAGTATCCATGTGTGTGTGTGTGTGTGTGTGTGTGTGTGTGTGTGTGTGTGTGTGTGTGTGTGTATGTGTGTGTGTGTGTTGACCGCTACAATACAACGGAGTCATTCTGTCTTGCTGCTATCCTAATTAATGTGTTATTGTAGTACTGTTATATTCCTTATTTATTGCAGGCCTAAGTATCCATGTGTGTGTGTGTGTGTGTGTGTGTGTGTGTGTGTGTGTGTGTGTGTGTGTGTGTGTGTGTGTGTATGTGTGTGTGTGTGTTGACCGCTACAATACAACGGAGTCATTCTGTCTTGCTGCTATCCTAATTAATGTGTTATTGTAGTACTGTTATATTCCTTATTTATTGCAGGCCTAAGTATCCATGTGTGTGTGTGTGTGTGTGTGTGTGTGTGTGTGTGTGTGTGTGTGTGTGTGTATGTGTGTGTGTGTGTTGACCGCTACAATACAACGGAGTCATTCTGTCTTGCTGCTATCCTAATTAATGTGTTATTGTAGTACTGTTATATTCCTTATTTATTGCAGGCCTAAGTATCCATGTGTGTGCGTGTGTGTGTGTGTGTGTGTGTGTGTGTGTGTGGTTGTATGTGTTTTGACAGTTTGTGTGGCCGTGTATGTGTGCTTGTATCTGTCAATTTGTGTGTTTGTGTCTGTGTAGTTGTGTGTGTGTTTGTATATCTATTAATTTGTGTGGTTGTGTTTGTGTCTGCATGGTTGTATGTGTATTTGTTTGTGTAGTTGTATATATATTTGTATCTGTTTGTTTGTGTGGTTGTTTGTATGTGTATTTGTTTGTGTAGTTGTATATATATTTGTATCTGTTTGTTTGTGTGGTTGTTTGTATGTATGTTTGTGTGTGTCAGTTTGTGTGTTTGTATGTTTGTGTCTCAGTATGAGTGATTGTATGTATGTTTGTGTCCGTCAGTTTGTGTGGTTGTATGTATGTTTGTGTCTCAGTATGAGTGATTGTATGTATGTTTGTGTCCGTCAGTTTGTGTGGTTGTATGTATGTTTGTGTGTTTGTATGTTTGTGTCTCAGTATGAGTGATTGTATGTATGTTTGTGTCCGTCAGTTTGTGTGGTTGCATGTATGTTTGTGTGTTTGTATGTTTGTGTCTCAGTATGAGTGATTGTATGTATGTTTGTGTCCGTCAGTTTGTGTGGTTGTATGTATGTTTGTGTGTTTGTATGTTTGTGTCTCAGTATGAGTGATTGTATGTATGTTTGTGTCCGTCAGTTTGTGTGGTTGTATGTATGTTTGTGTGTCAGTTTGTGTTGTATATATTTTTTTTTTTTTTTTTTTTTTTTTTTAAGAGACAATGAACGGAGGAAGGAAAAACACAGATAAAACAAAAAGGTCCATGTGCCTAAAGGCATCCTCCATTCATAAAATGTTTGTAACAACTGGATTTAAACATTTGTTGATTGTAAGTTTGTGGAAAGCAATTCGAGGGAAGTGAATTCCAAAGAGTAGTAGCTCTGGGGATAAATGAATTCTGATAAGCAGAAGTTCTGCATTGTGGAGGAGAAAGTGTAAATTCATGGGCGCTCTCAGCTGCCCTAGTTCTACGGGGAAAGATGTGGAGAGGCGGCACAATTGAAGCAAGTTCCTCGGAACAATTGCTGTGAAAATATCTGTAGAATAATGCAAGGGATGCAACGTTTCTTCGTATGGCTAATGTAGGAAGGTCCTGTGTGATTGCAGGGTTATTGATTAATCTAATAGCTTTATTTTGAATTTTGTCCAACTGCCTCAATGCAACCACTCCACTTCCACCCCACAGAGGTGAACAGTAATCCATCTGAGAGCGCACATGACTTTTATATATTACGGCCAACTGCTCGTCAGTGAAGAATTCTCGAACTCTGTACAGGAGTCCCAGTTTTTTAGAGGCATTCTTAGCAATGCTTCTAACATAATGTGTCCAGCTCAAGTTAGTAGTTAATGTTACACCGAGAATGTCAATACTAGGGGAAGTGGGAATATTTACATCATTAAAAAATATATGGGAGTCAGTGAGATTCTGTCGGTTAGAAAATTGAATGTACTTGGTTTTCTGTGCATTAAAGGAAACTAGATTCTGTGTGTTTGTATGTTTGTGTGTGTCAGTTTTTGTATTTGTATGTATGTTTGTGTATCAGTTTGTGTGGTTGTATGTTTGTGTCTCAGTATGAGTGATTGTATGTATGTTTGTGTGTCAGTTTGTGTGGTTGTGTGTATGTGTTTGTGTATGTTTGTGTGTGTCAGTTTTTGTATTTGTATGTATGTTTGTGTCTCATTATGTGTGATTGTATGTATGTTTGTGTGGTTGTATGTATGTGTGTTTGTATGTTTGTGTCTCAGTACCGGGTATGTGTGATTGTATGTATGTTTGTGTCCGTCAGTTTGTGTGTTTGTATGTTTGTGTCTCAGTACCGGGTATGTGTGATTGTATGTATGTTTGTGTCCGTCAGTTTGTGTGTTTGTATGTTTGTGTCTCAGTACCGGGTATGTGTGATTGTATGTATGTTTGTGTCCGTCAGTTTGTGTGGTTGTATGTTTGTCTCAGTATGAGTGATTGTATGCATGTTTGTCCGTCAGTTTGTGTGATTCCAGGCTTTGTGTGCTTTTGTGGTTGTATGTATAGTATGTTTGTGTCTGTCAGTATGTGTGTCGTTCAGTTTGTGTTGTTGTATTTGTGTGTTTGTATAAGGTTAACAACTACAATACAACGGGGTCATCCCTGTCTTGGTGCTCTCCCGTTCTCGTTTTCTATTCTTATTGCTACCATTGTGTCTGTAAGCTTAAAAATTCATGTGTGGGCTCTGTGTGTGTGTGTGTGTGTGTGTGTGTGTGTGTGTGTGTGTGTGTGTGTGTGTGTGTGTGTGTGTGTGTGTGTGGGTGTGTGTGTGGTGTGTGTGTGTGTGTGTGTGTGTGTGTGTGTGTGTGTGTGTGTGTGTGTGTGTGTGTGTGTGTGTGTGTGTGTGTGTGTGTGTGTGTGTGTGTGTGTGCATATTATTTAATCACACACACACACACACACGTAGACTAGACATATAATCGTTAAATACATGAATACTTAAGGCTTACAGCAAAAAAAGAAGGTAATAGTTATGTACCGGTATATAGGCTATACAGTATATATATATATATATATATATATATATATATTATATATGTGTGTAAGTGCATTGTGTACAGTATTTCCGGGCAGTATTCATTTAGTTTAATCCGGCACTGATACATTACTGTTCAGCCTTGAGAGTCGGTGGTGAGTAACCTCTTCAGTAGACATTTCTGGCCATCATTAGACGACTTTATGTAGTTTTGGAAGGCCTCTAGGAATCCAAGGGGGAATGTCTATCTTTAGTTTCCTTCCAATTCCCACTACATCTTTCTTAACTTAATACATTTGTCTACTAATAGCCCGGATATAGTGAGAGCATGCGTCACGGTGTATGGTCAGGATTAGCTAGATTGATGCGAGGATCATGTCACCCTGACTTTAAGGGGGGTGACCTGTTTTTGTTCTGTCCTTTTCTATCTTTCTCTGGCTTGTATCCATTTGGCCCCATTCAGCCTAGTGTTTTAAGACGTTTATCCCCATCCAGGTGTCAATTTTTTACTGGTGAGCGGTAGCGAGCCGGCATATTTTTTATTTTTGTTTGACAACAGGCTAAATTTGTACATTTTCCGATAGAAAAATTTCTCCGGCGAAGCCGGATTTCTTCATATAATGCTGGCTCGCTATCGCTCGCCAGGAAGAAATCGACACCTAAATGGGGATAAACGTCGTAAAATAATTGGCTGAATGGGGCCGAATGAATACAAGCCAGAGAAAGAGAGAAAAGGACAGAAATAACAAAAAGCAGGTCACCCTTAAGCCGGGTTGGGAACGTACGGTAACCATTTTTGTCATAGCTTGCTTTTAACATTGATTCCTTAGGTTATCTGCACATAAATTAAGCAACACCCCGTTCTTAACATTAATCATCAATTACAAACCCCAATGCACTAGAATGAACTAATGAAAGCATATGGTGTCCCGGGATTCGAACTTGGGACACCACACCCAGAACATGTGGTAGCTAATTGCGGTCTAAGCATATATGATAATAAATGTACAAAACTGGTAATCTAAACATGTATTCATCGTTATAGATTAATGGCATTTATGATAACACACATGCAACAATCTAAACACGTATTCATGGTTTTAGATTCATGGTTTTTATGATACTAGATATATAATACCGGTAATCTAAAAAAAAATGTCTGGGTATTAGATCCATGTTTTTTTTTTATAATAAATATAAATGAATATAAAACACATTATTTGCATGGCTTTTCTGATAATATACTGTATATAAATTAATCTAAACACGTATTATATGTTTTAGAATCATAGCTTGTCTTTGGAGAATGCTCGTTATATTTGAAAGAAAGCTCCTATTTTTTTTTTTTTTTTTTAATGGTTGTGTCCTGGGTACCGTTATGAATTCGTGGTTAAAGACGCGCTTGCCGGCTTAGGGACCCACAAGACGAAACTTTGAATAGTTAACCCCTTGAGGATTATGACGACGTGTTTTAGCTATTTATTTGTACTATCTTTAGAATATTATATTAAGCTTAGGAAGGATCTGTGGGAGTCCGAGGCATAATTAAGTTGGTTTTGACCCCTTAGCTTCTTTAGAGGTCCTTCCTAAAGTGTATACAATCGTTTAATGATAGCCAAAATATAGTATCTAAATGCGTCCTAATCCTCAAGAGGTTATTCATTTCTTGACGTTAGATGGAACAAGCAGTCGACTTGCACACCATTTCGCTTGTATTCTTATAAACTGTCTTGGTGGTGTAATGATTAAACTGAAAAACAAGAAAGTGGAAGTGTGAATATGTGAATATGGTGTGTGTGTGTGTGTGTGTGAGAGAGAGAGAGAGAGAGAGAGAGTGTGTGTGTGAGAGTGAGTGTGTGTGTGGTTGGGTGTTGGTGTGTAAGCAAAAGAACAAGAAGATGGAAGTGTTTCTCTGTATTTTAATTTTGTGTGTGTGTGTGTCGTATTATAGTGTGTGGAAGGGTCTTGTCCGTGGCCAAAATCAATACATCTGTTGTTGCTTACTTTCCTTGGTATACGCCTGATCTGTACCCGTTCTTCTTGCAGTGTCATGCGTTGCTCTTATTGGATCCAAGAACGTTAGGGCAGATGTTTATAGTCGTGAATGTATGTGTGTGTGTGTGTGTGTGTGTGTGTGTGTGTGTGTGTGTGTGTGTGTGTGTGTGTGTGTGTGTGTGTGTGTGTGTGTGTGTGTGTGTGTGTGTGTGTGTGTTGTGTGTGTGATAGTGTGTGTGTGTTGTGTATTGTGTGGTGTGTGTTGTGTGTGTGATAGTGTGTGTGTGTGTGTATTGTGTGTGGAGAGAGAGAGAGAGAGAGAGAGGAGAGAGAGAGAGAGAGAGAGAGAGAGGAGAGAGAGAGAGAGAGAGAGAGAGAGAGAGCGAGAGAGAGGGAGGGGGAGAGAGAGAGAGAGGGAGAGAGAGAGGAGAGAGGAGAGAGAGGAGAGAGAGAGAGAGAGAGAGAGAGAGAGAGAGAGAGAGAGAGAGAGAGAGAGAGAGAGAGAGAGAGAGAGAGAGAGAGAGAGAGAGAGAGAGAGAGAGAGAGAGAGAGAGATATAGTGTATGTGTGTGTGTGTGTGTGTGAGAGAGAGAGATTAGTGATAGGAGGGATATGTATGTGTGTGTGTGTTGTGCAAATTTGTTTGTTTTATTGTTTTCAATGGGCCTCGTGTGTGCTAAGGTATCATGTGGGTGTGTACTTTTGTTGTTTGTGTTTTTATGGGTATTTTTGGTTGTGTGTGTTTGTGTGTGACTTGTAAAGATTAATGCACCTGTTGTTGCTTGCTTTCCTTTCAACCCTTTGTATACTCTCGTCCTCAAAACAACAGTGTTTTGGAGGGCAAGCAGCCTTGAGGGGTCGCTGGATTTGTTGATTTGATGTTGCTTGATTTCCTTTGTACCCCTTTGTGCTACTGGTTTGTATTGCAGCGTCATGTTTCTGGTGTTTGATCCTGACTTACTGGAGCTTCAGAACGTCAGTCCAGATGGTAATGACCGTATGTGTGTATGTGTGTGTGTGTGTGTGTGTGGGTGCTTTGAATGTGTGTGTGTGTGTATGTTTTGTGTGTGTGTTAGTTTGTTATGGTTGAATGTTGTGTGTGTGTGTGTTTTGATTGAAAGTGTGTGTGTTTGTGAATGTGTGTTTTGATTGGATATGAGCGTGTATGTTTTGTATTGAATGTGTGTATTAATTTGTGTGTATGCGTGTTTTGTAGGATGTGTGTGTACGGGGGTTGGTTTTGTGTTATGGTTATTTTGGTGTGTTGTGGTTTGTGATTCGGGGGGGGGGGGGGGGGGGGTTGATTAATGTGTGGTTGGGGAGTTTCTTCCTAGGAGGTGGGGGGGGGGGGGGTTGATGTGGCAAAAGAATATCTAAAGGGGGCGGCGCTAAGCAAAATGTGAAAGGTCTAGGTAAGCGATATAATTGTTGGCTATTAGGGTAAGAAATATAATCATCGGATGAAACAAAAATGTATTGGTTATAGTTTATATACCGGTATATGTTATCTGGCGAGTAATTGCCTTGTACAATCGCGCTAATAAGTGATGTCTCGGCACCAAGTATGTTTTGATTAATAATTGGCATCAGCAATATCTAAGCTTCATTTCTTCATATCGAGAGAAATATACAAACATGTTCCTACACTTACCCACCCTATTCAAAATCTGACAGACATTAATACAGCACAGAGCAAGCCAAACGTAATGACAGCTGGAACATGACTTATTAGCGCGACCGTACTATTCTTAAGCCGCTGTCACACGAGCGCTTTTTCAGTCAATTTTCCAAGAGCAAGTTTTTCTAGTATAACTTCCGTACATTTTCGCACTGGTATCGGTAACTAGACTGAAGGTAGATTATGTTTGGCGGCTGAATTCTGATAAAGTGTAATTTTTTAAGCTTCCAGACCATAATTGCCCGTAAAAAAAAATGCTCGAAAAAGGGCTCGTGTGACTCCGGCTTTACTCTGCCATTACAACGTTTTTATGGTCAAATATGTTGTTAAATGTGGCAGCTTGGCAATACTATGATGCAGAGACGGTAGTATCTTACTCTTCTATTAGTTATCAAAATATCAGCTGCTAAGGGGCTAAAACATATCTATCTATCTATCTATCTATCTATATATCTATCTATCTATATGCTCAGGCCCAAGCCCCACTTTTTCTATTTGTTATTTTTATTTTCTATTTAATTATATTTTATTATTATTTGTTTTTATTGGGGGTGGCCGCCTCAAGACAGAGCAAGAACAGGGAAAACACAAAACACAACATAAAACAACGAACAAACAGAGACAAAACACAAATTCACACACAATATCTACCAAGTTTAAAAATCATGTTTTAAGTTGCTTGATTTGAGAACGTCGGTCCAGATGCTGCCCTCTGTTAATGAATGCCCATCTGTTTGTTTTGTGTATGGGTGTTTGTCTTGTCATTGTGTTGTGGCTTGGATGTTGTTTGGACTGTGTTTGTGGGTAAATATGATTGTGTTGGTTTGGTTGTTGAGGTTTGTGGGTGAGTATGGTTGGGTATTGGTTTGGTTGTTGTGGTTTGTGGGTGAGTATGGTTGGGTATTACTTTGGTTGTTGTGGTTTGTGGGTGAGTATGGTTGGGTATTGCTTTGGTTGTTGAGGTTTGTGGGTGAGTATGATTGTGTATTGGTTTGGTTGTTGTGGTTTGTGGGTAAATATGATTGTGTTGGTTTGGTTGTTGTGGTTTGTGGGTGAGTATGATTGTGTATTGGTTTGGTTGTTGTGGTTTGTGGGTAAATATGATTGTGTTGGTTTGGTTGTTGTGGTTTGTGGGTGAGTATGATTGTGTATTGGTTTGGTTGTTGTGGTTTGTGGGTGAGTATGATTGTGTGTTGGTTTGGTTGTTGTGGTTTGTGGGTGAGTATGATTGTGTGTTGGTTTGGTTGTTGTGGTTTGTGGGTGAGTATGATTGTGTATTGGTTTGGTTGTTGTGGTTTGTGGGTAAATATGATTGTGTATTGGTTTGGTTGTTGTGGTTTGTGGGTGAGTATGATTGTGTGTTGGTTTGGTTGTTGTGGTTTGTGGGTAAATATGATTGTGTGTTGGTTTGGTTGTTGTGGTTTGTGGGTGAGTATGATTGTGTGTTGGTTTGGTTGTGGTTTG
Organism: Paralithodes platypus; assembly: GCA_032716605.1. Taxonomy (NCBI): domain Eukaryota; kingdom Metazoa; phylum Arthropoda; class Malacostraca; order Decapoda; family Lithodidae; genus Paralithodes; species Paralithodes platypus. The sequence goes on from CM064508.1 coordinate 44,218,652, forward strand.
TGGGTAAATATGATTGTGTGTTGGTTTGGTTGTTGTGGTTTGTGGGTGAGTATGGGTGTGTATTGGTTTGGTTGGATATATTGTGTTGTGTCGTGATGTGGGAGGTGGGGTTCGAAAGTCATAAAGATCATTATTTCTGTTGTTGCTTGATTTCCTTCTCATCCTCTTATGAAGATTAATTCTGTTGTTGCCTGTTTTCCTTTTCATCCTCTCGTAAAGAAAATTAATGCTTTCGTTGCATGCTTTCCTCTTTATCCTCTCATAGATTACTTCTGTTATTGCCTGTTTTCCTCTTCATCCTCTCGTGAAGATCATTAAGGGGAGATGGGCCGCTTTTCTGGGCCCCCTTCTCCCTCATGTTTAGCCCCATTAGTTTTCAGATGTTAAGATGTTTGCCCCATTAGTTAGTCGATTTTAAGACCTTTTGTAATGTTGAAAGAATCGGCCTTCGGCGGGGAAATTTTTCTACCGAAAATTTTACAAATTAATCTAGAAGGGGGATTTAATGGATGTTTTTTTTTTTTTTTAATTTGATGGAGGTCTAGGGAGGAAACTAAAAAAATAATGAATACATGCAACAATTGCCCAAAACGTGAACCATCCCTCCTTAATTCTGCTATTGCATGCTTTCCTGTGCCTCCTCTTGTATTGGAGTGTCATGTTTTGTGTTGGGCCATTGAGCTGCTGGAGCTAAGAACATCGCTCCAGATGCTGCCCTCTGCTAATGATTACCCAGCTGTTTGTTTGTTTGTTTGTGGGTTTGTGTGTATGCCTTTGTGTGTTCGTGTATGTGTGTGTGTTTGTTTATATATGTGTGTGTATGTGTGTTTGTTTGTGGGTATTCGTGTGTGAATGTGTGTGTGTGTGTTTAGATGTACTGTGCACTCGTAAAGACGGATAATTTTGTAATGTGTGAACATTTACAGCCCATTTGTTCTAGCCCTTCTTTTTTTAGTTACAGAGGTTTACATTCACAATTTCTGGCTTTGTGAAAATGTACAGCTCATTTGTTCCAGTCCTTTTAGACACAGGTTAAGAGTCACAATTTCTGGCCTTATGAATAGGTACAGCCAATTTGTTCCAGCCCTTTTTTGAGTTACAGAGGTTAAGAGTTACAATTTCTGGCCTTGTGAATAGGTACAGCCCATTTGTTCTAGCCCTTTTATATAATTACCGGGTTAGGAGTGAGAATAGGTGGCCTACTTGTAATGAACAGGGTATAGTATTTGCAACCTGTGTTTTGCTCTTGGTTTTGACTTGCTGGATCTGAGAAGGCCGGTCCAGAACTCCAGATGCTGCCTTCAGCTAATGAACGCCAGGTTTTGTGGGGGTTTTGTGTGTGTGTGTTGTGTTGTGTTGTGGTGTGTGTGTGTGTGTGTGTGTGTGTGTGTGTGTGTGTGTGTGTGTGTGTGTGTGGTTTTGTTGTGTGTGCGTGTGTGTGTGTGTTGTTTTGTTGTGGTGTGTGTGTATGTGTTGTTGTGGTGTGTGTGTGTGTATGTGTTTTGATGATGTCGGTGGGTGGGTGTTTTTAGTGTATTGTTGTCGTGTGTGTGTGTGTGTGTGTTGTATGTGTGTGTGGGTGGGTGTTTTTAGTTCGTGTTGTTGTGGTGTGTGTGTATGTGTTGTTTTGTTGATGTGTGTGGGTGGGTGGGTGTTTTTAGTTCGTGTTGTGATGTGTGTGTGTGTTGGTTTGTTGTATGTGTGTGTGTTGTTTTGTTGTATGTGTGTGTGGGTGGGTGTTTTTAGTGTGTTGCGGTGTGTGTGTGTTTTGTTGTATGTGTGTGTGGGTGGGTGTTTTTAGTGTGTGTTGTGGTGTGTGTGTGTTGTTTTGTTGTATGTGTGTGTGGGTGGGTGTTTTTAGTGTGTGTTGTGGTGTGTGTGTGTGTGTTGTTTTGTTGTACGTGTGTGTGGGTGGGTGTTTTTAGTGTTGTTTTGTTGTTGTGGTGGTGTGTGTATGTGAGTGTTTGTACTATACTCGGTTTCATTTCATCTGACGGTAAAATGAAACCTTTAGCAAGTAATGTTTCGATAACTAACTGAAAAATAAGAAACTATCATGTCTCTGCTTTATATTAGTGCCAAAATTGTATAATTAACACCATATATCACTACAAAATCTTCCAACTAACTGAGAAATCTTGATGGGAACTTTGCAATTTACCGTCAGTTGAAAAGAAACTGAGTATAGTGTGTATTTGTTTGTTGTAGTTAGTGTGTGTGTATGTTTGTGTGTGATGTGATTTTGTTTTGTTGTTGTGGTGTGTGTGCGCGCGATACATGCATAGGTAAACAGATAAACAAATGGAGATATATATACATAGATACACTGACCACACAGATGCTTATGATCCGTGCGAGATGGCCAAGACTTAATACTAGTCGATATAGCAACCCTAAGAATATGGGAAAAAGGAAGGAAAGGATAGCACAATTGGAGAGAGAGAGAGAGAGAGAGTGTGTGTGTGTGTGTGTGTGTGAATGTGAATGTGTGAGTGTTAATGTCTATTTTCATCCACCACCCGCATACTAGCTGAACAAGTCAATTGGTGCCATGAGATGTCTTCTCCAATGGGGACACCGCATTTTTTACTACCCCCCCCCCCTTATAGAGAAAGAGTGTGTGTGTGTGTGTGTGTGTGTGTGTGTGTGTGTGTGTGTTAGTGCAAGCATATCAGAGTGGTCAGGAAGAATAGAGGAGGGATTGTGTGTGTGTGTGTGTGTGCGCAAGCATATCAGAGTGGTCAGGAAGAATAGAGGAGGGATTGGTGTGTGTATGTGTATGAGACGAAAACAAATCAACAACCAGGGCCCCCCCCCCCCCCCGCCGCCGCCGCCGAACAGACAATGTAGGAAATGGCAGATGATACCCATGCCAGTAGGAGCCTCCCCCAACGCGCCCTTGTCGACCTTGCCCGAACCGGTCTATAGCAGCTCAATCAGTAAAACCATCAGGCACTTCCAGTCAAGCCTGGACACCTTTTTCTCCCACTAAAATTAATTTCATCCAACTTATTCTTGCCCTATTCCCACTTCCCTCTAAGCCCCTTTCACTACTATTTTTGATTGATTGATTACATTCAATTGGTACCGTCACATTTTGGCTCCAATGGAGACGAATTATTTACTCACACCCTGACAGAGAGTGATTATAATTCCGTGAAGTGTTAAACCAGAGAAGCACCATAATTATAGCTATAGTAATACCATTTTGACCAACAGCATTCATATCAAATCAGCTATGTATTGATCAAAAACAAAAAATAATAGGTATTGATTAATATATAGCTGATTTGATCTGAACATCAAATCAAATGGACATATTTACGTAAAGAATGTCATAAGAGCCCACGAATATTTGTTAGTAACCGTCCGTACGGTATTTATGAACGAAAACTAAAGATGGACGCATTGTGCTGATTATTTTTGCGGATATCTGTAATTTGTGTAGACCTGCAGGACTGAATTATAAAAGGTGAGGAACAAGTTAAAATTGACAATAATGTGTTTCAGATTAAACCTCCGAATGAAGTGGGAGGGACCACACCAACAGTTAAGGGGAGATTTCCACTTGAGGGTCTTTTTTTCTTGACCCTTTTCTCCCTCATGTCTAGCCCCATTGTTTTTGAGATTTTAAGACGTTTGCCCCATTAGTTTGGTGATTTTAGGAATTTCCGCCTCATTCTGTCAATTTTAAGACCTTTCGTGCCATTTAGGTGTCGATTTTATCCTGGCGAGCGATACCGAGCCTGTAATTTAAGAGTAAACGGCCTTCGGCCGGGACATTTTTCTACCGAAAAATGTACAAAATTGTCTTGAAAGGGGGTCAAGGGGGTGAAATTTTAAGATTGCTGGAGGAGTAGGAAGCAAACTAAAAACCTCCCCTTTATACATTATTGTGTTGGTAGATGGTAGGTTTATAGGCCTAGTTAGTTACCGATGGATTAATGTATTATGATTTTATGTAATATTATGTAGTCCTATTGGATTACCGGTATTTATTTACTCACACAAGGGGCTCGCCAACGTCCCTTGAAATTGGCTCTGTCACTCTTTTAACTTTGGGGGAGACACTCGTTACAGGCAACCTGCCTTTTGTCTCCTCCAAAAAACATATACACAAAAAATTCACTTATTCTTTGAAACTAATTATGTGACTCAGATTACCTTACCTTTGGATACCTTTGGATGTGTTCGCCGCTCCTCTAGCGGCACCAAGGAGCGCGACGCCCCTCGTTATGGGTGGTGATTTGGTGCAGTAGACTGTTTGAAGCGACAGCTCGCTCCCTTGCGAGGATGGGCTCGTCTGGCACTTTTTGCAGTTCGACATCTACATGTCGACATGATTGGTTCAACTTTAAGGGGGGTGACCTGCTTTTTGTTATTTATGTCCTTTTCTCTCTTTCCCTGGCTTGTATCCATTCGGCCCCATTCAGCCAACTATTTTAAGACGTTTATCCCCATCTAGGTGTCAATTTCTTCCTGGCGAGCGATAGCGAGCCAGCATTATATGAAGAAATCCGGCTTCGCCGGAGACATTTTTCTATCGAAAAATGTACAAATTTAGCCTGCTGTCTAACAAAAATACAAAATATGCTGCCTCGTTACCGCTCACCAATAAGAAATTGACACCTTGATGGGGATAAAAGTCTTAAAACAGTAGGCTGAATGGGGCCGAATGGATACAAGCCAGAGAAAGAGAGAAAAGGACAGAAATCACAAAAAGCAGGTCACCCCCCTTAAGGTATCCTAAAACCAAATACCAGCATATTTTTTTTATTTTTTGTTTGACAGCAGGCTAAATTTGTACATTTTTCGATAGAAAAATGTCTCCGGTGAAGCCGGATTTCTTCATATAATGCTGGCTCGCTATCGCTCGCCAGGAAGAAATCGACACCTACAGTAGATGGGGATAAACGTCTTAAAATAGTTGGCTGAATGGGGCCGAATGGATACAAGCCAGGGAAAGATAGAAAAGGACAGAACAAAAACAGGTCACCCCCTTAAACCGGCGTGTATATTCAGAGGCAATAATGGGGATCTTAAAGACTATTAGAGAGAGTTTTATGGTGGCTTAATTACCTACCTTACCTTGAAGCACATACACACACACACACACACACTCTCTCTCTCTCTCTCTCTCTCTCTCTCTCTCTCTCTCACACACGGTATTTATGTCTATCAGTTTAACTTTGTATATTTATTCGATTAATAGCTACAATTATTATTTATGAGATTAAATAGATATATGGTACATGACAGTCTTTTTTATTTATTTTTGTATTTAGTTATTTATTTTCTTGCGTGTGTATATAGGTTATTTGTGAGAGAGAAATAATGAATGTGCTTAGTGTCTGTGTGTGTCTGTGTTTTTTTTCCGCGTTTGTGTAGATCGTAAAATATTGGCAATAGATTAACCGTAATAATGACCGATAATAAACTTAGTTGTGCGGTAATTACTGATAATTATTATAACACCTAAGCGGCCAATAAAAGTAAATATAGTGATTTTCTTATAAATTAAGTATTCAATATTTTATTATCGGTATATAGTTTAAGATATTTATTAGACTACACATTTTTACCCTGTACAAATATTTCATATATATACAATTCCAGTACCCATAATTTCATATTAAACATTAATATATTGATTTGCAAGTAAATTTAAAATTTAATATTTTTATTATTTTCAAGCCTAACTATTTTTAACTCTTAAAAATATATATTCTTTGTATATACTTCTACTACCTGTAATTATACTGTATATTAAGCATATAATATTTTTTAGAGCAGTTTGGTAGTGGCTTCCAAGTAAATATAATATAATGAGTTTTTATTTAAGTTTTCGGTTAGCGTTGTAACCTATAGCCTATGTGAATTTTGAAAAGACAGTATGAGTAAGGCAGTGCTTCCCTTTCCAATTGTCCCTTACGGGCCTTACCCACTCTGAACCACTGTTGGACACTTTGAATAGCAGTGATTTAGAGGGCGAGCAACCTCGACGGGTCGCTATAGCTGTTGTTGCTTGACTCCTTTGTACTCCTTTGAGTTAAATGAGTTACAAGGAATATATCGTGTCTCAAAGACATTGCGATCCATTCTCAGGTGATACTCTTAAATGGAACGAGATTTTGTGTGGTGCACTACATTCATTGATGTGAAATGACAAATATCAATTATGTACGATTATGTACGACAGGTTGGGTAAGAGGTATCCTCACCAGGATTCGTAAAAGTAGTCATGGTCGAAGTATAATAAACTCACCGCGTGTTCGAAGGCATAGTCCTCCACGAGAACTAAGAACTAATAACTAAGGTTGCTTTCCTTATATCCGCTCATGGCCGAGTGGTTACGGTGCCCGACTCTCCCAAATATACCTGGAGTTAGTGGGTTCGAATCCTGGGCCGGTATTTATAAAGCACTTTTAGGCCTAAAAGTAGCTTTTAAAGATGGCGCCAACTTTTAAAACTTAAAAGTTGGGGAAAAAAACTTTTAGCGGCTAAAAGTAGCTTTTAAACCCAGCGAAAACTAAAAGCTCCCCTTGGGACTGTTAGCGCTTAAAAGTTACTTTTAGAGGACGATGAAGATGATTGAATAACAAATCCGCCACCCACTGCCAAGGAATGTTCATGTTAGAAAGATTAATTGGATTAATAGGCCTATAGCGAGTTAATCGAAGTACACCATTTAAACCATGAAGGAGACAGAGGAACAAAGCTCTTAACCCAGAGATGAAAGTGTGTAGGCCTAGTACTCTACGTTATTTGGCAACGGTCAAAATGTAACTGAATGAGTAACTCATGGTGGTATGATTGTAGGTTAGATATATTATCAAGTGCAGTATGTTAGGTAACTCTTGATTCTATCCATATACCACCCCGCACATCATACTACTCAAAGGTGATCCACTGTGTGTTCTCCAACGAATAAGCTATATTAGAAAGTAACCTACCACCTTATAATTATATCGACCTACTTTAAACATTTCGATTCATATAATACTGTATTATGTCCGACTACATATTTTGCCGCGGTCGTGGTCTCTCTATTTTTAGATGGGTAAATCCTCCTCCTCCGCCCACAACCTCGACAGTTCCAGCGTCCTCGTTGACAAAAGCCTATACTGTACTTGTTGGAAGAACACTAACAAATAGACCAAATTAAAGGAGTGTAGAAAGACTAAGATATAATAATCGATTGTCACAAGATAGGCCTATTTCATACATCCGAGAACAAGTAGCCTATTTGCACCCTATTTTTTCGCAAATTACCGTAAACTGGGGTGATTTCGGACTGCGGTCATAACTTCGGACTTTGGCGATAATAAGTAATTAGCCATTGTCATTATATAATGGGAACGTTTTTACCATATAAGTCCGAAGTTTTCCACTTTTCAAGAATACTTCGGACATCATTTAGGATAAGGATAAGGATATTATGGGGGATAATTTTAGGAGGCTTCCTGGATTACGGCGCACGGCGCATTATCACTACACATCACTTGACCTAGTTAAATCTCTACAATGTGTTTACAGTCAGGAGAAATTGTAAAAAACAAACTCGAAAAATTTCCGAAATTATCCCACTTTACGAATTGTGAAAACTCGCGAATTTGGCAACTATCTCAGATGCTGCCACACCGGAGTATGCAATTATTTTGGTATGGTAAATATATTACCCTTTCAATTTAGCAATATATAATAGATTTCACAATAACAAAATATTGCATAATTACCCTAATGTTTTATAGTAATTAGTATATGCAATTAGAAGCCTATACTTACCTAATAAACGTTATTCATCGATTGTAATCTTGCTAGATGTAGCGAAATAGCGGTTGTGGCAGCCTTCTTAACGCTTCCACTAAAAGCTGCTTTTAAATGTTTTATGATTAACTTTTAAGGATTTTCTTTTAGTTAAAATTACTTTTAGGAAAATGTTTTAATTATTTTATAAATACCGGCCCAGGTTAGGATACCTCTTACCCATTCATTGCTGTGTATGCAAAACACTATATACTCTCTTAAGGGGAGATGGGTCGTTTGTCTAGATCCCCTTCTCCCTCATGTTTATCCCCATTAGTTTTCAGATTTAAGATGTTTCCCTCGTTAGTTTGTCGATTTTAAGACCTTCCGCCCCATTTCCTTTTCAATATTAAGACCTTTCGTGCTATTTAGGTGTCTATTTTTTCCCTGGCGAACGATAGTGAGCCTGTAATTTAATGAGAACCAGGCATTTTTCTACCGAAAAATGTAAAAATTATCTAGAAGGGGGATCTAATGGATGTTTTTTTTTTATAAGTTTGATGGAGGTCTAGGGAGGAAACTAGAAACATAATTAACTAATGAACAAAATCGAGCAAAAAGTGAACCATCCCCCTTTAATGAACTGCTAAGTGTGTGGGATGTAATGGAAAGTGGAATAGCCTGCATTGTGTGTGTGTGTGTGTGTGTGTGTGTGTGTGTGTGTGTGTGTGCGTGCCATTGGTGTGTTTCTGTGTGTGGGAGAAAGAGAGAGAGGGAGAGAATGTGTGTGAGTAGAATTATACGTTGAGAGCAATTACGCAAAACTGGTATGACATAAACGGAGATAAACATAATTGAGAGAGAGAGAGTGTGTGTGTATGTGAGAGAGAGAGTGAGAAACATAATTGAGAGTGTGTGAGAGAGAGTGTGTGTGTGTGTGTGTGTGTGTGAGTGAGAAACATAATTGAGAGTGTGTGTGTGTGTGTGAGAGTAAGAATGTGAGAGAGAGAGAGAGTGTGTGTGTGTGTGTGTGTGTGTGAGAGTGAGAGAGAGTGTGGGTGGTGTGTGTGTGAGTGAGAGAGATAATGGTAGTATTTTTGTCGTTGAGTAATGTAATGAATTATCTCGTTATTGGTACGGTATTGCCAGCACTGTTTCAGTATATTGCGTATATAGGTCACTCTATATCGGCGTAATTCTCAGTTGGGTAAATGTACAGTAATGTACATATAAATGATTGTAGCAGCAGAAGTAATAAGCTAAAATAGAAAATATATATATATGCCTTTTGAAATTTGAACACTTAGAGAAAGGTTCACAAGTAAACATATATTAAAATGGAAATATTTGAACAACTATTTAAATGTATGTAGGCCTATGTATGTATGTATGTATGTATATACTCAGGCACATACCCCATTGCTGGGGGTGGCCGACATGAGACAGAGCCCGAACAGAATCAATATATAAAGTTCCTATTTTCATGATCCGGGACCACTTTCGCGTTCCCTCGCCCCTTTTTCTGTCTCGTTGAGTAGGAGAATTTACAGTATAAATACTGTACATAATAATAGAAGCTTGAAAGAGAGAGGGGTTTGAAGCAAGGGCAGGAAGCAGAAATACCGGTATATATAGAGAGAACACATGGACAAAAGGCCAGACCAGGGTGGATGTGAAATGAAAGAAATATCAATAAGAGATTGGACCTGTGTGTGTGTGAAAGAGAGAGAGAGAGAGAGAGAGAGAGAGAGAGAGAGAGAGAGAGAGAGAGAGTGTTAATGAGTGAGTGAGTGAGTGCAAAGGTACAAAGGCAAACAAAACAGCATACTTCTTGATCCTTGTGAAGCTGCTTGTAACTAAACTACCGATCCCATGTGAATACTGGAAAGGATAGCACAGTATAAAGTGATACTATTCGTTTGTAAAGACAGTTAATCCGGGATTTAGAGCGAGATACTTGTTTAGTAGATTATTGACATTCTAGACAGTATTACACTCAGTGACACGATTAGGTACGGTAGTCCATTCCATAAGTTTACCACTCGATTAACACTTTTATAACAGGTGCCGTCCTTTAACTTTATTCTGGATACTGTTAGATTATTGTATTCAATTTAATAATTGCCTGAAGCAATTAACAGGCTTTGAACTATATCACTTAACTCTCTTTATTACCACAGATCCTCTGAAACTGCACAAAATCGTCTTTAAATAGTTAAACATAAATTTTATAAATGTCGCCGGTACAGAAGGGGTTAAAAATGAAATGCTTTGCCTCGTGTGACTGAAAAAGGGAGGAGAGGAAGGAACTGATGGAAAAGATGAAAGGACTCGATGATATGGAAGAAGGAAGTGGAATAACAAATATGGAGAGAGTGAGAGTGAGTGAGTGGGTGAGAGAGCCGAGAGTGAGTGAGTGAGAAGAAACTGATGGAAGATATGAAAGGAAGACTTGATGGCATGGAAACTGAAATAAAAATATGGAGAGGATTGACAGAAACACACAGATAGACTGACACCTAGATATATATATATATATATATATATATATATATTTTGGAAGGAAATTGGTCTTGTTGGTACTGGAAAACATGAGGAGTGAAAAAAATAGTGGACAGAAGCATGCCCCTCCCTTTACCAGGGCACCAAATCTGTATGTGTGTATATATATATATATATATATATATATATATATATATATATATATATATATATATATATATATATATATATATATATATATATATATAATTATATATATATATATATATATATATATATATATATATATATATAATTATATATATATATATATATATATATATATATATATAATTATATATATATATATATATTACCGTATATATTGCCCCCTTTTTTTATGAAGAAAATGGAAGTTTAGAATATCGGTATTGGAAAATTGTAAAAAGTTACAATGAAAACGTCGACTTATCATAAAAATAATGGAAGAAGACGAAGACCCAAAGAATGTAGAGAGGAAAGTTCAAAGCCTGGTAGAAGTAATGAGATGGAAAGGGACCCAGTGGGATGGTGGACTGTGGGAAAATATGAACGAGGGAATTTTTGAGACAGAAGAAGATAAATATGTGAAGGAGGAGAGAAGCAGGAAAATAAATAACTAAAAAAAGAGGAAAGGATAAATTTAAGAAGAGGGAATATAGGAACTGAAGCGAGGTGGAAGAGGTGGAATTGTAACGAAAGGTGGAAATGAATAAACTAAATAAATGGAAAAGGGAAGGACATAATGGAATGAAAAGCAAGACCAAAAGAATAATGTTGACAGGAAAAGATCAAAGTCTGGAAGAAGTAATGAGATGGAAAGGAACATAGCGGGATGGAGGACTGAGAGAGAAATATGAGAGATGGAAATGTTAGAGAGAGGAAGAGAGAGAAATATTGGAAGAGGAGAGAAGAGGGACAGAAAAACTAAAGAAGAGGGAAGAAGAAAATGAAGAAGAGGGAAACATGAAACTGAAGTGGGAAAATGTGAGAGAGAGGAAGAGAGAAATATTGGAAGAGGAGAGAAGAGGGACAGAAAAACTAAAGAAGAGGGAAGAAGAAAATGAAGAAGAGGGAAACATGAAACTGAAGTGGGAAAATGTGAGAGAGAGGAAGAGAGAAATATTGGAAGAGGAGAGAAGAGGGACAGAAAAACTAAAGAAGAGGGAAGAAGAAAATGAAGAAGAGGGAAACATGAAACTGAAGTGGGAAAATGTGAGAGAGAGGAAGAGAGATATTGGAAGAGGAGAGAAGAGAAGAGGGACAGAATAACTAAAGAAGAGGGAAGAAGAAATTGAAGAAGAGGGAAAGAGGAAACTGAAGTGGGACATGGTGAAGCGAAATATAAGAGGTGGAATAATAACGAAAGGTGGAAATAAATACAAGAACTAAATGGAAAGAGCGAAATATAAAAGGGAAAGACAATAATGGAATACAAAGCGAGAGGAGCGAATTGGGAATAAGAAACTGAAGCTAAATATAAGAGGTGGAATTGTAACGAAAGGTGGAAATTAATAAAATATATCATTGTATAGGGAAAACATTAAGGGGATATGGGCCGTTTTTCTGGTCCCCTTTCTTCCTCTTACTTATCCCCATTAGTTTTGAGACGTTAAGACGTTTTCCCCCATTAGTTTGTCGATTTTAAGACCTTTCGCCCCAGTTCTTTGTCAATTTTAAGACCTTTCGTGCCCTTTAGGTGTCGATTTTTTTCCTGGTGAGCGATAGCGAGCCTGTAATTGTGGAGGATCCGGCCTTCGGCCGTGACATTTTTCTATCGAAAAATGTACAAATTAATCTCGAGGGGGGGATCAAATGGACTTTTTTTTTAAAGTTTGATGGAGGTATAGGGAGGAAACTAAAAAAAATATGAATATTCAAATAAATAGACCCCCAAAAATAACCACTGTTCCCTTAATGGAAAGCAAACCAAGAAATGCAGAAATACAGAATCTAGAGAAGGAAGATCATAGGGTGAGAAAAATAATGAAGATAAACATTCCTGGGTGGAAGACTGAGGTGAAAGTGGGATATGATGCAAAGAGGTGGAATTTTGAGAGAAGAGAGAGATATTTTGTAAACCTGTTAGTATTATATTGTAAAACTTGCAAAATAAACAAACCAAAACAGGGACGACACGATATAAAGGCAACATATAAGACGATATTATTGTTGAATATTTTGACAGTTAAGGGGGGTGACTTGCTTTTTGTTATTTCTGTCCTTTTCTCTTTCTCTGGCTTGTATCCATTCGGCCACATTCAACCAACTATTTTTAGACGTGTATCCCCATCTAGGTGTCGATTTCTTCCTGGCGAGCGATAGCGAGCTAGCATTATATGAAGAAATCCGGCTTCGCTGGAGACATTTTTCGATAGAAAAATGTACAAATTTAGCCTGCTGTTAAACAAAAATAAAAAAACATGCTGGTTCGCTACCGCTCACCAGTAAAAAATTGACACCTGGATGGGGATAAACATCTGAAAAGCAGTAGGCTGAATGGGGCCAAATGGATACAAGCCAGAGAAAGATAGAAAAGGACAGAACCAAAACAGGTGACTTCCCTTAAGGGGACGTGTATATTTGTTTGTATATTTATTTATTAGTTTGCTTAGTTTCCTCCCTAAATCTCCATCAAGCTTTTAAGGGGAGATATCCACTTGAGGGACTTTTTTCTGGACCCCTTTCTCTCTCATGTCTAGCCCCATTGCTTTTGAGATTTTAAGATGTTTGCCCATTAGTTTGGCGATTTTAAGAAGTTTCACCCCATTTATGTCACTTTTAAGACCTTTCGTCCCATTTAGGTGTCGATTTTTCCCTGGCGAGCGATAGCGAGCCTGTAATTTAAGAGGAACCGGCCTTCGGCCGGGACATTTTTCTACCGAAAAGTGTACAAATTTATCTTGAAAAGGGGTCAAGGGGATGTAATTTTAAGCTTGATGGAGGTCTAGGGAACAAACTAAATACCTCCCCTTAAAAACGCCCCCAAGAACCCCCTTCCAGATATTTTTTTTTATTTTTTCGGTAGAATAATATCCCGGCCGAAAACCAATTCCTCCTAAATTGCAGAATTCCAGGGGAAAAAAAATCTACACTTACATGGCACGAAAGGTCTTGAAATGGACGATGACATGGGGTCGACAGGTCTTAAAAACGCCAAACTAATGTAGCTAACGGCTTGAAATTTCCAAACCAATGGGGCTTAGCATGAAAGAGAAGGGGGTCCAGAGAAAACACCCCATTAACTGCTATTTATGGTAGATATAAACATTTTACTGCTGAATAAATTGCATAGCCAAAATATATAAAATAACAGTCAAATTTTAATGGGAAATATTTATTGGTTAATTGACTATTTACTACCAATTGCTCGAGATCCTTCCCAAACTGAATAAATATAGTTTAATGTGATTTAGTTATAGGTGAAAATAACACCCCCTTCTCGTTTATCTTTAGACCCATTCATTTTGAGATTTTAATAAGTTTACCCAATTAGTTTGGGGATGATGAGTTTGGGATTATAAGACCTTTCGCCCCATTTTTTGTCAATTTTGAGACCTTTCGTGTAATTTAGGTTTTGTATTTTTCCTTGCGAGCGATAGCTAGCCTGTAATTTAGAAGGAACCTACCTAAGGTCACTTAAGGTTGTGTTCGCCACTCTCCTAGCGGCACCGAGGAGCGCGTCGGCCTTCGACTTTCTACCTTCGGCATGTTTCTACTGAAGCATGCACAAATTTATCTCGAAGGGATACTGAGGGTACTTTTTAAGCTTAATCGAGGTCTACGGAGGAATCTAAAAATACAAAATCAAAACAATAATTACAAATAAAGGTAAATTTAATAAATGCAGAAATAAAAAAAATACAAATACAAATCTGCCCTGACTGCTAGCCAGAATAAAGCGTAAGAAAGGCTTCCTCGGTTACTGTGTAGTCAAACCTTAATCTATTATAGAGGATCAATAAAGACGTGCGGCAAAATAACGTGGTTAATTTACTTAAGGGGGGGTCACCGGCTTTTCTTATATTCCTCTCCTTGTTTTCTCTTTCTATGCCTTGTATCCATTCGGCCCCATTCAGCCAACTGTTTTAAGACGTTTATCCCCATCCAGGTGTCGATTTCTTCCTGGAGAGCGATAGCGAGCAAACATTGTATGGAGAAAAACTGGCTTCGCCGGAGACATTTTTCTATCGAAAAATGCACAAATTTAGCTTGTCAAAACAATAATATATACTGTATATGCTGGCTCGCTACCGCTCACCAGGAAAATATTGACACTTGGATGGGGTTAAACGTCTTAAAACAGTAGGCTGAATGGGGCCGAATGGATACAAGCCAAAGAGAGAGGGAGATAAAGATAAAACAACCGAGGTGGGCTCCCTTAATGGTACGGGAAGAGAGAGAGTGTGTAACAAATTTAAATAGTCTCTAGTGGACACCTCGACGACGTATACAGAATAATAACACACCTAACACAGCCACTCCAACAGCTTCCTCTCTCTCCAACACCCCTTCTCCTCTCTCTACACTCTTCAGAAAATAGGAAAGGGGAAAGTAGATACGAGGTGCAGTTGTAAAGGCTTATCCCTCAATACCTTCACATGACCTGGTGGTATGGAAGGTAAAGAAAACTGGAAGGCATGTCTCGCTCCACTGACTCTTTATAGATTGATCAAGGGTGTAAAGGGTGGGGAAACGCGCAATATATTTATTATACATACAGTATAATATTATACAATATATATATATATATATATATATATATATATATATATATATACTGTATATAGTATATTAGACTGGAATTATATATACAAGAAAAACAATCACCAAAATATCAATAATATGTATTTGAATGAAATAGTGTTACAAATGGCAAGTATATAAATGAAAAACATACACACTTGTATACGTTGGGGAATTTAACTTTGGCGGAGTCTTTTTTAAACTTTTGAGCTTGAATAATAAAGGCTTTTTATATTCACGTTTTTTGTACGAAGATTTTTTGCTTCCGTAATTAGATGCTCTAGTCACGGTATTTTTTGCTTCCGTAATTAGATGCTCTAGTCACGGTATTTTTTGCTTCCGTAATTAGATGCTCTAGTCACGGTATTTTTTGCTTCCGTAATTAGATGCTCTAGTCACGGTATTTTTTGCTTCCGTAATTAGATGCTCTAGTCACGGTATTTTTTGCTTCCGTAATTAGATGCTCTATTCACGGTATTTTTTGCAAAGAGCTTTTTATTTTGCCAAATGAGACGTCAGGCTAACTAAATATTATAATATATACAGTTCACTATTTTGAAGACTTATTTATTTCATTTGTTTTTCTCGCATTATGGTATTTGCTCTCATTTATTATATTGATATACAGTATATACTTGTACAATATTTACTTTTCCCTCAATATATTTTTACACTTGCAATCAAAACGACGAAATCGTTATTATGTTTGTGTGGGGTGTAGGCAGCTTTGCCTTTTGTCCCCTTCATGCACATAACAAATAAATATAAGAATGGGGGACACCTTATTATATATTGTTAGTATATACTATTAGTAATAGTGTTGATGTTGAGTTTTCTTTTGTAATTAATGTAATCATATTTCTGGTATCTTCTGCATTAGACCGAAAATATACTTAGATGACAAATATTGTTAAAGTTTAAATTATAATCTGCCAGATCAAAGTTGCCTATAAAAGTTGAGGGAATAAGCGCTCGTGTGACACCGGCTTGATATAAGATGTAAGTAATGTGTATTATGTACGTAATTTTTGCCTATAATATATAGGATACATGCTATATAGTGAAGTACCGGTATGTAATTGTTGTATGTAATGTATAAGATGCGTGTAATCTATATGAAGTATGTAATATATAACTTGAGATGTATATAATTGTAGGCCTATGTAATATATAGGATGAATAAAATGTATAAGATGCGTGTAATTTATAGGAGGTATGAATGTGTGAATTTGTATTTTGTGTGTTCATTGTTTTCTGTTGTGTTGTCCCTATTCGTGCTCTGTCTTGAGTCCCCCCCCCCCCAAAAAAAAAAAAAAAAAAAAAAAAAACACACACACACACACACACACACACACAGGAAAAGTGGGGAATGGCCCTGAGCAAATACATGCATACATACATACATGAAACATATAATTTTAGATGTGTACGTTATGGCCACTATAAAAATATAAAATGGTTTTATTAGTCCCCATAGAAAGAGACCCCCCCTAGGAACTTCACTCACTTATGGCATACAATATCAAAGGCCTATTTTGTATTTATTTTTTATTTTAAACTTTGCCCACTCAGCCTCCGTGAATCATTTACTGTATGGGGGAAAGGGTGTGTGTGTGTGGGTGGGTGTGGGTGGGTGGGTGTGATTGGGTGGGGAGTGATGGATGAGATAGAACGTGGATCATTATTTTTTTTTTTTCCTGTCTATCCCCCCTTCTTTTCCTCCCTTCAAAACAAACACACACACACACACACACACACACACACACACACACACACACACACACACACGTTTACACGCACACACACATACACGCATATACTCCCACACACTCAATTATACACACACATACATTCCATCTCTCACACTCACACGCACTCCATCTCACTAACACACACACCCACACTCACTCTATCTCACACACTCACAATCTCACACACACACACACACACTCATTCACACTCACTCCATCTCACTCACCCACACCAACTCACATTCCACCTCACTCACACACCCATTTCCCCAAACTCGTCCATTTAAATTACACCGTATTTCAAACCTGGCAAATTTGAATGCAAAATTGAAGACCTGGTGGCGTACGTGTGTGTGTGTGTGTGTGTGTGTGTGTGTGTGTGTGTGTCTGTGTGTCTGTGTGTCTGTGTGAAAGATAGATAGTGAGAGTGAGTATTGTACTGCGTGTGTGTGTGTGTGTGAGAGATAAAGAGAGAGAGAGAGAGTGAGAATGAGTATGAGTATGATACTGTATGTGAGTGTAGATGAGCTTGACAAACTTAGGCCATACACTCGACTTGACATACTCGGTACCAGTTCCAATTACTCGAGATAGTCTATGTTGCCTTAAGGGGGCTCACCTAATTTTTTTCTCTTGTTCTCATTTTCTCTCTTTCTCTGGCTTGTATCCATTCGGCCCCATTCAACCAACTGTTTTAAGACGTTTATCCCCATCCAGGTGTCAATTTCTTCCTGGCGAGCGATAGCGAGCCAGCATTGTATGGAGAAATCCGGCTTCGAGACATTTTTCTATCCAAAAATGTACAAATTTAGCTTGCTGTAAGGAACAAAAAAAATATATATATACCGGGTATATATATATATACCGGTATACGGTATATATACAGTATATGCTGGCTCGCTACCGCTCGCCAGGAAAATATTGACACCTGAATGGGGGTAAACTTCTTAACACAGTAGGCTGAATGGGGCCTAATGGATACAAGCCAAAGAGAGAGGGAGAGAAAGAGAACAAAAGTGAGGTGGGCTCCCTTAACCTTTCTGTTTATGCCATGCTTTTAGTTTGCCTTATTCTGTTTCGACCCAGCCTTCTCTTGTTTTTCTGTTTGTAATTTGTATATTGACCTTATTTGTTCCTGTCCTTATAGTTATCGATCTTGTAGGCTTTATTTTGTCTTAGCTGTTTTGTGCTGCCAGGGCTATTTCTAGATGGGGTATAAAATCTCGTAATTTTCTGACTGTCACATATTCTTATCTGAGAAAAATCACCAAATGCTAGTCATAATACAAATATTTCTTACTTATCTGGGTAAAATCACCAAATGCTAGCCATGATAATAAGATTTCTTACTTATCTCAGTAAAACTACCAAATGTTAGCCATAATAAAAGGATTTCTTACTTATCTCAGTAAAACTACCAAATGCTAGCCATAATAAAAGGATTTCTTACATATCTCAGTAAAATCACCAAATGCTAGCCATAATAAAAGGATTTCTTACTTATCTCAGTAAAACTACCAAATGCTAGCCATAATAAAAGGATTTCTTACATATTTCAGTAAAATCACCAAATGCTAGCCATAATAAAAGGATTTCTTACATATCTCAGTAAAATCACCAAATGCTAGCCATAATAAAAGGATTTCTTACATATCTCAGTAAAATCACCAAATGCTAGCCATAATAAAAGGATTTCTTACATATCTCAGTAAAATCACCAAATGCTAGCCATAATAAAAGGATTTCTTACTTATCTCAGTAAAACTACCAAATGCTAGCCATAATAAAAGGATTTCTTACATATTTCAGTAAAATCACCAAATGCTAGCCATAATAAAAGGATTTCTTACATATCTCAGTAAAATCACCAAATGCTAGCCATAATAAAAGGATTTCTTACATATCTCAGTAAAATCACCAAATGCTAGCCATAATAAAAGGATTTCTTACTTATCTCAGTAAAACTACCAATGCTAGCCATAATAAAAGGATTTCTTACATATTTCAGTAAAATCCACCAAATGCTAGCCATAATAAAAGGATTTCTTACATATCTCAGTAAAATCACCAAATGCTAGCCATAATAAAAGGATTTCTTACATATCTCAGTAAAATCACCAAATGTTAGCCATAATAAAAGGATTTCTTACTTATCTCAGTAAAACTACCAAATGCTAGCCATAATAAAAGGGATTTCTTACATATCTCAGTAAAATCACCAAATGCTAGCCATAATAAAAGGATTTCTTACATATCTCAGTAAAATCACCAAATGTTAGCCATAATAAAAGGATTTCTTACTTATCTCAGTAAAACTACCAAATGCTAGCCATAATAAAAGGATTTCTTACATATCTCAGTAAAATCACCAAATGCTAGCCATAATAAAAGGATTTCTTACATATCTCAGTAAAATCACCAAATGTTAGCCATAATAAAGTCTGAGGGCAATCTGCGTGAGTCTAGTCTATGTTATCTAGCCCAGCTGTGGCGTCCTTCCATTATCCAATTAAGGGGAGATGGGTCGTTTTTCTGGGTCCTCTTCTCCCTCATGTTTAGCCACATTAGTTTTCAGATGTTATGACGTTCGACCCATTAGTTTGGCGATTTTAAGACCTTTTGCCCCATTTCTTTGTCAATATTAAGACTGTCATTTAGGTGTCGATTTTTTCGCGAGCCTGTAATTTAAGAGAAATCGGCCTTCGACCGGAACCTTTTTCTATCGAAAAATGTACAAATTCATCTTGAAGGAGGGTCATGGGCTTTTTCAGAGGGTTTTTTAAGCTTGATGGAGGTCTAGAGAGGAAACTAATAGAATAATTTAAATATACATAAATGAACAAATAAATACGCCTGTGACCTCACTTCAGACAATACAGTTTAGCTCCTCGCAGTTCCCTCATATATATTTGTTTTAATCCATTACTCTACCCTACCCTGCTTTACCCTACCCTACCCTGCATTACTCTGTTCTTGTACCCTACTTAGCCTACCATACATTACCCTGTTCTTCTATCCTACTTACCCTACCCTACCCTGCTTTACGCTACCCTATAATCTCTGCTCTTCTACCCTACTTACCCTACCCTGCTTTACCCTACCCTACGCTGCATTAGCCTGTTCATCTACCCTGCTTACCCTACCTTACCCTACATTACATTACCCTGTTCCTCTATCCTGCTGTACCCTACCCTACATTACATTACCCTGTTCCTCTATCCTGCTGTACCTTACCCTACATTACATTACCCTGTTCCTCTATCCTGCTGTACCTTACCCTACATTACATTACCCTGTTCCTCTATCCTGCTGTACCCTACCCTACATTATTCTGCTGTACCCTACTTAGCCTACCCATTTCTACCTATAACCCTATAGTATTCTGTACTATACTATGCTTTACTATGGTATTCTATACTATAATCTATGCTCATTCTCTTTTACTTGGCGGAAATTTGAGCCCCTTGAGCAGCTGATGTCTCGAAAAGTATAAGAAAAATTAGAAATTACTATGTCTCTGCGTCATATTATTGCCAAGATTCCATTATTAACAACATATATGACTATAAAAACGATCTAATGGCTGAGAAATTAAGACGGGAACAAGCCATTTTCTCGCCAGCTTAATAAATATAGATTACAGTATCATATTCTATAAGGTATCTAATCTGGCGTTGTGCTCCCTTACATTGTCCTACTCTGCCCTCCCACCTTACCCTGCTGCTTTTTGTCCTACCCTAACTTGCGTATGTCCCTCCCTGTCCTTCCCTGCCCCACCCTGTCCCTACCCTGCCTCTCCTTCTCTGCCCCACCCTGTCCCTACCTGCCCCACCCTGTCCCTACCCTGTCCCTACCCTGCCTGTCCTTCCCTGCCCCACCCCCTGCCTGCCCAACCCTGTCTCTACCCTGTCTGTCCTTTCCTGCCCCACCCCCTGCCTGCCCAACCCTGTTTGTCCTTCTCTGCCACACCCCCTGCCCCACCCTGCTTTGTCCTCTCATGCCCCACCCCCTGCCTTACCCTGCTTTCCGATGTCCTGCATGGAGACTCGGCTAACCCCCGCCATATTGGTGCCACTGGTACCATCAGACTCTCTTCGGATCTTGTACAGTTCCGGACAGATCAAACAGCAACGCCCCGTCCACCAGCTGTATGGTGTGGGGCTCTGCGGATTTGGTAACACTGGCAGGAGGTGGGAGGGATGTGGGTGGATGATGAGGGGAGGGATGTGGGGGATTTAGGGGGGGAGTGTGGGAGGGTGAAGAGGCAGTAATCATGGTATGGCTGGTGGGAGGGGGCAAACGAGTGACGGGGTAAAGGAGAACAGAGTGACAAGCAAATTTTCCTGTAGAACAAGCTACTCCCACAGGATTTTAAATTACACACACCTACAATATCACTGTATGCTACATTTAACAACTATGTCCTAACATGGTATTACATGTCATAACGATTGTTTTGCCCCCTCCCACCAGCCACACCATGATTGCTGCCTCTTCACCCTCCCAATTCCCCCCTAAACCCCCCACATACCTCCCCTCATCACCCACCCACCCACATCCCTCCCACCTCCTGCCAGTGTTACCAAATCAGCAGAGCCCCTCACCACATAGCGGGTGGACGAGGTGTTGCTGTTTCATCTGTCCGGAACTGTACATGATAAACATAAAATATCACCGAATTGCTGGATCATTACGGCACCATAATAGATAGGTAGGTAGGTAGGTAGGTATAATAGCATGCCATGATAAATCTCTGATCTCTCTGACTACATGATCTCTACCTCTGCCTCACCCCTCCTTGGTATTTCCTGCTTCTGACGTCCTACAGGGAGAGCCTGTTTGGGGTGTGTTCTCGATCCCCTTCTCCCTCATATGTAGCCCCTATTAATTTTGACATTTTAAGATGTTTGCTCTATTAGTTTGGCGATTTTCAGAAGTTTTGTTACCGAAAAATGTACTAAGTTTATCTCGAAGTCCGAGTCTGCCTGCCCTATTCTACTTTATTCTGCTCTTCTTTATTCTACTTTATTCTGCTCTGCTCTATTGTATTTTATTTTGTTCTTCCCTATTCTACTTTATTCTATTCTGCTCTTGCCTATTATATTTTAATCTACTCTGCCCTATTCTACTTTATTCTGCTGTCATATTATACTTTATGCTGCTGTCCTATCCTACTTAGTCTACTCTGCCCTCTTCTACTTTATTACCATATTAGTCTTTATTCTACGCTACCCTATTCTGCTCTATTCTTCTTTATTCTGCTGTACCCTTTCCTGCCGTGCCTCCCTCCTCCCCCCCACTTGTATATACCCCCTTGTGTTATTATCCACCCCCACAACACTTAAAGTTCATCCCACCTCTTTACTACACTCTGCTCTTTAAATTGTCACTCTCTGCTTTTTTACTGTCTCTTTCACTTATCTTTTATTTATCTCTTTCTGTTCTTTTACTGTAACGCTCTCTCTTTCTTTCTCTTCTCAGCTCTTCTCTTTTATTTATCTCTTTCTGTTCTTTTACTGTAACGCTCTCTCTTTCTTTCTCTTCTCAGTTCTTCTCTTTTATTTATCTCTTTCTGCTCTTTTACTGTAACGCTCTCTCTTTCTTTCTCTTCTCAGCTCTTCTCTTTTATTTATCTCTTTCTGTTCTTTTACTGTAACGCTCTCTCTCTTCTCAGTTCTTCTCTTTTATTTATCTATTTCTGTTCTTTTACTGTAACTCTCTCTCTTTCTCTTCTCAGTTCTTCTCTTTTATTTATCTATTTCTGTTCTTTTACTGTAACGCTCTCTCTCTCTTTCTCTTCTCTTTTATTTATCTATTTCTGTTCTTTTACTGTAACGCTCTCTTTCTCTTCTCAGTTCTTCTCTTTTATTTATCTATTTCTGTTCTTTTACTGTAACGCTCTCTCTCTCTTTCTCCAGTTTTATTTATCTATTTCTGTTCTTTTACTGTAACGCTTTCTTTCTCTTCTCAGTTCTTCTCTTTTATTTATCTATTTCTGTTCTTTTACTGTAACGCTCTCTCTCTCTCTTCTCTTTTATTTATCTATTTCTATTATTTTACTGTAACGCTCTCTCTCTCTCTTTCTCTTCTCTTTTGTTTATCTCTTTCTGTTATTTTACTGTAACGCTCTCTCTTTCTTTCTCTTCTCAGTTCTTCTCTTTTATTTATCTTTGTTATTTTACTGTAACGCTCTCTTTTTCTCTTCTCAGTTCTCTTTTATTTATCTCTTTCTCTTATTTTACTGTAACGCTCTCTCTTTCTTTCTCTTCTCAGTTCTTCTCTTTTATTTATCTGTTATTTTACTGTAACGCTCTCTTTTTCTCTTCTCAGTTCTTCTCTTTTATTTATCTTTCTGTTATTTTACTGTAACGCTCTCTCTTTCTTTCTCTTCTCAGTTCTTCTCTTTTATTTATCTTTCTGTTATTTTTCTGTAACGCTCTCTCTTTCTTTCTCTTCTCAGTTCTTCTCTTTTATTTATCTTTCTGTTATTTTACTGTAACGCTCTCTTTCTCTTCTCAGTTCTTCTCTTATTTATCTCTGTTATTTTACTGTAACGCTCTCTCTTTCTTTCTCTTCTCAGTTCTTCTTTTATTTATCTTTCTGTTATTTTACTGTAACGCTCTCTTTTTCTCTTCTTAGTTCTTCTC
Organism: Paralithodes platypus; assembly: GCA_032716605.1. Lineage (NCBI taxonomy): Eukaryota > Metazoa > Arthropoda > Malacostraca > Decapoda > Lithodidae > Paralithodes > Paralithodes platypus. The sequence continues at coordinate 44,242,062 of CM064508.1, forward strand.
TTTTATTTATCTCTTTCTGTTATTTTACTGTAACGCGCTCTCTTTCTCTTCTCAGTTCTTCTCTTTTATTTATCTTTCTGTTATTTTACTGTAACGCTCTCTTTTTCTCTTCTCAGTTCTTCTCTTTTATTTATCTTTTTCTGTTATTTTACTGTAACGCTCTCTCTTTCTCTTCTCAGCTCTGCTCTTTTATTTATCTTTCTGCTCTTATACTGTAACGCTCTCTCTCTCTTTCTCTGCTCAGCGCTTCTCTTTTTTGTTTTTTATCTCTGCTCTTTTACTGTATTTATCTCATTCTCTTCTCTTCTCTCTCCTGTGCTATTATCCACCCCCACAACACTTAAGGGGAGGCTGACCGTTTGTTTGGTCTATTAATTCATTTATTCATAATTATGTATTATTAGTTTCCTCCCTAGACCTCCATCAAGCTTAGAAAACACCCCCTAGACCCCCCTTCAAGATAAATTTGTACATTTTTCGGTAGAAAAATGTCCCGGCCGAAGGCCGTTTCCTCTTATAATTGCAGGCTCGCTATCGCTCGCCAGGAAATAATCGACACCTAAATGGCACGAAAGGTCTTAAAATTGATAACAAAATATGGCGAAAGGTTAAAATCGCCAAACTAATGGGCCAAACGTCTTATAATCTCAAAACTAGTGGGGCTAAACATTAGGGAGAAGGGGGTCCAGAAAAACGGTCTGCCTCCCCTTAACCCATGACAGAGGAGAGTAAAGAAAGGGCCCTTCTCTTCTCTTTACTACACTGCTCTTTAAATGGTTCCCTCTCTGCTCTTTTACTGTAACTCTCTTCTCTTCTCTGCTGCGCTACTCTTTTGTTTGTCCCTCCCTCTCTGCTCCTTTACTGGATTTTCTCTTTCTCTTCTCTTCTCAGCTCTTCTCAGCTCTTCTCTTCTCAGCTCTTCTCTTCTAGTTTTCTCTTTCTGCTCTTTTACTGTAACTGTCTCTTTCTCTTCTCAGCTCTGCTCTGCTCTTTTACTGTAACTCTCTTTCTCTTCTCAGCTGTTCCCTTTTATTTACTTCACTACTCTTTTATTTCTCTTTCTCTCTGCTCTTTTACTGTAGTTCTCTCTCTCTTTCTCTTCTCTTTTCTCTTTTGTGCTAATATCCACCTCCACAACATCTCTTTACTACGCTCTGCTCTTTTGTGTGTCACTTTGCTCTTATACTGTAATTATCTCTCTCTCTCTCTTTCTATTTCTCTCTCTTATTCTTCCCTTATCTTCTCTTTCTTGTGTTATTATCCACCCCCACATCACTTAAGGGGAGATGGTTCATTTTTGGGCGATTTCGGCATGTATTCATTATTTAGTTTCCTCCCTAGACCTCCATCAAATTAAAACAAAACATCCATTAGATCCCCCTTCTAGATTAATTTGTAAATTTTTCAGTAGAAAAATTTGCCGGCCGAAGGCCGGTTCTTCCAACATTACAGGCTCACTATCGTTCGCCAGGGAACAAATCGACACCTAAATAGCACGAAAGGTCTAAATATTGACAAAGAAATGGGACAAAAGGTCTTACAATCGACTAAGTAATGGGGCAAGCATCTTAACATCTGAAAACTAATGGGGTTAAACATGAGGGAGAAATTGGTCCAGAAAACCGGCCCAAGGTTCATCTGACCTCTTTACTACATGTAATGGTCTCTTTCTGTAATGGTCTCTTTCTCGCTTCTCTTCCGTCTGACCTCTTTACTACCGTACTCTTTTATTTTGTCCCTCTCTGCTCCTTTACTGTCATTGTCTTGTCTTCTTTTTCCTGTGCTATGTTCCACCCCCATAACACTAACTTAATGTGCATCTGTCATTCTTAGTACACTGTTCTTGTATTTCTCCCTCCCTTCTCTCTCTCTCTCTCTCTCTCTCTCTCTCTCTCTCTCTCTCTCTCTCTCTCGCTCTCGCTCTCCTTGCACCCTCGCACCACTCAATATTGATCTCGCCTCGTTACATTTTTTTTTTTTTTTTTTTTTTTTTTTTTTTTTTTTTTTTTTTTTTTTTTTTTTTTTTTTTTTTTTTTTAACTCCGCCCCCGCTCCTTTACTGTTATGTCTTCCTGCTCCTACATACGCTCTGTGAGTCATGGTTTGGAGTCAGGTATTTATTCAGATAAGCTACTCATTTTACTATTTGCTTAAGGTAAAATGTAGATATATTTGTTTATTTATTTAACCCCTTCTGTACCGGCGACGTCTTTTGTATTTTATTCTAGCTATATTTAGACCATTTTGTGCAGCTTAAGAGGGATCTGTGGTAGTAAAATGGTATAATTAAGATAGTTCGAAGCCTGTTAATTGCTGGAGGCCCTTCTTAAACTGCATTAAATCATCTAATAGTTGCCAAAAGAAAGTAAAAAAGACGTCGCCGGTAAAGAAGGGGTTAATTGATTTTTTAGTTTCCTCCCGAGACCTCCATCAAGCTTAAACAAAAATACTCCCAAGACCCCCCATTTGAGATGTTTTTTTTTTTTTTTGCATTTTTCGGTTGAAAATTTAATTTTAACCCCTTCACCACGATGACTTACTGTTTCGTCATATTCCGGTTACCATTAGACGATTTTATTTTGCTTGTAACTCAGACCACCTCAACTCCTTCAACTACCATCATCATCTCTACTGCACCTAAGTCCCATACACCCCCTCAGACCACCTCAACTCCTTCAACTACCACCATCATCTCTACTGCACCTAAGTCCCATACACCCCTCAGACCACCTCAAATCCGTCAACTACCACCATCATCTCTACTGCACCTAAGTCCCATACACCCCCTCAGACCACCTCAACTCCTTCAACTGCCACCATCATCTCTACTGCACCTAAGTCCCATACACCTGTGACCAAGTGGGGCGATACTCTTACTTCACACTCCGGACATGACTTGTATACGAACTTGCAAAGAGAGTTCGCTTTATCAATTTGTTCGAACACCGACCCGTGGTAATAACGTTCTTGACATTGTACTTGCAACAAAAGAAGAATTAATAGAGAATTTGAATGTTGGTGATGAATTCAGTAACAGCGACCATCGTACGATAACTTTCACTTTAAACTTTACTAGTAACGAACCAAATAGTAGCATCGAAAAAGTCCCTAATTTCAAGAAAGCAAACTTTCATAAACTTAGAGCTATGTTAAAGAAACTGACTGGAGCTTTTTAAATAACAATAACGACATAAATACATCGTGGAAGTTATTCGAAACCACTTACCTAAAAGCAGTGCAAGACTGCATACCATCGAAAATACGGCGTCCAGGCCATAATAATAAGCCCAAATGGTGGAATAAAGATATTTCAAACTGCCTGCTTGCTAAAAAATTTGCTAATGATAGATTAAAATCCTCACAAAATGACGAAGAACGGGTGAAATTTGTAGAGCTACGACGCAAAGCCAAAAAGTTAATTAAGCAAGCAAAAAGACCCTAGAGTTACATATTGCGAATCAAAGTAAAACAAACCCGAAAGAATTCTATATTTATATCAGAAAGAAAAAAGTAGTTACTTCAATTGTTGGACCATTAGTCGATGAAAATGGAGAATACACCAAAGACGAAGTACAAATGAGTAATGCCCTCAATACCTTCTTTGCATCAGTTTTTACAACAGAAGACCTCAGTGATATCCCTACACCATCGCCGATTCAGATTGATAATTCAGATGTTCTAAGCAATATCACCGTTACGAGAGAGAAGTATTGAATTGTTTAGATAAACTCAAGGTAAATAAAACGCCTGGACCTGATACAATCTCGCCTAGAGTTCTAAAGGAAGCTAAGAATGAGCTCTCCAAACCACTGACATTACTATTCAATAAATCCTTGCAGTCTGGAACTATGCCTGATCAGTGGAAGATAGCCAACGTAACACCGATATTCAAAAAAGGCAGCAAATCCCTACCCAGTAACTATCGTCCAATTAGCTTAACCTCAGTTGTATGTAAAATGCTAGAAACGGTCATAAGAGACTCGTAAATCACTTAGAGGCAAATAACTTACTTAAAGGTACTCAACACGGCTTTCGTAAAAAACGTTCCTGTTTAACAAACCTCTTAGACTTCTTCCACGATATCCTCAACCTCTACGATGAGAGTAAAGCTGTAGATATTATATACCTTGATTTTCAAAAGGCCTTTGACAAAGTTTCCCACAAACGTTTACTGCTAAAACTAAAAGCGCATGGAATACAAGACGGTGTGTTGAAATGGATAGAAAATTGGCTCAGCGACAGAAAGCAAAGAGTAGTCATAAACGGTAAGGCATCTAAATGGAACAATGTAAGTAGCGGGGTACCCCAGGGATCGGTACTAGGACCAATTCTCTTTCTAATTTACATCAACGACATAGATGAGGGTCTCACCTGTACAATCTCAAAATTTGCTGACGATACAAAAATTGCAAATAGCGTACTCTCAAAAGATCACGTTGACGATATGCAACACAATCTAGATAAATTGTCACATTGGGCCCAAATTTGGCAAATGAGTTTCAATGCGGATAAATGTAAAGTACTACATATCGGATACCTAAATGAGAAAGCAAACTATTCGATGAATGGCACTCAGCTTACGAATGTAAACAGAGAAACCGATCTGGGAGTAACAATATCGAGTAACCTAAAACCGAGTCAACAATGTTCAAAAGTTGTTAAGAAGGCAAACAAAATAATTGGCTTTATAGGCAGATCATTGAGCATAAATCCAAAGACGTAATCCTAACCCTTTACAATTCCTTAGTCCGCCCTCTTCTGGAATACTGCGTTCAATGCTGGTGCCCTTATTACCAAAAAGACATAAACAAGCTTAGAACGAGTTCAACGTAGAGTTACCAAAATTATACCTAGCCTAAAGAACAAACCATACGAAGAGCGTCTTAGAGAATTAAATCTATTTCCTTTAACCCAGCGCAGATTAAGAGGTGACTTAATTCAAGTGTTCAATCATCAAAGGCATCGACAATATGAACTGTAGTAAGTACTTCACTATCGACCAATCTAATTACACGCGGGGAAACGGTTGCAAAATTATTGGTAAATCTTTTAACTCACACGAATCTAAGAATTTCTTCTTCAATCGAGTTGCCAACTTGTGGAATGGGCTTCCCCGAGACGTTATAGACTGCAGCACCGTTGATTCATTTAAATTCCGCCTAGACAAATATCTCGCATCAAACCCGCGACTGACTGCGTTTGTAAATGAATAACTTTATTTTATCCTCCCCTCAGTTACTAACCCATATGTCCCCTACTAACTTCCTAGCAGTAGTTCCCTTTCCAATGTTCCCTTACCCACTCTAAACCACTGTTTGGACACTTGATCCTCAGTGTTTTTGGAGGACAAGCAGCCTAGAAGGGTCACTAGATCTGTTGTTGCTTGATTTCCTTTGTACTCCTTTGTACACCCCCTCAGACCACCTCAACTCCTTCAACTGCCACCATCATCTCTACTGCACCTAAGTCCCATACACCCCCTCAGACCACCTCAACTCCTTCAACTGCCACCATCATCTCTACTGCACCTAAGTCCCATACACCCCCTCAGACCACCTCAACTCCTTCAACTGCCACCATCATCTCTACTGCACCTAAGTCCCATACACCCCCCAGGACCACCTCAACTCCTTCAACTGCCACCATCATCTCTGCACCTAAGCCATACACCCTCAGTCATTTTCAACTGCCACCATCATCTCTACTGCACCTAAGTCCCATACACCCCCTCAGACCACCTCAACTCCTTCAACTGCCACCATCATCTCTACTGCACCTAAGTCCCATACACCCCCTCAGACCACCTCAACTCCTTCAACTGCCACCATCATCTCTACTGCACCTAAGTCCCATACACCCCCTCAGACCACCTCAACTCCTTCAACTGCCACCATCATCTCTACTGCACCTAAGTCCCATACACCCCCTCAGACCACCTCAACTCCTTCAACTGCCACCATCATCTCTACTGCACCTATCCCATACACATAATGTTAACTTGACATACGATTTATCACTATAACCCTGCCGTCTCCCCTACCTCTTTCCTGTTCACTGTCCTTTACACCCATTATCCTTTCCCTCCCCTCTCCCCTCTTCCCACCCATGCCTCTCCCCTCTCTCCACCTTTGCCTCTCCACACTCCCCACCCATGCCTCTCCTCTCTCCCCACCCATGCCTTTCCACACTCCCCCACCCTTCTTCTCTCCCCTCCCCACGTCTCTCCTCTCCCCACCCTCACCTCTCCTCACCCCTCCCCCCTCCTCTCCCTCCCCACACCATCCCCCCTCCCCATCCTCTCCTCTCCCCACCCCAACCCTTCTCATCTCCCCACCCCAACCCTTCTCACCCTGTAATATATGTATATATACAGTATACAGTATATGTTTGTTTTTTTCCTAAGTTGCCGTAGTCTCTCTCAGTGCTCCGTGGTTTTGTGTGGATTCATCTTGCTGGTGTTTCTGCACCCTGGTTGGAGACTTCGGCATCTCATATAATAATAATAATAATAATAATAATAATAATAATAATCTCCCCCAACCCCTCTCCTCTCACCCACCCCTCACCGACCTCGACCCTCCCCCTACCACTCTCCCTCTCCGCACATCTTTCCTGTTAACTCTTCCAGCCCATCCCCCCTCTCCACCCCTTCCCCCTACTCCCCCTTTATTGATTGTTGTGCAGTAGTTCCTGAGAAGAGCATTCATTCTCTCACCCCTCCGCCCCTACCACTAGGCCGACTGGAACCTCACCCACCTTTAACTCTTTTAATACGAGAGGCAGGTTTATTGTATTGCGGCTTCCACGAGGCGATTTTGTTCAGATTAATATGGAAACGTGTGAGAGTCAGAAGGTTAATTTTATTTGGTTCCTATGGGTTCTGAATCTTGTTAAATATCTTCCATTATAATATCATGACGCTTTTTATTTTTATTTTGAGACTGGCTTCCTTCAGAGGATTATATTAAGTTTATTAAGGACCTGTGAGTGCAATTGGATACTTAAAATTGATTCTTAGTATTCCTACAGACCCTTTTTACTATTAAGAAGATAATATGGTTATGTCCTAAATAAAATACGGTACCTACTTGCGTCATCATCGACCAGGACTTGATTTGGCGTCCCCTCCCCTACCCTATTATACACCACCATGTCCCGACAGCTTTATTTAACCGCATTACTCTTGTTAGGCTGTTGATATGTGTTGTTAGCAGGGTTTGCTTTTTACCGTTATGCAGATATATAGATAGAGAGTGAGTGCGTGAGTGAGATCGAGCCCTTGCACCCACTTCCATCCTTCTCGTAGATCTACTGTAAATATTAACTTTACGTGGAATAGTTTTAGCTGCCATTATAATATTCTTCAAGCTAACAAGATGTACACAAACTTATAAAGACCATATTAGTCCATTGTCCAGGGTGAACATTATCTTATTTTTTTTTTTTTTTTTTTTGCTATGTGAGTGAGGGAGACAAAAGGCAGAACTGCCTGTAGCGAGTGTCTGCCAGAGTTGAAAGAGTGACAGGGCCAAAATCAAGGGACGTTCGAGCCAAAATGCCTGGACACACGGAGTTTGAAGCAATCTATGTCATAAGAAGAGGGAAAGACTGATTCTGGGAGAGAGTTCCAGAGTTGAGATGTTGAATAGAAGAAATATTTAGAATAACGTTTCACTCTTGGATGTCAAACGAAAGCCAAGTCCATTATTTGTAGTCTTTATTATTGTCTATACAAAATAAATTATTGTTTATAGTTCAAATTATGTCTTTAAAAGTGCTAAAATGGCCAAACAATGCTATTTCATGTTAAGTTTCTTGTATTAATTCCTTTTCATATTAATTCAAGTCTTCAAACAACATTGCACCGGTTTTACTCTCTGGTTGTTAGTGTCATGTATTTGTAGCATCGATTCGCGTGTTGTATCGTATCGTATCATAGTGGTAACATTTATCATATAATTCAGGGTGTCAAACGAATACAGAGTCCTTTATTACTAGTCTTTAGCATTGTATAGCCTTTGCAAAGGTAAAATTGTGGTTTATAGCTCAAATTATGTCTTTGGCAGTTATAAAATGGCCAACACAATGCTATTTCATATTAATTTGCTTCTATTCCCTCTCATATCCAGTCAAGTATTCACACAAAATTGTTCCGGTTTGACACCCTGAATTCATATTATCGTAGACCATACCGTATAATTGTACCGTACCGTACTGTATACTAACACTAGCCTTTTATTGTATCGCATTATATATTCACATCACCGTATTATTTAGGGTTGCATCATAATCTTAACGTATTTTATTTGATCACGCCCCGGCATATTTATGTAATTTAAGGGGTTATGCTTGCTTTTTGGTCTATATATTTATATATTTATTTGTTTTTGAGTTTCCTCGCTAAACCTCCATCAAGCTTGAAGAATTGCCCCCTAGACCCCCTTTCAAGATAAATTTGTAAATTTTTCGGTATAAAAATTTCCCGGCCGAAGGCCGGTTCCTTCCAAAATTCCAGGCTCGCTTTCGCTCGCCAGGGAAAAAAATCGACACCTGAATGGCACGAAAGGTCATAATATTGACAAAGAAATGAGGTGGAACGAACGTCTTAAAATATCATTATTATGCTAAACATGAGGGAGAAGGGGGTCCAGAAAAAACGACTACCTCCCCCTTAACTATCTTCTGACATACTGTTAATCTTCCTCGATGTGCTTTGATAGTGCTGCTACCAATTATTGATCGAAATATACTTGGTTCCGCGACATCACTTATAATCGTATCGTATCGATTTCCGTATCTCTCTTGACCCGTATCGTAACTCTTGAATCATTAACCTTGACCCTCTTCTGTATCCCCCCCCCCCCCCTCTCTCTCTCTCTATCTATCTCTTCGTATTTAGTTGTTCCTCCCACCCTTTCTTCCTGCCTTCTTTCTTCCTCTTATTCCTTCTTTCAATATTTATCATAATATATTTTCTTATATATCTGTCTTTCCTGGCTTACTGCTTCCTTTCTTCGTTTACTCCTTTCTTTCTTCCTCTTTCCTTCCCTTTCTCTTCTTCCTTCCTTGTTTGTGGTCAGAAGGAAACCCCATCAGACCAACCCCCATCATCACAGCCAATATTTGCCTCTTCCACTTCCTACATTCCTTATTTATTATTATGTCTGTCCTTCTTTTCTCCCCTCTTTATTTCTTCCTTCCTTATTTATTCCTTTTTTATCCTTCCTCTTTTCTCCCCCCTTTCTTTCTTTCTTCTTACATTCCTTATTATTCTTTCGTTTTCCTTCCTCTTTTCTCCCCCCTTTCTTACTTCCTTCCTACATTCCTTATTTGTTATTTGTTATCTTTCCTCTTTTCTCCCCCTTTGTTCCTTCCTTCCTACATTCCTTATTTGTTATTTGTTATCTTTCCTCTTTTCTCCCCCTTTGTTCCTTCCTTCCTACATTCCTTATTTGTTATTTGTTATCTTTCCTCTTTTCTCCCCCTTTGTTCCTTCCTTCCTACATTCCTTATTTGTTATTTGTTATCTTTCCTCTTTTCTCCCCCCTTCGTTCCTTCCTTCCTACATTCCTTATTTACTCTTGTTATCTTTCCTCTTTTCTCCCCCCTTCCTTCGTTCTTGTCTTCGTGACCATTAGCAACCCCCGTGTATCCCTTTTCTGTCTTTCATTTACCCTTTTTCCTTCCTTCATTTATCCCCTTTCCTTCCTTCATTTACCCGTTTTCCTTTCTTCATTTATCCTCTTTCCTTCCTTCATTTATCATCTTTCCTTCCTTCATTTATCCTCTTTCCTTCCTTCATTTATCCCCTTTCCTTCCTTCATTTACCCGTTTTCCTTTCTTCATTTATCCTCTTTCCTTCCTTCGTTTATCTTTTTTCTTTCCTTCGTTTATCCTGTTTTCTTTACCTTCATTTTATCCTTTTTCCTTCATTTATCCCTTTTCCTTGATTCATTCATTTACCCTTCCTCTTTCCTCACTTACCCTTCCTTCCTTCATTTCCCCCATCTTTCCTGTCTTCTTTCCTCCTTCCCTTCGTGACCACCAGAACCCTCATCAGGCCAACACCATCATCGTAGCCATTATTTGACATTCTCCCTTCTATTGTAAACCTCGCGCCCTTTAAACCCTGTTGCCTCCCTTCCTTGATTTACCATTTGTTCCTTCCTTCAATTACCCTTGTCCTTCCTTGATTCACCATTTGCCCTTCCTTTACATGCCCATTCTTCCTTAATTTACCCTTTTTCCTTCCTTCCTTTACCCATTTTCCGTATCTCTTGCCTCACTTCCTTCTTCCCTTCGTGATAGTGGTCATCAGGACATCCCCCATCAGGACCCCCCCCCCCCCCCATCAGGACACCCCCCAGCAGGACACCCCCCCAAGAGGACACCCCCCATCAGGACACCCCCCCCCAACCATTATCACCTTACCTTAGCCATCATTTACCTTCTCACTTCTATGTCATCCTCACGCCCTTTAAACCCTTGGTACACTCCTTTCCTTCCTTTATTCACCTTTTCTCACTTCCTTCACATGCCCTTCCTTCCTTCATTTCCCCTTTCACATGCCCTTCCTTCCTTCATTCATTCATTTTCCCGTCTTTCCTTCCTTCCTTCTTCCCTTCGTGACCATCAGGAGAACACCATCACCGTATAGCCAATATTTACCTTCCCACTTGTATGTCATCCTCGCGCCCTTTAAACCCTGTTGCACCCCTTCCCCTTCTTTCCTACCTTCATTCTCCCTCTTTCCTTCCTTCACATGCACTTCCTTCTATCATTTCCCCTCTCTTCCTTCATTCCGTCTTCCTTGTATCATTTACCCTATCTTCCTTCCTTCGTGACCGTCAGGAAGCCCCCATCAGGCCAACACTATCACCGTAGCCAATATTAATTTTACCTTTCCACTTCTATGTCATCCTCACGCCCTTTTAAGACAAGTTTCACCACCGATTTTACCTTTCCTTCCTTCATATCCCCATCTGTCTTTCCTTCCTTCCTTCCTTCATATCCCCATATTTCTTTCCTTCCTTCCTATCCCCGTCTTTCTTTCCTTCCTTCCTTCATATCCCCATATTTCTTTCCTTCTTTCCTTCCTTCCTTCATATCCCCATCTTTCTTACCTTCTTTCCTTCCTTCATATCCCCATCTTTCTTTCCTTCTTTCCTTCATTTCACCATTTTTCCTTCCTTCCTTCCATTTTCCCTTCGTAACCATCCGGCCAACACCCCCACCGTAGCCAATATTTACCTTGCCTCTTCTATGTTATCCTCACGCCCTTTTACGACAAGTTTCACCACCGATTTTACCCTCCACTTTTATTGGCAACTTTGGCCCTTTTCCTCGGTGTAAACTGTCATCTAAACCTTATGATATGCTGTTAAGCTGGTATCACACGAGCGCCTTTTTCACACAACATCCTCAACACTGGACTGGCAGCTTATGAGGTCAACATTTAGAATATTTTGGTCACCTAAATTCATCTAGCAAACAGTCTATAGTCTATTAGCTGTAAGTAGGCGATACATCATGACCACCTCTAACCTCTGTAACTCAAACACGACTAGAGTATTCGAGCTAATATTTCTACCATTTGGGAAGAGTTGGTCAAAGAATAGACTTGGAAATTTACAGCCAATTTGTTCTAGCCCTTTTTGAGGTACAGAGGATAGAGTTCATGATTTATCGCCTACTTACAGCGAATCGACTATAGTTTCCAATACCAGTGCAAAATATTCCAGAAATGTTGCCAGAAAAATGTTGATATCAAATGTTGACCATGTGATACCGGCTTTAGTAGTTATTCATATTATATTGTGTTTTTAGAGTTGAATCTGGCGTACCTAATTTATGGCGGTGTCACACGAGTTATTTTTCCGTCAATTTGTCCGGGCAATTGTAGTCTGGCAGCTTCAAAATGTAAATTTCCTAAGTATTTAACTACTTAACAAAATGTACCTTCGATCTAGTTTCAGATTTCAATGCGAAAGAGCCTCAAATATACATAACTTGCTTGTCGAAAATTGCCGGACAAAGTTTTCGTTGTTCGTATGATACGGTGATAAGTATTCTATCAACTAGTAATAATATTTTCTCTTCACGCGTGTTCATGTACCTTTCCACCGTTTCAAATAGTTTTTTTTCCCACCTCTCCTCTTTTCATTCACTCATGCTCCACCCCGTCAAAGCAATTTCCACCCCTCAATGTTCTGCCTTTTCAAACCATATTGCACTCGTAAATCATTCTTTCGTTCAGTATCCATATTCCCATACCATATGTCAACCATCTAAAAAATTGTTGGTACACTTCTTTCAACACCCTATTCTGTCCAACTTTCTAACCCAAGAGTGAATATGTATTATCTGTCTGTACTTCACTACCGTATTAAGCTTTGTAACTCGCTTCCTCACGTTAACTTTCCCCCTCAGACAATACGCCCCCCATCCTCAGTCTATCCCCCCCCCCTCCCTTCCTTCTTATGACTCGAAACCCCTCAAGTATAATATGTCATGACAGTTGAATCTACTGTACCTTGAATCTGATTAAATGTTAAGGGGGGTGACCTGCTTTTTGTTCTCTCCTTTTCTCTCTTTCTCTGGCTTGTATCCATTCGGCCCCATTCAGCCTATTGTTTTAAGACATTTATCCCCATCCAGGTGTAATTTTTGTACTGGTGAGCGGTAGCGAACCAGCATATTTTTTAAATGTTTTTGACAGCAGGCTAAATTTGTACATATTTCGTTAGAAAAATTTCTCCGGCGAAGCCGGATTTCTTCATATAATGCTGGCTCGCTATCGCTCGCCAGGAAGAAATCGACACCTAGATGGGGATAAACGTCTTAAAATAGTTGGCTGAATGGGGCCGAATGGATACAAGCCAGAGCAAGAGAGAAAAGGAGAAAAATAAAAAAGGCAGGTCACCCCTTAAAGGCATTTTTTTGTCAATCTAGACAAATAAATCAATAAATCTCTTCCGTTTTCCCTCATTGAGTTCCCAACCTTTCAAAGCTTATTATTTTCCCTCCCTCTCTGTCTTAACATCCACTGGAGTGTGTGTTAACACCTGACCCTGACACCCTCGATTCCCCCCAAGCCTATTCTTATAACTCACCCTCGACCTCAAAACACACCATCACCACCACCATCTAGGGCAGGAGGATTGATGGGCCGATGGAGGGAGTGTGTCTGGGGCCTCTATAAAAAGCCAGGGGTACAGTATACTGTGAAATGGAATAGTAGTAAATAATATATATATATCTATCTATTGCCTGATGCCGTGATCCCCGAAGGGGTGGCCACGAACGAACCGCCCCCATGCACCTCTTTCCCCAGTCAGTCGACGCCCCTCCCCCCAACCAGCACCGCCTTCGTTCATATACTTCCTCACTCTCTCTCTCTCTCTCTCTCTCTCTCTATATATATATATATATATATATATATATATATATATATATATTTGTTTTAATAGTGTGTGTGTGTGTGTGTGTGTGTGTGTGTCTGAGCTACACCATAGTATAATAACGGTATATATATATATAATGCAATTAATAGGGATATACTGTATACTCAGATGAATACGTAGAGTAAGTTATAATTAAAAGTATGAGCCACCACTCAGAAAAAAAGAAAGTCATAACAAAAATACATAGTTGAAATAGTTAGGGAACGAACTGAAGCCGTAAAAGTGACCTTTGAAACGCGGCACCAACAAGAAATAGGTACTTTTATGTTATAGAATGTTTGTACACATATTTGTGTGTTATAATGGTTTCAACATGATAAAGTTGAAGTTGTTGATTTTTTCATGTGTTCATTTTTTGTGACGGGTTGTATACTGTATAGGTAATGGCCTCTCTATTTATATGTTATCTAAATGGGATTGTGATCATATTATTATTATTTATTTATTTTTATTTTTTCTAGTATACGGCTCACTGTATGATGACGGTATTTATCACTGTTCTATTAAGGGGAAGTTTGTTTTTTTGTTTTTTGTCTGGACCTCCTTCTCCGCCATCTTTAGCCCCATTAATTTAGAAATGGTAAGACGTTCGCCCCGTTAGTTTGGCGACTTTAGGACCTTTCGTCACATTTCTTTGTCAATTTTAAGACCTTTTGTGCCATTAGGTGTCTATTTTTTTCCTGGCGAGCGATGGTGAGCCTGTGATTTAGGAGAATCGGCCTTCGCCCGGGACATTTTTTACCGAACAATGTACAAATTTATCTCGATGGGGGGTCGTTGGGGCATTTGTTCAAAGTTTGATGGAGGTCTAGAGCACTAACTAAAACCCTCCCCTTAATAGGCCTACTAATAGTATTTACAATAATAATTGTCGACGTCGTAATGACTTTATGATTTGTTTTAATTCATTGTGACTGCTGCCGAATATATTCCAGTTTTACCCTATTCCGCCTTCCCTGTGAATGTTGGTATTATACTGGCCCGGTCATAGGTAAGTGGTGTATCATGTTTCCCAGGACTCCGCCTTGTATGCCACAGAAGGGAGGGAGGGGGGGGGGGGGGCAGTTTTTATCCTGCTCTGGTAAAATGCACGGAATACTGTAAAATCTTAAAAGCCGCGAACTGTATCGTGAAAGTTTATAGACAATTAATATAATAAAGACTATATGGTTAAATGCACATTGGAAAAGGAACAGATCTTTGTGTCTTGTATCAGTCACATCATCTTCTGTTGTTTCGTATATGTGAGAGAGAGAGAGAGAGAGAGAGAGAGAGAGAGAGAGAGAGAGAGAGAGAGAGAGAGAGAGAGAGAGAGAGGTGTATGAGTGCATCATAGTGATTCTGGTTAACGCATCATAACATCATAACACTGTAACACCTCATCCATCACTCTCTTCAAAACAACGCAAGCTTCTATTATCCAACCTTTTGTTATTCATATCATCCTCTACTGTTAATCATGGGTTTAGTGAGTGTGTATGAGTGTGTGTGCGTGTGTCTGTTGGGCCTATGCATGTGTGGTGAGTGTTCTGTATTATATGGTCGTGTGTGTTGTGACTGTGTAAGTGTATATGA
>CM064508.1:44260756-44265756 GCA_032716605.1 Paralithodes platypus
CCCTCTCTCCTCTACTAGCCCTAACCTCGCCCCCCTTCTACCCCCTACCCCTACACCCCTCTCTAGCCTAACCTCTCCCACCCCTCTACCCTTCTCTTTACCTACCCGCTATCCACCTACCGCCTTCTCTCTAGCCTAACTTCCCCCCCCTTCTACCCCTCCCCATTCTCAACCTACCCCCCGCCCCACCCCCTGACCCTTTTCTTTAGCCTACCTCTCCCACCCCTCTACCTAACCCCTCTCTCTATCCTAACCTCATCTAGCTCTTCTAAAAACCCCCTACCCTACTACCATACCCCCCTACCCTCTCTCTAGCCTAACCTCGCCCCCCTTCTACCCCCCACCTCCCCCTCTCTTATACACCAGCTGGGCCTGAGTCACTGGTCTGCACCCCTCCCGTCCCGCCCTCCCCCTGACCCCTCTCCTCCTCCCCCCAACCATTCAAAGCCAGTCCACGCCACCCCCATCCCCCCCCCACCCCCACCCCCCCTCCCCTCCACCCCCCCTATCCCTCAATACCACAGGGCCACTCCTCTTTCTTGCACCTTTCCTCCAAGTGCACTGTAGGGGCCCTTGCTCAATTTCCTTAACCGAGGGATTTTGTTTTTTTATCTATTTACACTTTAAGGGCCCACCTCGTTTTTGTTTCTGTCTCTCTCCCTCTTTCTCTGGGTTGTATCCATTCGGCCCCATTCAACCTACTGCTTTAAGACGTTTATCCCCATCCAGGTGTTGAGTTTTTCCTGGCGAGCGGTAGCGAGCCAACATGCCTATTTGTTTTAAATGTGGTTGACAGCAGGCTAAATTTTTAAATTTTTCGATAAAAAAAAAAAAATCTACGGTGAAGCTGGATTTCTCCATACAATGCTGGCTCGCAAAAAGAACATCTGGATAGGGATAAACGTCTTAAAACAGTAGGCTGAATGGGGCCGAATGGATACAAGCCAGAGAAAGAGAGAAAAGGAGAGAACAAAAAAAAACAGATCACCTCCCTGAAGGTTTGATAGAGATGATAGGCTTATATAACTATAAATACTAAGGGGTTCTTCCTAAGCTGTATTATAGTGTCTAACAATAGCTAGAACACAACATATCGTACACCGTGTACAGTCGCGCTTAAATAGTGTTTTGGTCCCCTTGGCAACCCAGTATGGGTTTTGATCAATGAATTGGTATATGGGGCGACTATCTAAGGCTTTCATTGGCAATTTCTTTCATTTCTTCATATCGAATGAGATATACAAACATGTTCCTACACTTACCGGCTCTATTCAACATCTGACAGACATTAATACAGCACAGAGCAAGCCAAACGTAATGACAGCTGGGACATGACTAAATAGCGCGACCGTACCTGTACTCATTCTACGGGGTTCTTCTTCTATACCACACAAACGACCAGACTAATCAAGTTAATATTTATACCATTTGGGAAGGGTCAGCCAGGGAATAGGTGTGGAAATTTATATTACAGGCCCGATTGGGTTCAAAAAATCCAAAGAAAAAAAGAAAAAAACCACACCCAACACCCTTGTTTGGGAGTTACAGAGGTTTGGTTCAGCAGGATTATAACTGGCCTACCAACTTGGAACAGGGTATAGTTCTCTCCTCTCCTCTCCTCTCCATTTTTACAACCCTCGTGCATTTCTCGGGGGTTTCCCCTTCTCTTTCTTGCAACTTTCTTCTATACTTCTATATTACTACTAAATTAAATGCTCCCAACGCTCGACAGGAAAACAATCGACACCTAAATAGCACGAAAAGTCTTCAATTTGACAAAGTAATGGGACGAAAGGTCTTAAAATTGACAAAGTACTGGGGCAAACGTCTTAAAATGTCAAAATTAAAGGGGCTAAACATGAGAGAGAAGGGGTCCAGTACAACCACCCCCTTCATATGACCCAATAGTTGCTACCCCTGCACGTAACCTGCACCTACTGTAGGTCACCCGATCCAAAACAACTGAATCTATTATTAAATTGAACCACGACAGGGATGAGTCCATTATGTATTGTGTGTGTTACTCAGTTACTCAGTTGCTTGTTCGTCAAGGGGAATCCACGCAATGCGAGCTAAGCTCATTATTATCGCGCCTCCTTAACTGGGAAATGTCTTGGCGTGAAATGCTGCATGTTAAGAGAGGTGTTTCATTGTATCGTTGGACATGGCGCTGTGGATGTGTGTGTGTAGCTCCAGTATTTTTATCTTAGGGGGGGGCCAATTGGCGACATATGGAAACGAAGGCCTTCGGTTTAGATCTGTACGGTACCATTTCTCGACGGACGTGACCACACGGTCCTTCCCCCGAAGGCTTCGGTTGACCAGTAGCTTAGGTTGACCAGTACGGAATAAAATAACGCCATCTCACCCTTGTAAACCGATCACCAACCCCAGATGGGACGGTCACAACTTCGTCCACTTACCACTATCTATCTATCGTATCTATATGCTCAGAGGCCCAATCCCCATGTTTGGGTGGGTATCCGACTCAAGACAGAGCAAGAACAGGGAAAACACAAAAAGTCAAAACCATAAAACAAACAAAATAAACACAGATAAAAAAACAAACTCTCAACACATCCATGTCACCCCATAAGATACCCCTAGCCACGGGGCCAGGGGGTTGACCAAGGTCGCTCCAGCACCCCCCCTTAAAAACCCACGGCCCCTGACCACGCCGGATGAGGTTCCGATTCTCGATCATCCGGCCAGGCTACCTTGCAGCGGAGCCCAAGCCACAAGGCCCTCCCACCCACCACACTTCCAGGCCCAAACACCCCTTCATATTAATGTTCTCCTCCCTCCCCCGGGCCAGGCGCCTGATGGACGTATGTATCTAGTCCACCTTAGCAAACCAGGGTCCTATTTATACTGGCATTGTTTAACAGAGGCACAACCGTTAGGAGACTTGCCCAAAATTTTCTCCTTCCTCCGCACGGGTCTCTGAACCCGTTGACCTTCTGGATTGTGATCCAGTACGCTCTATCAGTTACGCCACGGGGAGGTGTGAGAGGTGAGGGGAGAGAAGAGAGAGAGAGAGGAGAGAGATAGAGGAGAGAGATACGAGAGCAGAGAGAGATAGAGATGAGAGAGAGAGATAGGAGAGAGAGGAATGATGCAGCGCAGTGTTGTATAGTTATCATGCCGGTAGCCTATACCGGAGTTTTACCCGTAACTGTAGGTTAGTAGGTCCTCCTCGTCTCACTCTCGTCCTCCGGCTCATCTCTCTCAACACTTCTCGTCCTCTCCAGCCTCTCTCGTCCTCTCTCTCTTCCGCTTACCTCTCTCAAAGTTACAATTAATTGATTTATATTGCCTAATGCTCACTTTCGTTCCTCTCTTCTCTCTCATCTCTCTCCTCTGCTCCTACACATAGTTACAATTAATTGGATTATATGCTATGCCTGCACTTTCGTTCTCACTGCTCTCTCTCCTCTCTCTCTTCGTCTACACAAAGTTACAATTAATTGAGTTATATTGCATATGCTCACTTCTCTGTTCTCCGGTTTCGTCGTCTCTCTCTCTCTCTCTCTACACAATAGTTACAATTAATTGATTATATGCATATGCTCACTTTCGTTCTCTCTCTCTCTCTCTCTCTCTCTCTACACAATAGTTACAATTAATTGATTATATGCATATGCTCACTTTCGTTCTCTCTCTCATACAATAGTTACAATTAATTGATTATATGCATATGCTACACCTATTCGGGGTTTTCCCTCTGTCGTTCGCTCCTCTCTCTCTCTCTCTCACACACATACACACGCACTAGTTACAAATAATTGATTATATGCAAATGATCGCTTTCGTTCTCTCTCTCTCTCTCTCTCTCTCTCTCTCGTCACTTCTCATCCTCTTCCGATCTCTCGCTCTCCTCCGTCTCTCTCTCTCTCTCTCTCTCTCTCTCATTTATTGGCTACATATTCGCTACCATTTCCAAACGTTATATTTCCTCAGCGACCACTTTCACTCTTTTAATCCCTCAATACATCTTTCCAATCTAGTTAACCACCTCTTTGAACACATTCATCTGTTTTGTACGACTCCGTTGTAAGGGGGTGTTTTGTCTGGACCCCTTTCTCCCGCATGTTTAGCCCAATTAGTTTTGATATTGTAAAGACCAGTTCACCAAAAATAATAAAAATAAGAAAAAAAAAAAGAAAAAAAAAAGCAAAAAAAAAAAAAGGGAAAAAAAGGACAAAAAAAAGAAAAAAAAAAACCAAAATTAGTTTGTCGATTTTAAGAAATGTCGCCCCATTTCTTTGTCAATGTTAAGACCTTTCCTGCCAATTCGGTGTATTTTTCCCGATTTTACTCCTCCGCCGCCGCCTCGTTTCCAAACTGCCCTATAAGGACCAATAGGTTTGTTGCAATTTGAAAGTCCTTAAGGGAAGATGGTCGGTGTTTTCCCCTGGGCCCCGGTGGTACGTCTCCCTCATGTTTTTCCCCCATTACATTGGTCAGATTTTAAGACGTTTCGTGAGGGGGGGGGGGTCCCATTACGTTTGTGGCGATTTGGATTATTTAGGTGTCGATTTGGATTATTTAGGTGTCGATTTGAAATTTAGGAGGAACCGGCCTTCGGCCGGTAATTTTTTTTTACCGAAAATGTACAAATATATCTTGAAGAGGGATACTGGGATTGTTATTTTAAGTTTGATGGAGGTCTAGGGAGGAAACTAAAAAAAAGACACATGTATACCAGACAAAAAATCTACCAAAATATGAATCATCCCCCCTTAATATTGCCTCCTCCTCCTCCTCCTCCTCCTCCTTTACTTCATCATCCTCTTCCAGTGAGTGGTGGGTGGGGAGGAACTTTATGCTTTACTATCCTTTTCTCTACCTAGTAGTTTTAGTGGATTTATTTCAATTTATGGTAAATTGAATCCCTTAGCAACTGATATCTCGATTCTTCATGGATAAATATGACACTGCTATGTCTCTGCGTCATATAAATACCAAACATTTATTAAAAACATATTCCGGTATAAAAT
>CM064508.1:44268256-44277183 GCA_032716605.1 Paralithodes platypus
AATTGAATGGCTACCTCACTCATTTGGTCTTCGTAGCCCAAGCAATTTCGCCAATTAGTTCACCGTGTATCACAAAATTTCCTCCAGAAATTCCTGTCCACGGGTGTACCTAATTTAGCGTAACGTTAAGGGATTTTTTTCTGGATCCTTTTCTCCCTCACGTTTAGTTATAAAGTTTCAAGCCATTCACCCGATTAGTTTGGCTATTTAAAGTCCTTTTGTGACATTTAGGTGTCTCTTTTTCCTGGCGAGCGATTGCCAGCCAGCAATTTAGAAGGAATCGGCCTTTGGCCGGGGCACTATTTTACCGAAAAATGCAAAAGTTTATCTCGACGGGAGGTCTTTCTAAGGGTAGTTTAATAAGCTGGATGGTGGTCTAGGGAAGAAACTAAAACCAATAATAATAATAAGTAAATATATTAAATAAATAAATATATAATAATTGATAAATAAATTATAACCACTCCTTAACACCGTAATCTATTATTTGAACTGTGACTTTCTAGGTAAGCGGCTAGGGTGTTACTTTACTTGTACACGAACACCCATAAATGAAAGGTCAAGATAATAATAGCTTTATGGAACTGGATACGTATTACTAAATCAGATGGGATATTAATAGAAAGCTCTGTCTTCTTGTGATACGGTAGTACAAATCCAAATGATTAGTTTTAACATAAATATGGAATAAATAGTGATATTAAATGATACGGTCCAAAATTGTACACGCACTACCAAGCACAGAATATACTACACACACAATAATACAAACACACACAGAGTAAAATATACACATACGGTCTATACAAATTTCACTTTACGAGAACCCTTATAATTTCCCTTTATAACTCACCTTCAAATATCCCAACTACTTGATGAACCAATGAGAACCAAGGGCGTATTCCAACAGCCAATAACAACCAGAACACATTGCCTGAGACTCATGCATGCACGCACTCCAACACGCTATGATCCTTACCTGGGGACAGAAAAGAAAACCGATTAGTCTGGTTATTTCACTTTCACTAATTAAAACAAATATATATAAAATTACATACGTGTAAACATCAATTAAAATAAAGTATATATATATACTGTATAATTAATTATGCTGTATACTGTATAATATTATATACAGTATATATGATTTGTGAACGGGAATATGTTACCCCGTAGAGTATATAACACAAACATATAATACAGCCTCCTCAGGTTAATGGGTACTAGGTAGATATATAAATAGAGAGATAAACAAATATAGATAGATAGAGCGAGAGAGATAATAAGAGGTAACTCCCGCATCCAAACCCAGCCAAGCAATACGGCGCTGCTGGATTACCACACACCGCGGACCGAAAACTCCCGATACTGGCAAAAACAGCGAGAGAGACATAAACAATGGCTGACGAAGCACTCTCCAGATTTCTTTTGTTAGGGTTGTAATGAATGCTCTGATTACCGAAGGGGGGGGGGGGGGATTACGGTCATGCGGCGCGTATTATTATTAGCCCTCTCGTTCATATTATACTGTAGAGACAGAGGGTGATACTCTTTTAAGGAGATTTTTTTTTTTTACTTAAGAGGGTTTTTTCTGGACCCCCTTCTGCCCCATGTTTAGCCCATTTGTTTCGATGATTTTAAGACGTTCGCCCCATTAGCTTGACGATTTTCAAACCTTTCGCCCCATTTGTGTCAATTTGAATGCCTTTCGTGCCAATAAGGTGTCAATTTTTCCCTGGCGAGCGATATCGAGTAAGTAATTTAGGACGATTCGGCCTCCTGTTGAAAAATTTACAAAAAGGGGGTCTTGGAGTTATTTTTGTTAAGCTTGATGGATGGTCTAGGGAGCAAACTAAAATCTCCCCTTTATGACTGTGTGGTGAGTATTATTAGTCCTCTCGTTCATATAGAGAAAAATCTGGATGGTTTTCTTAAACACATCTTTCCCTTCGCAGCGGAATTAGGCCTAATGGAGATTTACGGCCGTGTGATGTTTATCATCAGCCCTCTCGTGCATATAAAGACACTCTGGCTGGTATTCTTAAGGGGAGATGGGTCGGTTTTCTGGACCACTTTCTCCCTCATGTTTAGCCCCATTAGTTTTCAGATGTTAAGATGTTTGCCCCATTAGTTAGTCGATTTTAAGACCTTTCGCCCCATTTCTTCGTCAATATTTAGACCTTTCGTGATATTTAGGTGTCGATTTTTTCCCTGGCGAACGATAGTAAGCCTGTAATGTTGGAAGAACCGGCCTTCGGCCGGAATTTTTTCTACCGAAAAATGTACAAATTAATCTAGAAGGGGGATCTAATAATGTTTATTTTTTTTAAATTTGATGGAGGTCTAGGGAGGAAACTAGAAAAATAATGAATACATGCAAAAATCGTCCAAAAAGTGAACCATCCCCCCTTAAAACAATTCTTTACCTTCGCAGCGCCTTTAACGGACGAAATCGAAAAATTGCTTTACCTCGAGATATGAGAGTGCTAATCCGTGTAGTATTCTCCGTAAACAACACTCATTCCCACAATACTTGTTCGGTATTAGGCGCTGCGAAGGGCAATATACAGTATGTTTAACCCTTAGAGAGATGACGCATTTATTGTCTGTTGGCTGGCTATTGTTAGACGATTTTATTATGAGAGAGAGAGAGAGAGAGAGAGAGAGAGAGAGAGAGAGAGAGAGAGAGAGAGAGAGAGAGAGAGAGAGAGAGAGAGAGAGAGAGAGAGGAGAGAGAGGAGAGAGAGAGAGAGAGAGAGAGATGCGAGAGAGAGCGAGAGAGAGGAGAGAGAGAGGAGAGAGAGAGAGAGAGAGAGAGAGAGAGAGAGAGAGAGGGGGGGGGGGGGGGGAGGTGTACAGTATGTGTGCATGCGTGCCTGTGTAGTTTATACTGGTATGCCAATGAATAATAAGCAGAAGTTGTATTTTTCGCAGGATTCCCCGAGTTACAAGAATATATCCATGATTCCGAGCTGAACGTACAAGCTGATTAACCCTTTCTGTACCAGTGCCGTCCTTTTAATTATATTCTCGACACTATTATGCGATTTTATTCAGTTTAAAAATGGCCACTAGCAAATAAAAGGCTTCGATTATTTCGCTTAATCATTTATGCCACCACAGATCCCTCTTAAACTGCACACAATCGTCTAAATATAGCTAAAATAAAATAAAATAGACGTCGCCGGTACAGAAGGGGTTAATTCCTTAGCAGATGATTTTCCGATACTAAACCTCTTCAGTACCGGTGACGTCTTTCCAATTGGATTTCAGCTACATATAGACGATTTTGTGAAGCTCAGAAAGGATGCATGGTAGCTAAAACAATTAATTCAGATAGTATGTAGCCTTTTACTTGGCAGACGTCCTTCCTAAGCTGGATATAATCGGCTAACAGTTGCCAGAATATAATACAAAAGGATGTCACCGGTACTGAATAGGTTAATGAAAAATATACCGTATGAAACTACTACGCCTTTTAAAGAAGAAGCTTCCTATTAATGGTAAGTTGCCATAATTGACCACTTGCGAGTTTCAGGCTATAAGGAAGTTGGAGCCGTGAACATCGATATTAAACAGAAATACAATAATAATTTAAGTTTCTGATGGATAAATGGTATGTTGAATTGGGCTTTATGTATTTATATATGTACTACGACCGTATTCTAGCGGTAAATGATGTTAAATATCATAGTCTACAGCTCTAACTTCCCTATAGAACGAAACTTGCAAGTCGGCAAAGCAACACAATCTTCATAATAGCTAAGTTCATGAACATTTACTGTCAGTAAAAGGGACGTTCTCTTTCTAACTTTCGCCGCATTTCCTTGTCAATTTTAAGACCTATTGTGCCATTTAGGTGTCGATTTGTTCCTGGCTAGCGAAAGCGAACCTGCAATGGAGGAGGAACTGGTACGGCCGGGTGAAAAAATTATAAATTTATCTCGAAGGTGGGCCATGTGGGTAATTTTATAAGCTTGATGAAGGTCTAGGGAACAAACTTGAAAACCTCCCCTTAAAACCCAACACTAATCTGGTTACGTATTAAGCTATAGTCTATTTGCTGTAAGTGGGCGAAAAATCATGACCTCTAACCTCTGTAACTAAAAAACGACTACAGTAATCGAGCTAATATTTCTACCATTTGGGAAGAGTCCGTCAAGGAATAGATGTGGAAATTTACAGCCAATTTGCTATAGCCTTTTTGAGTTACAGAGGATAGAGGTCATGATTGATCGCCTACTTACAGCGAATAGACTATAGCAACCACAGTTATTCCGATTGAAGTATAAGTTTACAACATCCATATGAACTTCTCATATGAACATAAGAAAAGGGGTCTGCAGAAAGCCGATTGGCCCACACCCGGCAGATCCCTCTCACACCCAACCCTAATTATAGGCCCAACTCACTAACACCATGAGGACCGACCTCACCACAACGGTCAGAGGTCAGAAAACGGGGTCTGCAGAGCGTCGATTGGCCCACACCCGGCAGATGCCCCTAACACCCAACCCATCTCGTCCATATGCCTATCTAAAACATATATAAAACATCTACACTATTGGGAGCGTTTAAGAGCACTGAATCTGTACTCACTGGAACGTAGAAGAGAACGTTACCTAATAATATACACGTGGAAAATCGCAGAGGGTTTAGTACCAAACCTACATACTCCGATAGTCATGAAATTCAGTGATAGGAGAGGATGGGAATGCGAAATCCCCCGGATGAATAACAGGGGTGCTATGGGGTCTCTGCGAGAGGGCTGGTTATCACACAGAGGCCCACGTCTCTTCAACAAACTCCCACGGCGAGTAAGAGACATGAGGGACATCTCGTTAGACAACTTCAAGAGAGCCCTAGATGTCGAACTGCAAAAAGTGCCAGAGGAGCCCATCCTCGCAAGGGAGCGAGCTGTCGCTTCAAACAGTCTACTGCACCAAATCACCACCCATAACGAGGGGCGTCGCGCTCCTTGGTGCCGCTAGAAGAGTGGCGAACACATCAAAAGGTATCAAAAGGTAAGGTAAGGTATCTAATTTTATCTTAAATCTCTCTATTGTTCTTGATCCCACTATAGCACTTGGTAGCCTATTCCACCTATCTACAATTCTGTTACCAAACCAATATTTGCCTATATCTTTTCTGAAACGAAATTTATCTAATTTTAAACCATTTGTTCGAGTTCTTTCGCTATCACCGAGCTTTAATACATCTTTCATGTCCCCTTTATTAATCTCACTAATCCACTTGAACAACTCTATCATATCCCCTCTAACTCTGCGTCTCTAAAGAATGTAAGACTAATTTCTTCAACCTTTCTTCATATGGAAGATTTCTAATAGGCCTAGTATGGATATTTTTTTTGTCATTCTACGTTGTACTCTCTCCAGGGAATCTACGTCCATTCTGTAATAAGGACACCAAAATTGGACAGCATAATCCATATGAGGTCTCACTACTGACAAGTAAAGTTTTAAGATAACACCAGAAATTCTGTTACTCACACTCCTAGAGATGAACCCGAGAATCCTGTTTGACTAGTTACGAAGGCTTATACACTGTTTTATAGGTTTCAAATCATTAACAAAAAAAAAATATATTTTTCTCACAGTCTGAGTTTTCTAATTCCATATTAGCTGTTTATATATTGCATTTGTATTCATCTTCCCTATCTTTAATACCTCGCATTTGTCAATGTTAAAATTCATCTGCCAATTTACTGACCATTCGTGTAAGGTAGCTAGATCCCTTTGGAGGCACTCTCGCTATCTGAAACTATTTGTTCTCCTCATTTTGGTATCGTCTGCGAATTTACTTATCCTACTAGTTATACCTAAATCAAGGTAATTTATGTATAATACAAACAACAACAAAAAAACAAAAAAAACAACAGAGGACCTAATACAGATCCTGGGGGACACCAATTTGGACTTAATACCATATATGCCGACTCTCTGCTTCCTACCAATTAGCCATGACGTAATCCATCCCAACAACGACCCACCTATTCCATGCGCCTCAACCTTTCTCCTCAATCTCTCATGAGGGACTCTGTCGAAAGCTTTACTGAAATCTAAATATATATCATATGACTTGTCATTATCTACTGCTTCATATACCTCTGAGAAAAAGCTAAGCAAATTAGTAAGGCAAGAACGTCCCTGAGTGAATCCATGCTGAGAAGAATTGATTAAGTTAAATGTTTCTAAGTGGTTTCTAATTTTCTTAGCTATAATTGACTCCAGTAACTTTCCTATGATTGATGAGAGACTAATGGGACGGTAATTGGATGCTATTGATTTATCACCTATTTTGAAGATCGGAACTACATTTGCAAGCTTCTATGCTTCTGGAACTAAGCCTGTTTCTAATGACTTGTTAAATAGAAATGTTAATTGGTAACTTAATTCATATCTGCATTATTTTAATACTATAGCATATACCTCATCAGGATCAGGCGATTTATGAGGCTTCAGTCTGTCAATTTCCTTAAGCACATAATTTCAACTTATAGTAACCGTACTTAACATATTTTCTATACTATCGTTATAGACTATACCTTACGGACTTCTGGAAACTGCCAAATTTTCATTAGTGAAAATGGAAAGAAAGTTACTATTTAATGTACTGCACATGTCTAAATAATTGTCTGTCATTTCTCCTATCGAAGTTTTAAGGGGACCTATTACATCTCTAACTTTATATATACAGTATATAGTTGGTACAAAGTTTAGGGTAATTTTTTTAGTCATTGGCTATCTTAATTTCATAATTTATCTGTGTTTTTCTAATTTGGGTAATTTTTTTAGTCATTGGCTATCTTAATTTCATAATTTATCTGTGTTTTTCTAATTTCCTTTATTGACCTGTCTTGATAGAGTCTGATAGTAAATAAGTAGATGATATTCGCCTTTTTAAATGTTTCTATATATTATTATTTTTTCCTGGAAGATCAATTAGTTTATCATTCATCCATTTTGGTTGGTTCTGTGACGACCTAAATCATATTTTGGGGATATACTGTATATTATCATCATACATACGGTACGACCTTGTCAAGTCGGAATAAACCACCGTAGCGAAGTACAGAGGCTGGCACACAGGGCCATTTTACTAAACCATGGTAAGAGGTTTCCCTACGAACTTTCCCGACCCAGATTGACCCTTATACAGAAAAGCGATAGGGGTCAATCTTGGTCAGGAAAGGTCGAAGGGAAAGCTCTTACCATGGTTTAATAAAATGGCCCACACACCCATCCCTCTCCCTAGGGGAAAGGAAAGACTCTTGCTGCTAATGATGAAAATAATTTAAGCTTCCAAGCATTTATTTGAATATTAAAAATAATTAAACAAAGTACGGTACCTGTATGTAAGAAAAAATAAATAAATAAATAAATAAATAAATAAATAAATAAATAACGTAAGATAACAATTTATAAAATAAATAAAGAATGTAATAACGAAAATAAATAGTCAGAAGAAAATCAATTAACAATGAATGAGACAAAAATACAAATATCAAATAATATAAGAACACGAACAATAAATAAATACAAATACACGACCATAAACAACAAAGCAAAACAACTGACAACATAACGGTTAAAAAAATAAAATAAATATATAAAAACAAAAATGGTGTGAGGTATTCGAGTATCGGATCCCTTGACCAGGCAATACATTACCCCCACCGTCAACCAACCAGCCCCCACCACATCAATATAATCCTTACCCCCTACCCCATAACCAACTATAGTTATCCAATATTAACCTACCAATCTATCTATCTATCTATCTATCTCCTCTGGCACATACCCCTTTTTTTTTCTTATCCTTTATTTATTTATTTATTTACTTTATTTTATTAGTTTTTTTTTATTTTTTTATTTATTGTTTTTTTATTTATATAGGCCTATATAATATTATATATATATATATTGAGAATATATCACAAATACACGTGAGCCACTAAATGTTTCTAGTCTCTCAGTGGGGATCGAACCATCGACCATCAGGACGATAGCCGACGCTTTAATCAATTACACCACGGCAGTCTAAAAGACACTCAGCCTTCTATCCTATTTATGTTAGGGAGAAGGGAAACCCACTAGGCGAATATATTTCAATTCAAACCTAGTTGTAGGATCCATATTTCCAGAATACCATACACGGATTTTTGAGTGTCCCGACGCAACTCGGGTCGAAATTGATTTCATTTAATTCTAACCCACAAAGCATGAGAGTTACAAATATTGAGAATATATCACAAATACACGTGAGCCACTAAATGTTTCTAGTCTCTCAGATGTCTAAATGTCTGTCAGATGTTGAATAGAGTGGGTAAGTATAGGAACATGCTGGTAACCGAGAAAGAAAAAGAGGAGGAAAGGAAATTACAGACAAGAGGAAAAGAACGAAACAACAATAGTAACCAACTAAAAGCAATGAACCCACAACTATAACTACAACTACCACCCCACCTACTACTACCACTACCATCACCACCACAACAATTATTACTACTACTAACACCACCACCACAACAACTAATACTAATACTACTACTACCACCACCATGACCAGCAACACAGTACAAGCCCGATATATCAAGGCAAGAGTTACGGGTTACACTATCAATATACTGGGGAGAAGGAAGGAAGGGGAGGAGGAAGGAAGGGGGGGGGAGGAGGAAGGAAGGAAGGAAGAAGGGAGGGAGAAGGAAGGAAGGATGGAGAAATATACAGTATAAATAAATAAATAAATAAATACATAAAATAAAGAAAGAAAGAGAGAAAGACAAAACAGAAAGGAAGGAAGGAAGGAAAGGGAGTATACCAGAGTGAGGAATGAAAGACAAGTGGAAGGTTAGACCAAATACTACCATTAACACCAACACTACCACTACCACCACCACCACCATC
>CM064508.1:44277283-44408406 GCA_032716605.1 Paralithodes platypus
AAGTAGCCTATTAGACGGTAGATTTTGAAATTAAATGCCTTAACTAATATAAATAAAATAATAATTGGTGGGTACTGGTAGCTATACTCTGCTTCATTTCATCTGACGGTAAATTGAATCCCTTAGCAACTCATTTCTCGATAACTAACAGGAATACTACTATGTCTCTGCTTCATATTAGTGACCAGTTTTCATACTTAACAACCAATTTTGCTACAAAACCTGCATAATAACGGAGTAATCAAGATGAAGAGATAGCAATTTACTGTCAGATGAAATGAAAGACTTTAAATAGTATTAATTGTATTATGTATAAATTTGTTTGTGTATGGTACTAACTGGACCACCAAGTACAAATTGGCTAGTCTACTGGTATCCTATACACAGATGAAGAGATAAGCAAATGGAGGTCCAGATCAATGGGCGTAAGAGCTAGGTTACAGTATGAGGGTAGGGAGATGTTAAGATTTTTCAACACAGACAATACAGTCCTTGATAATTCTACAACTTTACAACCCCTGATTTGTCGCTATTCTGTTGCTCCTAATAGGTTAATATTATTCGTAGTAGACTAAGTATGGTTCGATGATGCTCGGAAATGTATATTTGACTTGAAATAGATACATTAAAGTATTAAAAACCTTCACTAAAGTGAGACTCGTCCGCCGCGGTTTGACGACTGTACCCCCGAAACTCCCGTTTTCTGTTGACCCATTTTCTTTCGACGCACGATCTCGGAAGGTGTTTCTCGCTCTCATGCAGTACTTTTTAGTGATTTTATGTCTTCTACATAATTATTTAAAGCAGTGGGGTTCTGGGGGCGGCAGCCCCCAGGTTAGGTTAATGACAATATTGTCATCAGATGAAGCGGGTGATTGGTTTGTTTACGTTACGCGGCGTCTGCCGCGGTCCGCGAGTGTCTACCTTGCCGACTCTCATTTTCAATGGAAAAATTTATCTAACATGACAACCTAACTTAACCTCCGGCTACTTTCCACAGACTCCCACAAGTCGAATATCAGTAGGGCTTCCTGAATATGGTAAGACTAAAAAAGACTCCGTTTCGAAAGGAAAACAATGAAAATATAGGGGTTGTAAAACAGTAGATTTACCCAGTCCTTTTGAATATCTATGTGAAAAAAACCCAAGAATAACAATAACAAATGAATCAAGAGAGCATACTGTACCTCTATTTAACACTACTGTACAGTACTGCGCCGCCATTATGACATGAGATCGGATCCTCACTTTTATGGGAATCACTCGGTCTTCAAATTTAAGTACAATATGTATGCATGTACACTCGCTCCAAGAAGTATCTGCACCCCTCCGCCGATCACCTGGTGTGTACAGCTCGGTAGGGTTGGCACCTCAGCCTGCAACTATATCCATGTGTCCGAGAGGATCGTCTCTGACACATGGATCTAGTTGCAGGCAGAGGTGCCAACCCTACCGAGCTGTACACACCAGATGATCGGCATAGGGATGCAGATACTTCTTGGAGCGAGTGTACAGTAGTATGAAGAAATACCGATATTTAGCTACTAAA
Source organism: Paralithodes platypus (assembly GCA_032716605.1). Classification (NCBI taxonomy): domain Eukaryota; kingdom Metazoa; phylum Arthropoda; class Malacostraca; order Decapoda; family Lithodidae; genus Paralithodes; species Paralithodes platypus. The sequence goes on from CM064508.1 coordinate 44,278,833, forward strand.
GTACCGTAATGTAGTACCGGTATCAACAGAAAATTATTATTTTATTACAATTTCTGCCAAAAATACTATATTTACATACGGTACCGTACTGCATAGGCCTAGGCTACAAAGGCCAATACCGGTACTACAAAAAAATACTGGTAAGTCAGTTATACAAATAACATTCAAGAATTCAAATAGCCTACAGAACAGTACGGTACAATCTTATAAAAGTAGCGATACGGTACAGTTCCTTGCCCTTCCACCTTATACAGATCAACAAGTTTTTGGTTATTTTAAGCAGTTCTGGGGCGGTTGGTACAGTACTGTACTATATAATACTACAGTATAAATCAAGTTACGGTATTTCATCAACACCAAAGTGGTTAGAATCAATAGAAATGTACCATCCCAAGTAAAGGCATACGGTATGTACAATGAACAGTACAAACAATAAGACACTACATCTCACCTTCTTCATCTATCCACTTGACAGTAAAGACCTGGCCTGTGTCAAACTTGCAGATGGCTCTTATTTCCTCCTCCAGGCTCATCATTTCTAGTGATGGGGGAATGTAGGTTATGTACACCTCTCTGGAAACATAAAATACATTCAATTAGCAATATTATCATTATAATACCAGTACGGTACCGAGAGAGAGAGAGAGAGAGAGAGAGAGAGAGAGAGGAGGAGAGAGAGGAGAGTGAGATAAAGAGAGAGAGCAGAGAGAGAGAGAGAGAGAGAGAGAGAGAGAGAGAGAGAGAGAGAGAGAGAGAGAGAGAGAGAGAGAGAGAGAGAGAGAGAGAGAGAGAGAGAGAGGAGAGAAGAGAGAGGGGAAGGAGAGAGTGGGATGAGAGAGAGAGGAGAGAGAGAGAGAGAGAGAGAGAGAGAGAGAGAGAGAGAGGAGAGGAGAGAGAGAGAGAGAGAGAGAGAGAGAGAGAGAGAGAGAGAGAGAGAGAGAGAGAGAGAGAGAGAGAGAGAGCGAGAGCGAGGAGAGAGAGAGAGAGCGAGGAGAGAGAGGGAGGGAGAGCTAGGAGAGAGAGAGAGAGAGAGAGAGAGAGAGAGAGAGAGAGAGAGAGAGCGAGAGAGAGATTCTTCAATTACTGTAGGCCTGGCTAATAATCTATAGGCCTACCGGTATCTATTACCACATTTACCAGACACTTTGATCCATGAGGGGTTTGCCACAAATTAATCACCTCCGTATTTCAAGGCAATTAACTCAATTCTCTTTTGAGGGAGAGAAAAGGGGGAAAAAGACAAAAGGGAGGGTGGGAGGGAGAGAAAGTGGGGAGAGAAAAACAAAAGGGATTGAAAGAGGAGAAAAGGGAGAATAGGGGGAGAAAACAAATGGAGGGAGAGGAAATAAGGCAGAGAAAAAAGGAAGGAGAAAGATTTAAGCAAGGGAGGACAGAGACAAGGTGGGAATGAAATACTGGGGAAGAGAGAAGGGGGGAGAAAGAAAGAAGGGAAAAAGATGGAGAGGCTCGATAGGAAGAGGGGAAGAGATAGAAGGGGGAAGAGGGGAAGAGATAGAAGGGGGTAGAGGGGAAGAGATAGAAGGGGGCAGAGGGGAAGAGACAGATGGGGGCAGAGGGGAAGAGAGAGAGAAGGTGAGGGGGACAGTGGAAGAGAGAGGTGAGGGGGAAAGGGTGGAAGAGAGAGAAGGTGAGGGAACAGAGTGGAAGAGAGAGGTGAGGGGACAGAGTGGAAGAGAGAGAAGGTGAGGGGACAGAGTGGAAGAGAGAGAAGGTGAGAGGGACAGAGTGGAAGAGAGAGAAGGTGAGGGGACAGAGTGGAAGAGAGAGAAGGTGAGGGGGACAGAGTCGAAGAGAGAGAAGGTGAGGGGGACAGAGTGGAAGAGAGAGAAGGTGAGGGGGACAGAGTGGAAGAGAGAAGGTGAGGGGACAGAGTGGAGAGAGAGAAGGTGAGGGGGACAGAGTGGAAGAGAGAGACAGTGGAAGAGAGAGGTGAGGGGACATAGTGGAAGAGAGAGAAGGTGAGGGGACATAGTGGAAGAGAGAGAAGGTGAGGGGACAGAGTGGAAGAGAGAGAAGGTGAGGGGACAGTGGAAGAGAGAGAAGGTGAGGGGACAGAGTGGAAAAGAGAAAAGGTGAGGGGGACAGAGTGGAAGAGAGAGAGGTGAGGGGACATAGTGGAAGAGAGAGAAGGTGAGGGGACAGAGTGGAAGAGAGAGAGGTGAGGGGACATAGTGGAAGAGAGAGAAGGTGAGGGGACAGAGTGGAAGAGAGAGAAGGTGAGGGGGACAGTGGAAAAGAGAAGGTGAGGGGGACATAGTGGAAGAGAGAGAAGGTGAGGGGGACATAGTGGAAGAGAGAGAAGGTGAGGGGGACAGTGGAAGAGAGAGAAGGTGAGGGGACAGTGGAAGAGAGAGAAGGTGAGGGGGACAGTGGAAAAGAGAGAAGTGAGGGGGACATAGTGGAAGAGAGAGAAGGTGAGGGGGACATAGTGGAAGAGAGAGAAGGTGAGGGGGACAGTGGAAGAGAGAGAAGGTGAGGGGGACAGAGTGGAAGAGAAGGTGAGGAGACAGAGTGGAAGAGAGAGAAGGTGAGGGGACAGAGTGGAAGAGAGAGAAGGTGAGGGGACAGTGTGGAAGAGAGAGAAAGGGGAGACAGAGTGGAAGAGAGAGGTGAGGGGACAGAGTGGAAGAGAGAGAAGGTGAGGGAACAGAGTGGAAGAGAGAGAGAAGGTGAGGGGACAGAGTGGAAGAGAGAGAGAAGGTGAGGGGACAGAGTGGAAGAGAGAGAGTGGAGGGGGACAGAGTGGAAGAGAGAAGGGGAGGGGAGAGTGGAAAGAGAGAAAGGGGAGCCAGAGTGGAAGAAGAGGAAGGTGAGGTGCAGAGGGGGAGAGAGTGGAAGAGAGAGGGGAAGAGTGGAAGAGGAGAGAGAGGTGAGGGGACAGAGTGGAAGAGAGAGAAGGTGAGGGGGACCAGAGTGGAAGAGAGAGAAGGTGAGGGGACAGAGTGGAAGAGCAGGTGAGGGACAGAGTGGAAGAGGAGAGAAGGTGAGGGGGACATAGTGGAAGAGAGAGAAGGTGAGGGGGAATCAGAGTGGAAGAGAGAGAAGGTGAGGGGGACAGAGTGGAAGAGAGAGAAGGTGAGGGGGACAGAGTGGAAGAGAGAGGTGAGGGGACAGAGTGGAAGAGAGAGAAGGTGAGGGGGACATAGTGGAAGAGAGAGAGGGGGGGGGGGAGAGTGGAAGAGAGAGAAGGTGAGGGGAAAGGGGAAGAGAGAGAAGGTGAGGGGGACAGTGGAAAAGAGAGAAGTGAGGGGGACATAGTGGAAGAGAGAGACGGTGAGGGGGACATAGTGCAAGAGAGGGAAGGTGAGGGGGGACAGTGGAAGAGAGAGAAGGTGAGGGGGACAGAGTGGAAGAGAAGGTGAGGAGACAGAGTGGAAGAGAGAGAAGGTGAGGGGACAGAGTGGAAGAGAGAGAAGGTGAGGGGACAGTGTGGAAGAGAGAGAAAGGGGAGACAGAGTGGAAGAGAGAGAGGTGAGGGGACAGAGTGGGAAGAGAGAGAAGGTGAGGGAACAGAGTGGAAGAGAGAGAGAAGGTGAGGGGACAGAGTGGAAGAGAGAGAGAAGGTGAGGGGACAGAGTGGAAGAGAGAGAGAAGGTGAGGGGGACAGAGTGGAAGAGAGAGAAGGTGAGGGGAGAGAGAGAGTGGAAGAGAGAGAAAGGGGAGCCAGAGTGGAAGAGAGAGAAGGTGAGGGGACAGAGTGGAAGAGAGAGAAGGTGAGGGGAGAGAGTGGAAGAGAGAGAAAGGGGAGCCAGAGTGGAAGGAGGAGAGAAGGTGAGGGGACAGAGTGGAAGAGAGAGAAGGTGAGGGGGACAGAGTGGAAGAGAGAGAAGGTGAGGGGGACAGAGTGGAAGAGAGAGGTGAGGGAATCAGAGTGGAAGAGAGAGAAGGTGAGGGGGGACAGAGTGGAAGAGAGAGAAGGTGAGGGGGACAGAGTGGAAGAGAGAGGTGAGGGGGGACAGAGTGGAAGAGAGAGAAGGTGAGGGGGACATAGTGGAAGAGAGAGAAGGTGAGGGGGACAGTGGAAGAGAGAGAAGGTGAGGGGACAGTGGAAGAGAGGGAAAGTGAGGGGGACAGCAGTGGAAAAGAGAGAAGTGAGGGGACATAGTGGAAGAGAGAGAAGGTGAGGGGGACAGAGTGGAAGAGAGAGAAGGTGAGGGGGACAGAGTGGAAGAGAGAGAAGGTGAGGGGACAGAGTGGAAGAGAGAGGTGAGGAATCAGAGTGGAAGAGAGAGAAGATGAGTGGGACAGAGTGGAAGAGGAGAGAAGGTTGAGGGGGACAGTGTGGAAGAGGGAGGTGAGGGGACAGAGTGTAAGAGAGAGACGGTGAGTGGGACATAGTGGAAGAGAGGAGGAAGGTGAGGGGGACAGTGGAAGAGAGAGAAGGTGAGGGGGACAGTGGAAGAGAGTGAAGGTGAGGGGGACAGTGGAAAAGAGAGAAGTGAGGGGGACATAGTGGAAGAGAGAGAAGGTGAGGGGGACATAGTGGAAGAGAGAGAAGGTGAGGGGGACAGTGGAAGAGAGAGAAGGTGAGGGGGACAGAGTGGAAGAGAAGGTGAGGAGACAGAGTGGAAGAGAGAGAAGGTGAGGGGACAGAGTGGAAGAGAGAGAAGGTGAGGGGACAGTGTGGAAGAGAGAGAAAGGGGAGACAGAGTGGAAGAGAGAGGTGAGGGGACAGAGTGGAAGAGAGAGAAGGTGAGGGAACAGAGTGGAAGAGAGAGAGAAGGTGAGGGGACAGAGTGGAAGAGAGAGAGAGAGAGGTGAGGAGGACAGAGTGGAAGAGAGAGAGAAGGTGAGGGGACAGAGTGGAAGAGAGAGAAGGTGAGGGGAGAGAGTGGAAGAGAGAGAAAGGGGAGCCAGAGTGGAAGAGAGAGAAGGTGAGGGACAGAGTGGAAGAGAGAGAAGGTGAGGGGAGAGAGTGGAAGAGAGAGAAAGGGGAGCCAGAGTGGAAGAGAGAGAAGGTGAGGGGACAGAGTGGAAGAGAGAGAAGGTGAGGGGGACAGAGTGGAAGAGAGAGAAGGTGAGGGGACAGAGTGGAAGAGAGAGGTGAGGAATCAGAGTGGAAGAGAGAGAAGGTGAGGGGGACAGAGTGGAAGAGAGAGAAGGTGAGGGGGACAGAGTGGAAGAGAGAGGTGAGGGGGACAGAGTGGAGAGAGAGAGAAGGCTGAGGGGGAAATAGAGGAAGAGAGAGAAGGTGAGGGGGACAGTGGAAGAGAGAGAAGGTGAGGGGACAGTGGAAGAGAGAGAAGGTGAGGGGGACAGTGGAAAAGAGAGAAGTGAGGGGGACATAGTGGAAGAGAGAGAAGGTGAGGGGGACATAGTGGAAGAGAGAGAAGGTGAGGGGGACAGTGGAAGAGAGAGAAGGTGAGGGGGACAGAGTGGAAGAGAAGGTGAGGAGACAGAGTGGAAGAGAGAGAAGGTGAGGGGACAGAGTGGAAGAGAGAGAAGGTGAGGGGACAGTGTGGAAGAGAGAGAAAGGGGAGACAGAGTGGAAGAGAGAGGTGAGGGGACAGAGTGGAAGAGAGAGAAGGTGAGGGAACAGAGAGAGAAGGTGAGGGGACAGAGTGGAAGAGAGAGAGAAGGTGAGGGGACAGAGTGGAAGAGAGAGAGAAGGTGAGGGGACAGAGTGGAAGAGAGAGAAGGTGAGGGGAGAGAGTGGAAGAGAGAGAAAGGGGAGCCAGAGTGGAAGAGAGAGAAGGTGAGGGGACAGAGTGGAAGAGAGAGAAGGTGAGGGGAGAGAGTGGAAGAGAGAGAAGGTGAGGGGGACAGTGGAAAAGAGAAGGTGAGGGGGACATAGTGGAAGAGAGAGAAGGTGAGGGGGACATAGTGGAAGAGAGAGAAGGTGAGGGGGACAGTGGAAGAGAGAGAAGGTGAGGGACAGTGGAAGAGAGAGAAGGTGGAGGGGACAGTGGAAAAGGAGAGAGTGAGGGGGACAGAGGGGAAGAGAGAGAAGGTGAGGGGGACAGTGGAAGAGAGAGAAGGGGGGGAGGGGGACAGTGGAAGAGAGAAGGTGAGGGGACAGAGTGGAAGAGAGAAGGTGAGGAGACAGAGTGGAAGAGAGAGAAGGTGAGGGGACAGAGTGGAAGAGAAGGTGAGGAGACAGAGTGGAAGAGAGAGAAGGTGAGGGGACAGAGTGGAAGAGAGAGAAGGTGAGGGGACAGTGTGGAAGAGAGAGAAAGGGGAGACAGAGTGGAAGAGAGAGGTGAGGGGACAGAGTGGAAGAGAGAGAAGGTGAGGGAACAGAGTGGAAGAGAGAGAGAAGGTGAGGGGACAGAGTGGAAGAGAGAGAGAAGGTGAGGGGACAGAGTGGAAGAGAGAGAGAAGGTGAGGGGACAGAGTGGAAGAGAGAGAAGGTGAGGGGAGAGAGTGGAAGAGAGAGAAAGGGGAGCCAGAGTGGAAGAGAGAGAAGGTGAGGGGACAGAGTGGAAGAGAGAGAAGGTGAGGGGAGAGAGTGGAAGAGAGAGAAAGGGGAGCCAGAGTGGAAGAGAGAGAAGGTGAGGGGACAGAGTGGAAGAGAGAGAAGGTGAGGGGGACAGAGTGGAAGAGAGAGAAGGTGAGGGGACAGAGTGGAAGAGAGAGGTGAGGAATCAGAGTGGAAGAGAGAGAAGGTGAGGGGGACAGAGTGGAAGAGAGAGAAGGTGAGGGGGACAGAGTGGAAGAGAGAGGTGAGGGGACAGAGTGGAAGAGAGAGAAGGTGAGGGGGACAGAGTGGAAGAGAGAGAAGGTGAGGGGACAGAGTGGAAGAGAGAGGTGAGGAATCAGAGTGGAAGAGAGAGAAGGTGAGGGGACAGAGTGGAAGAGAGAGAAGGTGAGGGGGACAGAGTGGAAGAGAGAGAAGGTGAGGGGACAGAGTGGAAGAGAGAGGTGAGGAATCAGAGTGGAAGAGAGAGAAGGTGAGGGGGACAGAGTGGAAGAGAGAGAAGGTGAGGGGGACAGAGTGGAAGAGAGAGGTGAGGGGACAGAGTGGAAGAGAGAGAAGGTGAGGGGACAGTGTGGAAGAGAGAGAAAGGTGAGCCAGAGTGGAAGAGAGAGAAGGTGAGGGGGACAGAGTGGAAGAGAGAGAAGGTGAGGGGGAGAGTGGAAGAGAGAGGTGAGGGGACAGCGTGGAAGTGAGGGTGACCGAGTGGAAGAGAGAGAAGGGGGAGACAGAGTGGAAGAGAGAGGTGAGGGGACAGAGTGGGAGAGAGAGAAGGTGAGGGGGACAGAGTGGAAGAGAGAGAAGGTGAGGGGACAGAGTGGAAGAGAGAGAAGGTGAGGGGACAGAGTGGAAGAGAGAGAAGGTGAGGGGGACAGAGTGGAAGAGAGAGAAGGGGGGGCCAGAGGGGAAGATAGAGAAGAGGTGGGGCAGAGGGGAAGATAGAGAAAGGGGGGGGGGGGGGCAGAGGGGAAGATAGAGAAAGGGGGGCAGAGAGAGAGGGGGGCAGAGGGAAAGAGAGAGAGGGGGGGGGCAGAGGGAAAGAGAGAGAGGGGGGGGGGCAGAGGGGAAGAGAGAGAAGGGGGGCCAGAGGGAAAGAGAGAGAGGAGGGGGGCAGAGGGAATGAGAGAGAAGGGGGGAAGAGGGGAAGAGAGAGAGATAGGGGCAGAGGGGTAGAGAGAGAAGGGGGGGTAGAGGGGAAGAGAGAGAGGAGGGGGGGGGGGGGGAGAGAGGAGGGGGGGGAGAGAGAGAGAGAGAGAGAGAGAGAGAGAGAGAGGGGGCAGAGGGGAAGAGAGAGAAGGGGGGGTAGAGGGGAAGAGAGAGAGGAGGGAGGGGGGAGAGAGAGAGGGGGGCAGAGGGGAAGAGAGAGAAGGGGGGTAGAGGGGAAGAGAGAGAGGAGGGAGGGGGGGGGAGAGAGAGAGTGTAGGTGTCTGGGGAGAGTAAAGACATTATACTGTACAGTACGGTACTGTATAGCCTATAGACGATATGAGTTTTCTTTTCTTTTTTTCAGCTTAGTTAGGCCTACATACTGTGTTATACAATATATAGTTGCTTAGGTTGGTTTTATTAAGTTAGGATAGCTTGTGTACGGTAGAACGTAAATAAAAACTAACAGACTTATACATCCGATTGGAATGATGATATTCTATTTTTTTATTAATTTCACCACAACACCAAACACCTCCAATGAAAGTAATGAAAGCTTTTTATTTTATATAACATACCGGTACTAATTATGGCCAAGTTTGAAGTACCGGTAGGCCTACATAGGTCTTTAGTTGATTAAAGCAAACTACTATACTGGCTGCAAAAATAGAATTAATAACAAAAAACATTGGAAAACTTAAAAAGTAAATAATTCTTGAGAAAACAAATACAGTAGGCCTACTGTACAATTAATATTTTCTAAAATTGTACCAAAGAGTCAATTGACGGACATAGTATTATATATGAAAACAATTGGGCAAAACTGACTATGAAATCAAATACAGTACAGGTAGGCCTATGTTTTACACTATAGGCTATTAGAAAAAAACTTAAGGATGTACAGTTTGCCGCACATATTCTATTCTGTTGGGGTCGTGATTTGGCAGCCCTACACGTTACACCCCAACCCCCTTCCCTCACTCTACCCCCTTCCCTTCCACTATTGGTAGGAGGTGGAATGAGGGAGGGGGCTTAGGGAGGTGGGTGCGGCGCTGCCAAGTACCGGTACTGTTACAATTTGCTGGGATGGTTGAGAAATGGAATATGTGCGGCAAACTGTACATAGTTACATTGTAGGGGTAGAATGTAGAGTTCGGGCGTACCACCAGCCTTGTTTACACTACACGGAACGGCGGCGGACGCTTGCCATTATGTTCCCATCTATTTTGACTGCCTTTGGATACAATATGATGTTGAGAGCCCCCCCCCCCCCCCTGACATATTGTCATCATTATATATATTGCCAGCAGGGGACAAATAACCGAAAAAAATCGCCGTCAAAATAGACGCAACCGTAACCACGGCAATCATCATATGTATTTACTTAATTGTAGTTTACAGGAGTTGAGCTAAGCTCGTGTTGTCCCGTCACTCAGTCTACTTTCATCCAATTTTTTCTTGAAAATATGGATGTTCCTTGCCCCTACCACCTCCTCCTCCAGCCTATTCCATTTGTCAATACATCTATAGGGGAAGCTAAACTTCCTGATATCGTTCTTGCAGGTAGGTCTTTTTACTGTGGCCTCTAGTTGGCCTCTTTTAGCTGTGGCCTCTAGTTATTCCTGTATCCATAATTATTATATCTTCCCTATCCAGCCTCTCCAGCCCTAGGGTGCATTTATACATCATTATCATGTCTCCCCTCTCTCTCCTCTCTTTTACATTCGGTAGATTTAATTTGTCTAGCCTCCCCTCATATGGCAGTTCTCTGAAACTTGGAACCAATCTAGTAACTGCTCTCTGGATTCTTTCTAACTTGTGAATATGCTTCTTAAGATGCGGGGACCACACCACTGCTGCATACCGGTACTCCAATCTTGGTCTAATCATACTTTTTATAATTTTCGCTAACATGTTCTCATCCAAGTAGTTCAGAGCAATTTTCATATTCCCGGTCATTGCATACATTCTGCTAAAGAGCTTGTTAATATGTTTCTCTGGCGACAAGTTATCTTGTATAATCAACCCTAAATCCTTTTCTTTTTCGGCCTTGCTAATTATATTGTCTCCCATCCTGTACTCCCAATTTGGTCTATTCACACTTCTTCCCATATTTAACACATGACATTTACTTATCTTAAATTTCATTTTTCACTTGGTGCTCCATTCGTATATTTTATCTAAATCCCCTTGCAGTTCCTCACAACTACTTTTCTTTGTTATTTGTCTCATAATTTTTACGTCATCTGCAAACATTGACATGTAGGAGTTTATGCCTATCGGCAGGTAGTTCACGTACATAAGGAACATGAGAGGTGCCAACACAGATCCCTGTGGCTGCGTGGCACACCACTCTCAACTTTCCGCCACGATGAGTAAGTTCCTCTAATGTTGGTCCTCATTTCTCTATCTGTTAAATAGCTCCCCCTCCATTTCAGCAAACATGACGGCGGCAGCGTCGGACGCTTGCAATCATGTTCCCGTCTATTTTGAATGCCATTGGATACAATAATACAGTATGTTGCCCCCCCCTCACCCCCCCCATGACATTGTCATCATCATATATAGGCTATTGCCAGCAGGGGGCAAATAGGCCCTAACCGAAAAAAAATCGCCGTCAAAATAGACGCGAACTTAACCGCGGCGATCGACCTATGCAAACATGACATGATGACCGTACGCCCGGACACTACATCCATCCCCTTTGTAGTATTCGGCGTATCACCCGCCTTGTTTACACTACTCGCAAGCTCGCGACCATGTTCCCATTTATTTTGACTGTTGTGGGATACAATAATAGATTGGCTCCTCTCAGTCCTCACCCCCCCATGACTTATTGTCATTTATCTTCTTCTTCTTCTTCTTCGTCTATTGAGCTCGTCCCGGAATCTTTAAGACTCTGAATCTTACGATTCCGTAACGATTCTATACAGCACTGTCCATATGTACCGGCTGCACCGGCACTAGCTCAGAGAACTTAGAGAAGAGTGTTGAGAGGGGAGAAGGGGTGTTGGAGTGGCTTTGTTATGTGTGTTTAGACTGTATACGTCGTCAGGATGTCCACTGATTGGGTGCGAGCATGTGAAACATGCTAGAACGTCCTACCACACCCACTAAATGTCCGCCGTGGCAGGGATTCGATCCCGGGTCTTGCAGATTCACACGTGAGCGTGCTCAGCACTGCTCACCACTCGACCGCCGCGGCTTAATATATTGCCAGCAGGGGGCAAATAATAGAACAATAACAGTAAAAATAGACGGGAACGTAACCGCGAGCGCAGGACCTATGTAAATATAACGACTGTCGGACTGTACACCCGGATACTACATCCTTCCTGAAAAAAAAAAGGGTCAATATAAAGGAGCCGGACCACAGCTGGGATCTCATTTCAAATGGTAGTTTTGGGTTCCTATCATTTTATGCTTCATTGCTATATACTTTTTATCCACTGGATTTTTTTTTTTTTTTTTTTTATAGCATTAACTGAACCAAAAAAACCTAACCTAGCCTAAATGTATTTGGGGGCTATTAGGTTAGGTTAGGCTAATGCTAAAAAAATAAATAAAGTCAAGAAAAAAAAAAAAAAAATCCGGTGGATAAAAAGTATACAGTATAGCAATGCAGCATAACATGATAGTCGACAACCCCGACACAGACAGAGGGCTGGTACTACAAAACCAAACAGATAACCTCATCATCCTTAACGACATCCATCAACATACCCATATTCCTCACCAAGCCCTCTATAACCCATCATCTCCTGACATCACCTTTTGCTCCCCAGAACTCGCCCCCACAACATCCTGGAGGGTGGTCAGAACCTTAGGCTCTGACCACCTCCCGATCATTATCACCACCAAAACCAGACTCACCCCAGCTAGCCACAAACACACATACACCAATTATAAAAGAGCTAACTGGGAAGCATTCACAAATGAGACAGAACAACACTTCACAACTCTAAACAGTACACCCATCACTAACATTAACAATGCTGTACACATACTCAATAAAACTATCCAAAACGCTGACAAGAAAACAATTCCAAGAGGTAACAGGAAAAGACACAACCCCAACTTCACACCAGAAATTCAAAACCTCATCAGACAACGCGACATACTGAAACACTCCCCAGCACCCACACACAAGACATCACACAACAAATTCAAGCACTCAACACCCAAACTAACAACAAAATACAAGAACAACAAAAACTAAATTGGAATAACTTCCTACAAACACTTGATCACAAAACAAACCCCAAAAAACTCTACAAAACACTAAACAGCATCACACTTTCCAACAGCAACACAACACAATCACATGCTGCAATCACAACAACAGACTCTACTCCTTCATGTAAACAACAAGCAAACACTCTCATCAATCACTTTTCACATGTCAGCCACCTAAAACCTCACAAAGACGACCGACGTGTCATCCGATGTAAGAGACAATTCCCCACAGACCCTGACTATACACCCTTCACCAATCACCAGACAAAGCATATCATCAACAATCTCAAGCACTCACCCGCCTGTGGCCTAGACAACATAAGCAACATACACCTCAGACACCTGGGACCACAAGGCATACAAGCACTCACTAACATATCAAACTACAGCTATTCACACAACACAATACCAGACATTTGGAAGCATGGTATCATCATCACATTCCCCAAACCCAACAAAGACCCCACGCTACCCTCCTCGCACCGCCCCATCACACTTCTTTGCTCCCCCTCCAAAGTCATGGAATGCCTAGTATTACAACTAATTACACCTGAACTACCCCTAGCTCCAACACAACATAGCTTTAGGCCACTGCACTCCACAAACACTCTTCTCACAGACCTTACACAAAGAGCTTTCGACGGCATCAACTCAGCTAGACCACCACACAGATCACTATTAGCCACACTCGACATTAGTAAAGCCTTCGATGCCATCCCCCGCCACAACCTAACAAACAAAATCTACAACACAAACATGCACAACAACACAAAAAGGTGGCTGGCCAACTTCCTAGCAGGCAGATGTGCACACGTATCTTTTGCCGGTCAGTCATCTAAAATCAGAAACTTTCCAAACGGAGTCCCACAAGGATCCGTCCTATCGCCCGCACTCTTCAATCTGTACATGCACGATATAACTACACCCAATACGCCCCAAATAAACTTAGCCTCCTATGCAGATGACATAACACTCACATGCACACACCATGACCCAAAAAGATCAACAGATCTCCTTCAACCCTATCTCAACACACTACATGGTTGGTGCACTACAAACAGACTTAATCTAGCCCCAGCCAAATCCACCGCAACCCTGCTCACAAGTTGGACAGGAGAACACGAATACATCCCTCAACTCACCATAAACAACACACCCCTAACACATACACACACACCCAAAATCCTAGGAGTAACATATGATACTCATATGACATTCAAACAACACACCACAAACATTAAAAAGAAACTGACACCCAGACTTAACGCCCTCAGGTCACTTGCTCACACAAAATTTGGACACAACAAAGAAACTACCACCACAGTATATAAACAATACATAAGATCAGTGATGGAATACGCAAGCCCAGCCTGGGCTTCTAACCTAGCTGAAACTCATCATAAGACCTTACAGACTATTCAAAACAAAGCCCTGAAGATCATTACAGGCTGCACAGCTACTTCACCCACAGATCACCTACATCAAGAAACCAAAATTCTCAAAGTCAAAGACCATCTGGACATGAGAGGCACTCAATTCCTGGCAGCAGCCTCCACGAACCAAGACCACCCACTAAACTACATGGCAACACACCCACAGACACCAAGAAATATCAAAACAACACCCAGCACACGGTATCACACACAATTATTGTCCTCTCTCCCTCCCTGCCCACCCCGAACCAACTTCCAGAAGCACATCCATACTCATATCTCTCACCGATCCATCCACTCACTCACAGACAACACGCAGCTGCATGCACGACCTCCCGAAATCCATCCTTCCTCGCGAGGACAGAGTCCACCTGGCCAGGCTGAGATGCGGACACCATCCAGCTCTCCTGAGCTATCAGAAGAGACTGGATGACTCCGTTGTCGACGCCTGCCCGGGATGTAACACAGCACCCCATACCATTAAACACATCATAGAAGACTGCATTTCACACAACCACTTACGCCAACAACACAATCTACACTCAATGAGAGCTCTGTGGGAAAGCCCGATCGTGGCCATGGCCTTTCTCAGGGACTCGGGGCTGTTCGGCCAGGCAGCTTAGGGAACAACAACAACAACATGATAGCATAACATGTGGCCTAGACAACATAAGCAACATACACCTCAGACACCTGGGACCACAAGGCATACAAACACTCACTAACATATCAAACTACAGCTATTCACACAACACAATACCAGACATTTGGAAGCATGGTATCATCATCACATTCCCCAAACCCAACATAGACCCCACGCTACCCTCCTCGCACCGCCCCATCACACTCCTTTGCTCCCCCTCCAAAGTCATGGAACACCTAGTATTACAACTAATTACACCTGACCTACCCCTAGCTCCAACACAACATGGCTTTAGGCCACTGCACTCCACAAACACTCTTCTCACAGACCTTACAACACAAAGAGCTTTTAACGGCATCAACTCAGCTAGACCACCACACAGATCACTATTAGCCACACTCGACATTAGTAAAGCCTTTGATGCCATCCCCCGCCACAACCTAACAAACAAAATCTACAACACAAACATGCACAACAACACAAAAAGGTGGCTGGCCAACTTCCTAGCAGGCAGATGTGCACACGTATCTTTTGCCGGTCAGTCATCTAAAATCAGAAACTTTCCAAACGGAGTCCCACAAGGATCCGTCCTATCGCCCGCACTCTTCAATCTGTACATGCACGATATAACTACACCCAATACGCCCCAAATAAACTTAGCCTCCTATGCAGATGACATAACACTCACATGCACACACCATGACCCAAAAAGATCAACAGATCTCCTTCAACCCTATCTCAACACACTACATGGCTGGTGCACTACAAACAGACTTAATCTAGCCCCAGCCAAATCCACCGCAACCCTGCTCACAAGCTGGACAGGAGAACACTAATACATCCCTCAACTCACCATAAATAACACACCCCTAAGTGGGCCCTAACACATACACACACACCCAAAATCCTAGGAGTAACATATGATACTCATATGACATTCAAACAGCACACCACAAACATTAAAAAGAAACTGACACCCAGACTTAACGCCCTCAGGTCACTTGCTCACACAAAATTTGGACACAACAAAGAAACTACCACCACAGTATATAAACAATACATAAGATCAGTGATGGAATACGCAAGCCCAGCCTGGGCTTCTAACCTAGCTGAAACACATCATAAGACCTTACAGACTATTCAAAACAAAGCCCTGAAGATCATTACAGGCTGCACAGCTACTGCACCCACAGATCACCTACATCAAGAAACCAAAATCCTCAAAGTCAAAGACCATCTGGACATGAGAGGCATTCAATTCCTGGCAGCAGCCTCCACGAACCAAGACCACCCACTAAACTACATGGCAACACACCCAGACACCAAGAAATATCAAAACAACACCCAGCACCACCTGGCCAGGCTGAGATGCAGACACCATCCAGCTCTCCTGAGCTATCAGAAGAGACTGGATGACTCCGTTGTCGACGCCTGCCTGGGATGTAACACAGCACCCCATACCATTAAACACTGTACACATCATAGAAGACTGCATTTCACACAACCACTTACACCAACAACACAATCTACACTCAATGAGAGCTCTGTGGGAAAGCCCGATCGTGGCCATGGCCTTCCTCAGGGACTCGGGGCTGTTCGGCCAGGCAGCTTAGGGAACAACAACAACATGATAGGCTGGTGATGGGCTGGTCTATCAGAGTGAGACCTGAGCGATCTCTGCCATACCCATAGCTTACTCTGACTGTTCCTTTTACTTATATATTTTCTAGATCTCGAGTGACGGCGTCTCTTCCGTGGATTGACCTCCCAATCTACCAAGATTGGAAGCTAAAGCGTCACATTATTCCTTTGCCCCTCAACTTTCTCTTCATAATTGCTGAGGGGCACAGGGCCCTGGGTGGGGCTTTGGTTTCCCGGGCGTTTACGCACCCTCTCAGCCCCCCGCCATGGAGTGGCTTCGGTCACCCAGGCTTTATTGTGGTCGGCAGAGAGGGTTCTGTGGGGTCGCTCGTTTATGGCCTTGGCCTTGGCCTTACTCGGGGCCTTGGGGCTGTTCGGCCAGGCAGCTTGGGGAACAACAACACAACATGATAGGAACCCAAAACTACCATTAGAAATGAGATCCCAGCTGTGGTCCGGCTCCATAATATTGACCAAAAAATGCTATTAACATAATAAAGCATTACAATATATCAAAAACCGGAAAATATTAAGGAAACCACCCACCAATTATTTTCATTATTTTTTGTTTAGTTTTAGTTTATTTGCATCAATATTATTAGTGATTGACATTAGTTTCAACCTCCGCAAAAATCGTTTTCCCCTTTATCCAACGATCTTAAGACACGGCGCCCGATAGTGGGGAGGGCTATGAAGATCAGGGAAAATGTGGGGTTAAAGACATAAAAAGGCGATATAATGGCTTTTATGATGAAAGTTGGCTCGGGTTTTGTTGTTTTTCAACTTGAGAAAACCCCAAAATGAAAAAACCCGAGCCAAGTTTTGGCAAAAGTTGGCTCGGATTTTAAGATTTTTCAGCTGCATAAAAGACAGCAAGTGCAAAAAAGAAGTTGGCTCGGGTTTTCTTGTTTTTCAACTTAAGAAAACCCCAAAATGAAAAAACCCGAGCCAAGTTTTGGCAAAAGTTGGCTCGGATTTTAAGATTTTTCAGCTTCATAAAAGTCAGAAAGTGGCAAAAAAAAGTTGGCTCAGGTTTTCTTGTTTTTCAACTTAAGAAACCCCAAAAATGAAAAAAACCAGCAGTCAAGTTTTGGCAAAAGTTGTTGAATGATACATGGGATAGAAAATGAACTTACCCAGTAAGCTCATTATACATTATCCAACAATTAAGCAACATTAAAGATTTTAGCCTAACCTACCAACCTTACCTAACCTAACCTAGTATTATGGGTGGGGGCTGCCGCCCCCACACCCCCGCTGGTTGGATAGTACATTGGATAGAAAATTAGGTAAATTCCTAGTGTTAATTAGACTGAAAGGCAGGGAGAAAGAGGTCCGCCGAGTCGTGTTGTGTGCCGTCTATGGGGAGGAGAACCCTGGACAAATATCGTTACAGGGTACAGGTTCTAGGTTCTGTATCTCCCTTAATAGAATTTTTCGAGGGTTGACACTTATTTTGACATGGAGTATAGGTTATATTACATCCTAAATGAAATTTAAAATATCTGTGAAAATTCTTGGGTTGTTTATATAATAGAAGTTACGGTTCAATGTTATTTTAATACCACAAATTTTGTTGATATATTTGAAGATAAATATTGAATCTATATGCCCTAAGGATCATAAGAAAATTTGTTTTAACCCTCGGCAAAACCTAATAAAAAAGTATGGTACTAAAAAATTTTCTTTTCGTAACAAGGTTGTCAATACGGTACTTCCAGTTATCGATAGCTCTAAAGATCATATGAAAATGTGTTAAACCCTAGGAAAAACCTAATATAAAAGTATGGTATTATCATTTAATTTTCGTAACAAGGTTGTCAATACGGTATTTTCCCGTTATCAATGTACAGTACAATCAAAGCTGAAGATTGCAGAGTAAACACCGTAGACTTCATCGACTTTTCTTTCACCTTCGTATAATCGACAACCAATTTTTTTTTTTTTATTAAGGGATTAGCCTAGTACTCAACCAGCGGGGGTGTGGGGGCGGCAGCCCCCACTCATAATACTAGGTTAGGTTAGGTAAGGTTGTTAGGTTAGGGTAATGTCTTTTCAAATCACTATCGAGGGGCTGTCTCAACATCGATCGATAGGCCTAATGGGGAAAATAGGTTTTCCCGAGATTTCTAATTAATTACAAACACTATACTGTATATTGATGCAAATGACCAATTTTGTTTATAAAAAACACTCGGAAAATTTGTGGTATTAAAATAAAAAAAATCCGAAGTTACTGTGAGACACGTAATATGTTGAAGGGGGAGTTCTGCCCCCTCTAAACACCCGTCACTTATGTCATCATAATCTGTTGTACTTCATAGGGGGTCCAATTAAGGAGAAAGTGAATTAACAGACAAAATTAGGCCGCAAACTACAATAACATAGCGGGCCGCCGTTTATGGGAGACTTTTTACACATCATTTTCAATGTTAATTTTCTCCCTCGATTTTTCCAAATGATCAAACTTACATAAAAATGAAGTACAGTTTATAGGGATTCCAACATGCATTTCAAAATTGTCATGAAAATTGGTGGGTGGTTTGCTTAATATATACCCAAAAACCACTGGGGCCTATCGACTCTCGAGTTAGCCTAGGCCTAAACTGAACAGTTGAACCACTTGCGAGTTTTGGTCTTAAGGAAGGTCAAGCTGTAAATAATAAAGACAAACAAGCTATAAATTAAAAAGGTCAATAGCCTATTTATGAGTCGCACCACAGCTGGGATCTCATTTCTAATAGTAGTTTTGGGTTCCTATCATTCTAGGCCTACGCTTCATTGCTATATACTTTTTATCCACGGGATTTTTTTTTTTTCTTGGCTTAGGCCTAATTTTTTTGTTTAGCATTAACCTAACCTAACCTAATAGCCCCCAAATACATTTAGGTTAGCCTAGGTTAAAAAAAAAAAAAAAAAAAAAAAAAAAAAAATATATATATATATATATATATAGGCCTATATATATATTTTTTTTTTCCCCTGTGGATAAAAAGTATATAGCATAATAGCAATGAAGCATAGAATGATAGGAACCCAAAACTACCATTAGAAATGAGATCCCAGCTGTGGTGCGACTCATAAATATTGACCATTAAAAATATACTATAGGCGATTAGCTTTGTATTTACTTTATGCACATATAAGTACACATAAACGGTACAGTAGGCTATACACATTGGGACACATTGTACTTCTGGAAGTTCTGGTTCTGTTAACCCTTTCACGCATATGACGCGATTTTGAGCCTATTGCCTATTGGTGATACTTTAAAGCCTTTGTTACCATCACGGGTGTTTAGAAACCTTTAGTTTATTTACTTCAACCAGTTGTCTTTGAGTTAGCTGTGGGCAGAAAACTAATTTTGGAGAGGTAATTAGGCCTATAAGAGTGAGAGTACTCTATTTCTTATTGCTAATCTGGCAACCTCTGCATCACAATTCACAAATGCGTGAAAGGGTTAATTGCCTAATATTTTACAAAAACCTACGGCTTTAAGGCTTACGCCCTACAGGGCACGCCGCACACGCAGCTTCAAACTAGCAAGTAGTCAACTGACAGTTTGACAGTGACTGAGTGACAAAGTGACAGTTGAATACAGTAGTTGACTCACCCGCTATAGGCTATCTTGACCCGTACTTCGTCACGGTCTGGCTCTCCTGTAGCCATCTTGTTACCAGTTGTTTGCATTGGCATCCTTCAGATTAATTTAACTAAGGCACACTCTCTACACAGCCACAGTAGCTTACAGGCACACACGGTTAGATTAAATTATTTACAACACAAATATATTATTTATTAAAGATATTCATTACACAGTCCAATCTCATGTTTGATTTGACACAATCACAAACTTTACAGCCAAGTGCCAGTTTCTAGTCCTTGTATCGGTACTGAAGTTATGTATTGGCTCGGGAGTCGGGGTTAGCCTACTGAAAAGGAGACAATTGGTAAAAGATTAGAGATAGTCAAAGGGATAGTTTTTACTTGTCAAAACTATTTTTATCAGCTTGGGGTTAGCCTAGGCTACTGAAAATGAGACAATTGGTAAAAGATAGTTGGAGGGATTATTTGTTTTTGTTAAACTAGCCTAGCCTATTATTAATTTAGGTCAATATACAGGAGGCGCTACAATATAGGTAGCACAATTCTAATGGTAGTTTTGGGTTCCTATCATCATATGCTTCATTTCTATATACTTTTTATCCCCGGGAAAAAAGAAAAAAAATCTTGGGATTTTTCATTTATTTTCTTGGGATTTTTGTTTTGGTCATTAACCTAACCAAAAAACCTAACCTAACCTAACCTAAATGTATTTGGGGGCTATTAGGTTAGGTTAGGTTAGGTTTTTTGGTTAGGTTAATGACCAAAAACAAAAATCGCAAGAAAAAAAAATGAAAAATTCCGTTTTTGTTTTTTTGTTTTTTTTTTCCCGGGGATAAAAAGTATATAGAAATGAAGCATATGATGATAGGAACCCAAAACTACCATTAGAAATGTGCTACCTATATTGTTGCGTCTCCTGTATATTAACCTTAATTTATTATTGGCTTGGGGTAGGCCTAGCCTAGCCAACTAAAAAGTGGACAATTCGTAAAAGATAGGCTAGTTGAAGGAAAAGCCTAGTTTGTTGTCAACTTGTCATTAGGCCTATACCATTTATATCGGCTAGGCCTAGACCACTACAAAGGAATAATTTCATAATAGATAGTCAGAGGGATAGCCTAGTTTGTTTTCGTTAGATTAGGCCTATTTTATCGGCTCGGGGTTAGCCTACTGAAAAGGAGACAATTCGCAAAAGATAGTTGAATGAGTAGCATGTCTTTGGCAGACTTTTGTTATCTTCTAGTTTGCTTCACCTTCTCCGTGTATATTGCTATTTCTTTGGTTTGTTTCTCTTGGGTATCATTCACCACGTTGGTAGGCTATGTTTTAAAACTTTGACAGGTGGATGGGGGGCGCAGAGGATAACTATACGCCCCGGTACAACTAAATAAATGCCGCGATGGAGAATAATTCTCACTTCCCGGCGTCAAACAGGCTCACCGGGACCCATTAAGTATCACGGGAAGGTTATATAACGCGGGTAAATGGGTGTAAAGTCAACCTAAAGGCCGCCGAGCGAGAGTAAACCAAAACACTCCGGAAGTGTACGTCACGTTCACTCCAGGGTCAAATGTGACTCCATGTTAATAACCTTCGATAAGCGTTAAATATATCACCTGTGTCCCATCCTATCTATCCCACCCGCATATATTCCCCCCGGGTGTATTAATAAGAAGGGAATATAAATAATATTAATAAGGGTACTTGGGATGACAGTCAATGGTAGAGATCTTGTAGTAAGAGTGTGGTCATCTCTTTCATTGGACACCATTTTGGTGACAACAATCTTTGAAGAACTAAACTGAACTATCGAAGAACGGGGTTTTATTTTGTTTTCAATAATGTAGAATGTGCATTTAAAGACCAAACTATATATATCTTGTGCCGGTATTCCCGAATGTTTATCATTGGTATGGAAATATTTGAGTGTAAGGAGAAGAAACTACAACTAGTCGCCAAGATGGCGGAGGCTGGCCGCTCTCTGTTACTATAGTATCTCTAGTCAATGGCCTCGGGGTCTCGGTTGACTAGTGATACTCGAAGCCGATAGGAGCCTCCCCACGGTGTAATATTATTTTTAGTTTTATCGCCCTGTGATACATATAATGGTAAGTTTGACTAGGGTTTTGAATGACGGACTGGTTAAGTACGCCCGCAGCCGTACAGTAGCCAACACAAACCCCAGGGCCCCGGGAATGTGGTAAAAGCGAGCGGCTGTCAGGTGATGGGGACGAGAACGCCCATCCAATGATATGATTCACTGCTTACACCATCACCTCGGACCTCAATGACCACTTGGATAGTGCTGTAGGATAGTTAGGAGTGGCTAGGGTTTACAGGAGAGCACAGAGATTGCGATGTATAAAAGGTGGCCAGATAGGTGAGGGCAAGGCAAGACAGATGTGCCTTCCGAAGTGGCCAGCAAGCATCAGAAGCAGAATTAGGTCATTCCAAAGGAGGACAATTGAAAGTTTTTGCACATGGCAGACAGAAGAAACTTAAATAGGCTAATCCTCATTTATATATCCTTTACATTTATATCCACAAGCAAAGTGTGTCATTGAAACACTTAAGCAAGATTATGCCAGTCTTTTTTTTACCAGTAGCTTAGGCCTACAGTAGGCCTAGTCTGTAATTTGTATTTATATATATTTTCTTCAATTGTTCTGCTGTATTAGCATAGGTACACTCTGAACAAAGTTCAGAGTTCTAGTCTAGAACTTTTCCCAATAAAAAATAAGGGTTCAATGTTATTTTAATACCACAAATTTTGTTGATATATTTGAAGATAAATATTGAATCTAGGCTAGGCTATAGCCTAGGCCTATGCTCTAAAGATCATAAGAAAATTTGTTTTAACCCTTGGCAAAACCTAATAAAAAAGTAGCCTATGGTACTAAAATGTCTTTTTCGTAACAAGGTTGTCAATACGGTACTTCCAGTCATCGATAGCTCTAAAGATCATATGGAAATGTGTTAAACCCTCGGAAAAACCTAAGGAAATTTGTTATTTTAATACCACAAATTTTCCGAGTGTTTTTATAAAAAAAATTGTTCATTTGCATCAATATACTGTATAGTGTTTGTAATTAATTAGAAATCTTGGGAAAACTTATTTTCCCCATTAGGCCTATTGATCGATGTTGAGACACGCCCCCGATAGTGATTTGAAAAGACATTAGCCTAACCTAACCTAACCTAGTATTATGGGTGGGGGCTCAGATCAGATCAGATCAGATGTTGTTCGGGAAGTAATGCCTTAACAACGGCACTTCCCTGAGAGGTTCTTGTAATTTTCCTTTTGTGACGTGCTCTGTTATATTATATTGTATTTCTTTTTCTTTTTTCTCTATGTTGCATTATAATCTATTTCTTCTTATTCCAGCTCCTTCATTTTCTTGGTTCTTGTTCTCCACATACCATATAACATCTTCTTCACACGTTCCTGGTTTTCTTCTTTGAACAGTAGATTTCCTATCACTTGATTTTCCTCCTCAACGTAAGGTTGTTGTAGCGCTGTTTCCATTACTCTCTCCTCTATATATATAGGGCACCATAAGATAAAGTGTTTGATGTCCTCTATCTCAGCATTACATAGTAAGCATTTTATATCTCCTCCTACATGCCTGTTCCTGTCTTTTAAATTTAAATTATTCGTTCTACACCTATATAATATGACTGAAGCTTCTGTATTATCATAAAGTTCTTCTTCTCCTTTTATTTCTGATTTAAAGGCCCTGTATATTTCTAAACTGCTTTTCTCCCCTAGCTCTTCCTGCCATTTCCTTGTATCCCAATTTTTAACTTTCTTCTTAATTTCTTCCTTCAGTATACTCACTAAATCTGTTTCTCCTAAATTTAAATTTTTTATATATTTTCTAATTTCCATTGTCCATGGATCTTTTTTGTTGTTTAATTTTTCTTCTGTTATTCTTCTAAGTAAATCATTACTGTCTTCTCTTAAATATTTTAAATATTTTATACTTCCTTCCATAATTCTTGCTTCCATTGTGGATGCTCCTATCTCCCCTCTCAGGGTCACTTTTTGTGCATATCTCGGTGCCCCTAATATTTGTCTAAATACCCTATTTTCAATATTTTGTAACTTGTTTATTTCTGTTTTTGTAAATCCTATTATGCTTGAGCATAATATGCTCAGCATAATAATGGGGGCTGCTGCCCCCACACCCCCACTAGTTGAGTACTAGTCCCTTAGTAAAAAAAAAAAAAAAAAAATTGGCTGTCGATTATACGAAGGTGAAAAAAGTCGATGAAGTCTACGGTGTTTACTCTGCAATCTTCAGTTTTGATTGTACATTGATATTATTTTTATTAATCTCACCACCACACCCCCAATGAAATTAATTAAATTAATTAAAGTATATATGATCCACCGGGATTCGAACCCGGGTTATCACACACATATTTTTGCCACCTTAACCATTACACCACCAGGACGGTTTAACAGGAAAGTACCGTAGGCCTATTGACAAACTTGTTACGAAAATTTAATTTTAGTACCATACTTTTATATTAGGTTTTTCCGAGGGTTTAACACATTTTCATATGATCTTTAGAGCTATCGATAACTGGAAGTACCTTATTGACAACCTTGTTACGAAAGACATTTTAGTACCATACTTTTTTATTGAGTTTTGCCGAGGGTTAAAACAAATTTTCTTATGATCTATAGAGCATATAGATTCAATATTTAGCTTCAAATATATCAACAAAATTTGTGGTATTAAAATAACACTGAACCAAACCTAATATAAAAGTGTGGTACTAAAATGTAATTTTCGTAACAAGCTTGTCAATATGGTACTTTCCCGTTATCAATGTACTGTACTGTACAATCAAAGCTGAAGATTGCAGAGTAAACACCATAGACTTCATCGACCTTCGTATCAATCAGCGGGGGTGTGGGGGCACCAGCCCCCACCCATAATACTAGGTTAGGTTAGGTTAGGCGGTATATATTAAGCAAACCACCCACCAATTTTCATGACAATTTTGCAATGCATGTTGGAATCCCTATAAACTGTACTTCATTTTTATGTAAGTTTGATAATTTGGAAAAATCGATTAACCCGGCAAGCGCGATAGGCCTCACGGAAGGCTTCCTATAGGGAACGCGATAGGCCTCACGGAAGCAAGACCATAAAAAAAGCCTTCCAAAAAAAAAAAGGGCCTATCAAAACAAAGGAATTTGTCTCTAGGTGAGATAATTCCCCTCCAGTACTCATCCATGTAAATCTCACCCACCCCCCTCCCCTCCTTCCCCACCTTATTCCCCCTCCCTCCCCTCCTCAATTATCACCTATTTTTCCTCTTATTATCATCATTTATCGGTTATTTTTCTCTCCCGCGATAATGTAGCACAAGTGGGTTGCAGAAAAGATCGTTATGTAACACCCAGACACCGCCCCACCGCCCCGCTCGTCTCAGTTACCTCACAGACAGCGAGAGAGGAGGGTTGCCTGTGGCTCTCTCTCGCCTGAGATTATGACCGGGTGGCCAATATCTTCGTTTTTCACCACCCAAATGCTTTTCCCACTTATTTTAGCACTCTTGAAGGTTCATATATACATCATATATGTAAAATAAAAGCATACCGAAAACAAATAATGCTCTATATTGTAAATATAACGAATTCTGTCAGAATTCAAGGCTAGACATGCACAAATAACTACCCTAGCCCCTAGGTCTATTTCGCGCTTGTCAGGTTAACCCTTCAAACTCGGATGGTACACGTGTGTACCATTAAGTTTTGCCCCAAGGAACCCGGGTGGTACAACATTGTACCATTGCTTGAAAGCCTGTGAGCTTCGTGTGCGAGGCGTCGGTCCGACGCATGTAAACAACAGCCGGCTGGACCGACGCCCCGCATCTCCGGCCACAAGAAGGAGAGCGTCGCTTGTTCGTGTGTGCCTGTATGTTGTTATTCTATCTATCTATCTATTGCCTGACGCCGCGATCCCCGAAGGGGTGGCCACGAACGAACCGCCCCCATGCACCTCTGTCCCCAGTCAGTCGACGCCCCTCCCCCCAACCAGCACCGCCTTCGTTCATGTAGTTCCTCACTCCATCCTTCCACCTCATATTCGGTCTACCTCTCCCCCTCTGTCCCTCCACCTCGTTCTCGTACACCCTCTTAGTCATTCTCTCGCTTTCCATACGTTCCATATGGCCGAACCATCTCAAGTTGTTCCTTTTCACACTTTCCAGCACATCTACCTCCACACCACACCTCCTTCTTACTTCCTCATTAGTCTGTCTATCCCTCCATGTAACTCCGCACGCACTCCTTAAGTAATTCATTTCCACTGCTCTCACTCTTGGTCTGAGTCTCTCAACCAACGTCCATGCTTCGCTTCCGTAAGTCAGTGTCGGGATTACCACACTGTCATGCAAGGACTCCTTCACTTCCATACTGACCACCCTATTTCTTGTTACTGCTTTTAGCGTTCCTACAACCTCTTCCCCTGTTGTACCCTCTCCCGCACCTCTTCATCCATAGTCCCATCTTTACTCAACACACTGCCCAGATACTTAAAAGAGTTGACGATCTCCATAGCCTGACCGTTCAGCTTCACCTCACACTCTGTGACTTCACCCCTTTCGAAGACCATAACCTTGCTCTTCCCCGTATTTACCTTCAAATTCCGTTTTTCGCACACTGTTCCAAACTCATTTACCAGACCCTGCAACTCCCATTCATTATCACTCATCAGAACTGTATCATCCGCAAACAGCAGTATAGGTAGCTTCCACTCAATTCCCTCCCTTTTCAGTGATACACCAACATCCACATAGTATTTCTTTCATAACTCCATCCATATATACAGTAAACAACCACGGGGACATCACACACCCTTGTTTCAAACCAACATTCAGGTCAAAGAACTCGCTCTGCTCACTCTCCACACGTACTGCCGCCTTTGCACCCTCATACATGCTCTTCACTGCTTTCAGCAACTTGCCCTCTACTATGTTGTTGTTAAGTATCGAAAAGTAGTGTAAAGTGGCTGTTTTGGCCATAAAGTTATCTCCAATGAAATCATCATCACAAATCAAGCACTTGACTTAGAGAGCTCTACTTAACGCCATTCTACAGGTAAATAACACAGCTATGCTTGGGGATGCGCGGGAATGCGGGAAGCAGTCAGCATAACAATGATACGGTAGCCTAGCCTAGACGTTTTTCGGCCAAAACACCCAGATTTCGGGGAATATTTATGTAATGCGTAGCCGGGGCGGGAGGGTTAAGGGAGAAAATTAACATTGAAAATGATATGTAAAAAGTCTCATAAACGGCGGCCCGCTATGTTATTGTAGTTTGCGGCCTAATTTAGTCTGTTAATTTACTTTCTCCTTAATTGGACCCCCTATGAAGTACAACAGCAATCTTCAAAAAAGGTGACAAATCAATAGCATCCAATTACCGTCCCATTAGTCTTACATCAATTGGTTATACTGATGTTTTGGACCGACAGTTAGCCCATCGATCTTTTTAGGCCTAATAGGTCCGGTAGAGCATATACATCATTGCTATATATGTCATTAAGAGCTGAAATGTGTTATAAGGGAGAAAAAAACAAAAAACGCTAAAATACAGTATACTGTAAAGCAATAAGTTTTTCAGCCAGTACGCCCCCACCCATATACTAGGTTAGGTTAGGTAAGGTTGTTAGGTTAGGCTAATAGCCTAGCACATTAAAAAAAAATAAAAAATAAAAATAAATAAATAATAGCCTAACCCAACCAGCGGGGGTGAGGGGGCGGCAGCCCCCGGTCAATATACAGGAGACGCAACAATATAGGTAGCACATTTCTAATGGTAGTTTTGGGTTCCTATCATCATATGCTTCATTTCTATATACTTTTTATCCCCGGGGGAAAAAAAAAAAAAAATCTTGGTATTTTTCATTTTTTTCTCGAGTTTTTTTTTTTGGTCATTAACCTAACCAAAAAACCTAACCTAATAGCCCCCAAATACATTTAGGTTAGGTAAAAAAAAAAAAAAAAAAATCCAAGAAAAAATAAAAAACCCAAGATTTTTTTTTTCCGGGGATAAAAAGTACCGGTATATAGAAATGAAGCATATGATGATAGGAACCTAAAACTACCATTAGAAATTTGCTACCTATATTGTTGCGTCTCCTGTATATTGACCCAGCCCCCACCCATAATACTAGGATAGGTTAGGTAAGGTTGTTAGGTTAGGCTAATGTCTTCCCAAAGTTGACTATTTTTATAACATAAGATATTAGGCTACCCACTCTACCCCGTGAAATCCGAGCCAGCTTTCGTCAAAAGTTGGCTCGGTATACCTGCAAGACAAACAAAACGAAGAAGCAAACAAGATCGGGAAAGGAGGAGGCTGTACAGAAGAAGAAAATTACTCACACAAAGACGCACACATCAAAATCTACAGGATAGGCAAAAGGTCGAAATAGATAGAGAAATTGTGGAAATTGAACAAAGGCAAAGAATATCATATGAACTACAACATATGGAAGAGGAG
The DNA here is from genome assembly GCA_032716605.1 of Paralithodes platypus. Classification (NCBI taxonomy): domain Eukaryota; kingdom Metazoa; phylum Arthropoda; class Malacostraca; order Decapoda; family Lithodidae; genus Paralithodes; species Paralithodes platypus. The sequence continues at coordinate 44,306,501 of CM064508.1, forward strand.
AGGAAAGCTATTGCAGGTATAAAGGAAAATTCCAAATACTTCTTTTCATATGCCAAACAAAAGGCTAAAACAACATCAAACATCGGCCCACTGAGCAAAGGGGACGGCTCTTTCACAGGGGACAAAAAGGAAATGAGCGAACTCTTAAGCAGGCAGTATGAAATGGCATTCAGTGAGCCTGATGAAACAAAAGTCATCAGAGACCAAAATATATTTTTCATGGAAACCTCCCACACGGAAACCCCTCAGATGCTGGATATTGATTTCGGTCCAAAAGACATAGAAGAGGCCATTTCCAACATGCCATCCCACTCGGCACCAGGCCCGGACTCATGGAATTCGATCCTAATGAAGAAATGTAAGGAAAACCTCTCAAAACCCCTGGCTATAATGTGGAGAAGGAGTCTAGACACTGGTGACATACCAGATAGCTTGAAAAACGCAATAATTGCCCCCACTGCATAAAGGAGGGAGTAAAGCACTACCAAAAAACTACCGCCCGGTAGCTCTAACCTCTCACATCATTAAAGTTTTCGAGCGAGTCCTGCGAAGCAAAATTTCAACATTCATGGAGACAAATGAACTACAGAACACCGGTCAACATGGGTTCAGAGCGGGAAGATAATGTCTCTCACAACTTTTGGAACACTATGGCAAAATTCTTAAAGCGCTAGAAGAAAAGAAAAACGTGGATGTCATTACACCGATTTTGCTAAGGCATTTGATAAATGTGACCATGGTATAATAGCCCACAAACTGAAAGCAAAAGGTATAACTGGGAAAATCGGACGGTGGATATACAATTTCCTCGTAAACCGAAAACAATCAGTAGCAGTAAACCAAATCCAACAGTTTCTCGTATTTCACTTATACCGGTAGTGATTTTGCGACAGTAATTACATGTACACCAACAAACGGGCGGGTGCCCAACCCCGAAAAGGGTTGAAATAGGGGAGCTATCCCCCCGCCAAAGGCGGCTTTCTAGGGCCTTTCCTAGCTGATGCTGAGAGGATTGGGTTCTAGTCATGTGGTGATGGGCTGGTCTATCAGAGTGAGAACTGAGCAATCTCTGCCATACCCATAGCTTACTCTGACTGTTCCTTTTACTTATATATTTTCTAGATCTCAAGTGACGGCGTCTCTAACGTGGATTGACCTCCCAATCTACCAAGATTGGAAGCCAAAGCGTCACATTTTTCCCTTGCCCCTCAACTTTCTCTTCATAATTGCTGAGGGACACAGGGCCCTGGGTGGGGCTTTGGTTTCCCGGGCATTTCCGCACCCTCCTCAGCTCCCCGCCATGGAGTGGCTTCGGTCACCCAGGCTTTATTGTGGTCGGTGGGGAGGGTTCTGTGGGGGCGCTCGGTTATGGCCTTGGCCTTGCTCGGGGCCTTGGGGCTGTTCGGCCAGGCAGCTTGGGGAACAACAACAACAACAACAACACCAACAAAGTATCGTTCATGAAAGTGATATAACACTGATAATCATCGATGGGGCCCGTAACTGGATGGTCATTTCTTACAGTTTCTTACAGTAGATCCTCTGGAAAAAGGCAAACTAGGCCTGTGTATCCAGCTCAGTACCAGTACAGTACTTGCACTGCTGCTGTCGTTCACGGTGTTGGCGGCGGCGGTAGCAGACGCAAAATGTTTACTATTCTGTATTTTTGCTTTATAATCAAACTTCAAATCTTGTCTTCCCCATGCATTATCAAGATTACTTTCAAACTCCCTTATTGATTCGGAATAGACTACATACTGGGGCAGTGCGTTCCACTCATTTACCACTCTATCACAAAATGAGTTCTTTGCCTTCTCAAACCTATTTCTTTCTTTGTAAATTTTCTTAAGTGTCCTCTCGTTCTTGTTCCCTCCCGCATCAAGAAGATACCTTCACACACATCCTCATCATACTTTCCTGACACTATCTTAAAGTCTCTTATCATATCCCCTCTCTTTCTCCTATATGCCAGTGTCGGAAGCCCCAGTGTCCTCAACCTCTGCTCATAGCCCGCGTTCTTCAACGTTGGTACTAGCTTGCTAGCTCTCCTCTGCACTTTCGCCACTGCTTCTATATCCTTTACCATATATGGAGCCCACACCTGGTTCGCATATTCCAGGTGCGGCCTAACCAGCGCCGCCGTATAGAGATTCCTGAAGATTTCTTCGTCAAGTGACACAAATGTCCTCCTTATCAGCCCTACAATTCTATTGGCTTTGTTTATCTTTTCCACTAAATGTTCTGAGAAATTTAACTTATTGTCTATCACTAGGGCCTACTCCTATATCCTTTTCTGCATTCACTTCCTCCATCGCTTCATACATACTGTATCCTCCTACCTTGTCTATCTTGCATGTCCCAATCCGCATGTACTTGCATTTTTTTGGATGAAAAGGCATTAACCAATGCTCAGACCATCCCTTCATGCCCTCCACATCTCCTAGAAGCAAACCCACATCTTCCTTACTCATCACTCTTCTATACAACTTAGTGTCATCTGCATACAGGTATACCTCACTTCCGTTAGTTATAACTTCAGGTAAGTCGTTGATAAATATAACGAACAGTAGTGGTCCCAACACAGATCCCTGGGGTACCCCACTTGTAATTTCCCTCCACCCCGAGCCTATTCCATACACCAGTACTCTCTGTCTCCGATCTTTCAGGAAGGCTTCAATCCATTTCACACATTTCTCCCCTATAATTATAGCTTCTAACTTACTCTATTAACCTTTTATGTGGGACCTTATCGAAGGCCTTCATAAAATCGCAATATACCACATCTATTACATCACCATCCTCTAGAATTTGCATCCAATCGTCTACCACCTTAATTAGCTGTAGTACAGTCGACCTCCCCGGCAAGAATCCGAACTGTCTCCCACTGAAACGTTGGTTTGATTTCATATGCTCCATTATTCCTTCTCTAATTACCGTTTCCATTAGTTTACACACAATACTTGTCAAACTGACTGGTCTATAATTTTCTGGGTCATTTCTCTTTCCCTTCTTAAATATAGCTGTTATGTTCGCCTCTCTCCAGTCCATCGGGATTTGTCCTGTATTAAACGATACCTCAAATAACATTTTCAATGGCTCTACCAACATCTCGCCTCCTTTATGATTCTTGGGTGTATCCCATCCGGTCCCGGGGACTTACTTCTGTTCATTTTTTCTATAGCCCTTCTTATTCTAGCATGGGAAAACTCTATTAGTTCTAGTGCCGGTGCCTGTTTGATGGGAATAGTAGGCACTGCATCATCCGACTCCACTGTTAGTACCCCCCCAAAGTATTTCCCCAGCACCTCTGCTTTCTCCTTATCAGTCTCCGCTCTATTCCCATCATCCAACCCCTCTACCAGCTCTGGGATCCCTACTCTTCTTGTTAACTTTTCCTGAATGTACTTCCAGAATATTTTTGGATTATCCTTCACATTTCTAGCAATCTCTCTCTCTCTCTCCCTCTCCTTCACCCCCATCCTTGTCTCCCACCTTATTTTATTGTTTATTTGTCTGCATTCCAGATCCACTTCTTTAGCTTCTATACTAGACCCCCTGTTCTTTTTTAACAATTTTAGTCTCTCCCACAATCGTTTCTTTCTTCTAATCAATGTCCAAAGCTTTCTTTTCATTGGCAATTCTGGGTTCGTTCTTTTCCTCAATTTTGTTTTATCCTTATATTCCCTTACTGGTACACTTTTGGATACAGCATTCTCCAGTTTGACTCTAATTTTCCTCCACATTCCTTCAGCGTCTTCACCGTTCAAGTATTCCCCCCAGTCAATGTCCAAACACCGTCTCAGCCGCTCATAATCTGCTCTATCATACATGTATATTTTTTTATTGCTTCTATTATCCCTCTCTGTTTTAATATTGCAACTAAAGCTTATACAGGCATGGTCACTACGACCTATAGGGCTATCCACATTGACATGTTCCACTATATCCTCCTCATTGCTAAAAATCAAATCAAGTACACTCCCCTGCGTCCCATCTCTATATCTTGTCATCTCTGTAATATGTTGCGTTAAAAAACAATCTCTCACTTTCTCTATAAACTTGTTTTCCAAGCTACACTTTCCCGCTGGAGTAATACAACTTGCCCAGTTGATCCTTGGCAAATTGAAATCTCCAATCAAAATCTTATATTTGTTCTCTCTATTATCTATTTCCTCCATTGCTTTCAGTAGGTTATCATCCTCTTCCCTACTATTATTTGGGTTTCTATATGTAGAGGCAATTAGAATTGATCCTCTTGCACATTTTACTTCAATACACAAATACTCACAATACTGCTGTCTCATATCCACCTCATTAACCTTGAGCTCTTTTCTTACATAAATAAATAGTCCTCTTCCGACCTCTGCTCTAATAGCATTCCTCTCATATAACTCAAAACCCTCCAAACTATACTCCACCAGTTCCCTTTCAATTCTAGCATTTTTTGGTCTTCCTTCCTGTAAGGCTATGACATCAGATTTTTCCTCTTCATCCTGCAACCTACATATCAGTTCTCTTTTCTTGTCCTGGGTAAACACATCCACATTACTAAACATAATCCTTAATCCATCTACCATTCCTTCAGCAACTACATAAACTAATACCTCAGATTTTTACCCTGAATTGTGTTGTGGAGAAATATCTGGAGAAGCAACAAAAGGTGTATGTTGCCTTTATGGACTTGGAGAAGGCCTATGACAGAGTGGATAGATAGAGAAGGCATGTGGAAAGTACTTAGAATATACAATATACTGATTAGAACTCAGTAGATGGCAAGTTGCTGAAAGCAGTGAAGAGCATGTATGAGGGTGCAAAGGCGGCAGTACGTGAGGAGAATGAGCAGAGCGAGTTCTTTGACCTGAGTGTTGGGTTGAAACAGGGGTGTGTGATGTCCCTGTGGTTGTTTACTGTATATATGGATGGAGTCATGAAAGAATACTAGGAAGAGCAGTGTGTGTGTTTTTTTTTTTTTTTTTTTTTTTTTTTTTTTTTTTTTTTCCCCCCCCCAACTACTCCCTCTCGGGCATAGGCTGATAGCCTTTATACTCAACCGCTGAAAACGGTGAGGCCCGTGAGGTCTTGCTCCAGTCTAGGGAGTGAGACATGCAAAGCTTCACGGCTCGAAGCAATTCCATCTCTGAAGCCGCCTCGCCTCTGCGCTTCACAGTCTCATCCCCCACACTCAGACCCTCACTCTCAGAACACCACCTATTGAGCAATTAACTCACTAGGCATTGCCCCCCTGTAGCATATTTTTGAATATGGGCATACTCATACAATGCTATTTAATCAGGGAACAATGAGGGTATTTTTTGGCATTTCGGTGTGCTGTGGTAATGCACTGATACTAGGTATTGTACAGCACAAATTCCATCCCAATAATATCTTCCCATTGACATATTGGGATTCGAACCCGGTCTCCATTGGATTACCAGTCCAGTGGCAAGGCCACACCTCCCCTTAACCCTCCTGGCCCGGGCAGGCTCTCCAAAGGACGGAGCTCGTATCCGGGCGATCTGGCCGAATATCAACAAAAGTAAACTAAGGTTAATCTCGCTTAATATATTACCTACATTAATCAAACATATATAGAAATGGGCGCCTTACCTTGCTGCGTAGAATGGCGTTGAGTAGAGCTCTCTAGCTCAACTGGTTCCGGAGTGATGGTGATGGAAGTGGAGGTAACTTTTGCCGCGTATTTACCTCGGCGCGTCCGAACACTCAACCGCGGCCCCGGCTACGACGCCCAGTTGCACTCGTCGCTCCACCCGCAATTTTGCCGGGAAGCGATTTGATAGTTTTATTGGTTATTATGTCATTTATTATAGTTATTATGTTATTTTCACTCAATAAAGTTATTTACATGAACTTATTTGTGTCTGTCACTTATTACTTCGTTTTATTATTATTATTATGATTATTAGTGTCACTTTCACTGGACTTTGATAATTGATAGTGTCATTTCCCCTTTTATGTATTGTTAGGTAAGCTAATAATATATATAGTGTCACTGTCACTTGTTCATATTGTTATGAAGGCACTTATTATTACTTGTGTGTGTCTCTCTCACTTATACTTAGTTGTATTATTATTATACTGTCACTTTGACTGGCCTAGGCTTATTGAGTGTCATTTTCACTTATTTATTGTTAGAAATATATATTTTAGTGTCACTTTCACTTGTTCATATTGTTATTGAAGTCACTTATTATTACTTATATGTGTCCGTGGTGATGGGCTGGTCTATCAGAGTGAGAGCTGAGTGATCTCTACCATACCCATAGCTTACTCTGACTGTTCCTTTAACTTATATATTTTCTAGATCTCAAGTGACGGCGTCTCTTCCGTGGATTGACCTCCCAATCTACCAAGATTGGAAGCCAAAGTGTCACCTTTTTCCCTTGCCCCTCAACTTTCTCTTCATAATTGCTGAGGGGCACAGGGCCCTGGGTGGGGCTTTGGTTTCCCGGGCGTTTCCGCACCCTCCTCAGCTCCCCGCCATGGAGTGGCTTCGGTCACCCAGGCTTTATTGTGGTCGGCAGGGAGGGTTCTGTGGGGGCACTCGGTTATGGCCTTGGAATTGCTCGGGGCCTTGGGGCTGTTCGGCCAGGCAGCTTGGGGAACAACAACAACAACAACAACAACTTATATGTGTCCTTTTCACTTATACTTAGTTATATTATTATTCTTAGCCTACATTTGAGTGTCACTTTCACTGTTGTCACTTCCACTTCAAAAGTTTATTAGAGTATGGAAGTTGTTGAAGCAGGTGCCAGCACACAGTCCAACTTGACACTCGAGGCATTCCCAAGTGGTTTTTGTGTTTTTGCGGGGTCTTCTTGTTGTGTGGCTGCACACATGACACCTCTTTTGACTCCTAGCGTTACTACCTGGTGCTTTGAAAGGAAGGGCGTTGAGCTGGTGCTTCCTGAAAAATTCAGCACACCCCGTTCTGTCCAGCTGGCCTGGTCCTTGTAGTGGCCTCCCTGGTGTACCTGCATGTTTAGCCAGGAGCTCAAGTATCACCTGCTTGTGGAACTTTCGCAGGGACTTGTACTTCTTGGCTCCTGGAGTCCTCAGACGGTAGATGTTGTAGGCATTGAGGACCGACATATCTACCGTATGCAGGATAAACTTCTTGTACCACCTGCAAGATATTCGCAGGCAGTCGATGAAGCCCATCTGCATGTCGGACTTGTCAACGAGGCGCATGTTGAGGTTATAATCCAGGACAGCAGCTGGTTTCTGGACGGGGTTCTTGGTTCTTCGGTCCACCTTCCCTGTGGCGACCATCTCGGCCTTGTGGCATGTGGTGAGGAGGTTGACCTTGCGCTGGTCATGCCAGTGGATGGAGAGGATGGGGCCACTCTTCTTGTGGAAGATGTCCGCCTTCTTCATCTTGGTTGGGTAGCTCCGGTCTTGCGGTCATGGAGGTACTTGGTCAGGAGAGGCGACGTGTAGTAATTATCTGTGTAGAGGATGTGGTTTTTATTGAAGTGCCTCTCCATCATCTTCTTCACTACAGCGCCACCAAAACCAATGAGGGGGTCAGTCACAATTTCTCCAGCCTTGCCGCTGTAGACTATAAAGTCCAGCACATACCCCGTCAAACAGTCGCAGAGGACGAAGAGCTTGATGCCGAAGCGGTGTCTCTTGGACGGGATATACTGTCGGAAGTGCAGCCTACCACGGAACAGGACCAGAGACTCGTCGAGGCACATCTTCTGGAAAGGAATCAGGTAGGTGGTGAACCGATGACGTATCATGTCATACAGCTTCCTGATCTTCCATAATGAGTCGGGAAGGTGGACTGCCATGTTGTTTGTCAGGTGGAGATAGGAGAGGATGTCGAAGTACCTGTCCCTGGACATGTACTTGCCAAATGCTGGAGTCGTTATGATGTCGCCAGTGATCCAGTTGTCTGCCAGAGCGTGCTTCCTGATATGTGTCATCAGCATTGTGAGTGCCAAGAACACATATAGTTCGTCCACAGTGACAGCTCTCCATGCCACCATCTTGGCACTGGTCTTCCTGCCAAGAAAGTTGGCACAGATCTCATGATGGTTGTTGGTCTCCTCGACGAGGTATTCCATGACTTCATTGTCGTAGAAGCCACAGAAAATTTCACTGGGGGTAGCAGCTGGGCCACAGGGAAATGTTGGTGACACCCCGGAACCCATCTGTACCTCGTCAAAGGCAGGACAATCTGGCTCAAAATCGGCCCCATCTGTCCACACAAATAGGTCGGATGCTGATGCTCGAGGTCGTGCAGGTGCAGCAGGCACACGCCCTGGCACACGCCCTTGGCCACGCGGATGCCCTGCATGCCCATGCCCACGCCCACGCCCACGCCCACTAGCCCAGGGGCAGCGGCGTCGGCAGACTGACCACGTCCACGACCTCGCCCTCTCGCTCGTCTTGTCGGGACTTCCTCTTCCTGTTCCTCTTCCTGTTCCTCTTCCTCTTCCTCCTCAGGCGACGTCAGGTCATCTGGGGCAATGTTGGGGTCGTCAGCATCGTCTTCAGGAGACAATTCGGGTGAAGAAGTGACCGGGCGTCGGCGGTGTGGGGCGCGGGAGCTTCAACAATGGGAGCCTCGGCCTCGGGAGTTGGGCTCCTTTTGCGGCGAGCCGAGGGCTTCTCCGCAGCAAATAATGCTCTGCGGTGTGTTGAGGGCTGTGGCACACTAGTAATACCACTTGAAGAGGCCCTTTGGTCATCCTGAAGGAGAGATGAAGCCGAGGGCTGTGGGTGACCCACGCGGCATCCCGGGTCAAGGCGTCGGGACAATATAATGCGGGTGGTTGCTAGACCAGGGTCGGCGTCACTATCACTGTCTTCAGCTTCCCTATCCTTTTCTGCGGCTGCCCTGCGTGCTTTTTTAGCTGCACTTTTCACCAACGATTGTTTATAGAAATATTTGCCCACTTTCAAGGGCGTACGGGCAGGCAAAGGGGAAGGTCCTGGGCTAGGGCTAGGCCTAGGCTGACATAGCAAAGATGGCGAGGGGGTAGGCCTAGGTTCTAGCACACTTGGAAGCTCAATGGCACCTTCCTGAAACACTTCCACATCAGGATCATCACTACTGTCTTCCCCCTCAAATAAATCGACATTATCGTCGTCTCCAAAGCCAACAAAATCGTCATCTTCACTTGCACTTATAAATTGTTGTTTGTCCACCAAGCTTTCGCCACTGCTCTCTTCACTATCAAAAAGTTGTCGCTGTATAGCGCTATCACTCAACAAACGCTTAACTTTCTTTCATTGAGCTTTCTTCTCGGTTGCAACAGGCGTTGAAGTTGCGAGCGGGGTAGCACTGGGGCCCGCGGGAGGTTGCAGCGAATCGGACACGTCGGATTTTTTTGTTTTCAGTATAACTCGCTATGGCGGCCACGTACGAACTGATAACACTAGTAGTTGAGGCTTGGTGGCACTGCGGTCGCTCCTGCAATGCAAAATTTGGCCGCGCGAATTTTGAAGCACGCTTTCAAGCACAGGGATTTTAAAATGACACCCGGGCACCTGCCCTTTTTTCGTGGTGTCATTTTAAAATGACACCCGGGCTGGAAGGGTTAAGGGGAGTAAGGCGGCTGGTAATAGATAGATAGATAAGTATTGCCAGCAGGGACCAATTAACCGCTGGCTGTGGGATAATTTTGGAGACAAAACCCCGGTTAAATTAGATGCATAACGGACTATCAGTCGTGTTACTGGTACTTTCGATGATTCCGCCCGTTACTGACGAAGCTGAAGTCGACTTCCACTCGCACCAGGTTGTCCATCAACCGACTCCCCATCCTGGATGACTTCAGGCAGGGTGTTGTGATGACGGCTGGGATATTCTGGTATTGGTGGGTGGTCAGGTAATCCACCCAGCCACCTGTCCAATCTTGTTTTGAAGTTCTCAGGGGTGGTTCCACTGAGGTCCTGGAGTTCACGGGGGAGGCAGTTGAACAATCGAGGTCCATTGCAAGTGAAGGAGTTGTGGATTTGAGTCTTCACATGCTGTATGACGCCTTGGGTCCCTCTGATGTAACAGAGCCTCCCTCTTCTTGGATGGTGGTTAACTGTGAACCCTGCATTTGGTACTCTGCCCTCTAGGTCCTCTAGGATCTTCCACACATACCGGTATATGACTATACAGTATAGCGCTCCCTCCTCCTCTGCAGGGAGTACAGCGAATATAGCCACGAAAGTCTCCTTCAATATCATGTACCGTACCCGGTATTTTATAGTATTTTTGTTTATTTTCATACCCCATATCCTATTATTGAACATATAAATCATGTGGAACAAGGAATATTTAGTCTAATCCTCTTTGCGGGGTACTGGCAGCCTATGAAGATGTAGATTGTAGAACCTCTAACATAAACTAGCCAAATTGACAGTTAAGCCATGCCCCCTCAACCACAAGGCTATGTGTATGTGGAACTCTGGGAACTCAGTGAGACTGATACCAACTGCTGAGTCCTGAATAATGACTCAAACCAGCGTCACGCAAGAAGTTTTATCGGCAAATTGCATCAAAGTCTGGTATCCATTGAAAGTTGTTATTCTGAGGGATATATATGTACAGGTAATTTATTCTCGAAGTGGTTATTTTCCCTTGATGGTCTGTTTTCACCAACAGGTGAAATTTGTGATATCGTTATTTTCCCTATTTATTTTTGCCCTACTGTGATTATTCAAGATCATGAGCTACAACAAGATACAATTTTTTTTTTTTTTTAATACCGATAGCCTACTGCGATTCAGATATAGCCGACGCTAAACACTGTTTTGCAGCGCCGGCTTCAGAGGGTCAGAGTCAGACATGGCCTCACTGCCATTAGCTGGTGCAAATTTCGAGGTATAGCTAGTTAGGGAAATAATTGTCCGATGGATAGTTGGTCATAGTATTTAATGCATTATCTCATGAATAATATTGCAGAACTTGTGCTTTTTAAAATTAATTTATTGCCTGAAGCACATCTCTTTGGAACTTATTTCCTCCAACAGCAGTTTAAATCTAATTGTTATTGTATTTTCTTGAATAAAGTCTGGAAAATGATTATTCCTTTCTTCCTTCTTCTATGTAAAAAAACAAAACAAGGTAAGTCTACCTTGGGACCTGTTATATTCTGATAAGTGATGATCTAGTGTTGATTTCAGCTGTAGGAAAAACAAAACTAATGTTCAAAGATATAACTGCCAGTACAGTGTACTGGTACTTAACCCCTTGAAGCTCGGACGCATTTTAGCAGTTTGTTTTGGCTATCATTAGACGATTTTATGCAGCTTAGGAAGGATCTGTGGGTATTAAACGGGTAAATACTATCTCAATCAACCCTTTGACTTCCATATACTGTTACTAATCTGAATAAAATTATCTAATAGTAGCCAGAAAACAGAACAGAAATGCGTATTGGAGCTTGAAAGGGTTAATTTACTGATGACTCACTTTGGTTATGCAAGATCGTCTTTACCATCCATGTTAGTTCTTTAATTTGATTTTGTTTAAGGTTACTTAATCAAGAAAATATATTATGGTAGCTATAGGTACATACCATTACATCGACATTTTAAGAAGTATGCATTTGTGGATACAACTTTACACATTGAGGATGGGTTAACTTTTTCAATAGATAATGACATCTTTGGTACTGTACTGGGTATATCTAAAACTTTACATATAGCCTACTGGTACCAGTACAAAAATATTTATAATTATATGGTCAATATATTTTTCCACTACAGTAGCCTACTAAACTCAGAGAAACAATACTGTACTGGTATCTATACTGAAAAAATAGCAATAATGCCCTGTTTACAAAATTAATCAGTATGCAATTTAACTAACTTCATAAATATTTGTATTTAGCTTAATTATTATTTTGTAACCTTTACAGATGGAGCAACAATTAGATTGTGCACTAGACCTGATGCGCAGGTTGCCACCACAACAGATAGAGCGTAATCTCAGTGATCTTATTGACCTGGTGCCGGCGCTATGTGAGGAGCTCCTCTCTTCTGTTGACCAGCCTCTCAAAATTGCCAGGGACAAAAATAGTGGGAAAGATTATCTGCTCTGCGACTATAACAGGGATGGAGACTCATACAGGTAGAGTATGAGGTTGATGACAGCTACAGTGTTTGCCTATTTGAATACTTGAATCTTTAACTTTAAAGATAATTTCTGAATTATTTGTGAATTTAACCCTCTCCGACATATGACGCGATTTTGAGCATATTAGGGATACTTTAAAGCCTTTGTTACCATCAGGGGTATTGAGAAACCTTTAGTTTAGTTACTTCAACCTCTGCAGTCGTCTTTGAGTTAGCTGAGGTAATTATAAGAGTGAGAGAACTCTATTTCTTATTGCTAATCTGTCAACTTCTGCGTCATATGAGTGTGAAAGCGTTAAATATCACTACTGTATTACAGTATCTAGTTACAGATTAATACCGGTTTAAATACAGTAAGTGAAGTGTTCAATGCCAATAACGCCTGGAGATAATATATAGCCTATTCCGTGTACATCACACCCTTAAGAAGAAGAACAAGTTATTAACCCGTAAACGGCGGTAAAGCTCATAAGAGGTTTTACTGGGCGACGGCGGCAAAGCTCTTAAGAGGGAGGCCTAAAAAAAACATTTAAACAGCCCCAAAGGAGACGCAAAAAGTGTGAAAGTTTTCAAGAAAAAAATCAGTGTGTCCAGCTCATTCATTCTTTTAACTTGAAACTCGCTTGATATATTACCAAATGGTTATTCTTTTAACCCGTACAGCCCCAGCGATGCGCCTGACGCGTCGGTGATGTATGTAACGCACAGCCCCAGAGACGCGCCTGGCGCGTCACCCCAATTGCGCCGACCGTAACCTCAGGTGTAGCCACTCAAGAGGGCTCAGATTTGTATGGGAACTGTGTACGTATCCCACGCAACCGTGCCGATGGTTGTAAACTCTCAAAGTCCACGTGCGTGCGCGTGAGCGCGCAATAACCTGTTTTTTTGGGGTAATTGCCTTCAATTTTTTACTCTTGTAAAATATGTTTTCGGGGGCTCTGTAGGACCATTCTTTAAGCTTTTTGAGCGGTTTTTCGTGGTTTTTCCTTCATTCCTAACCCATTCGCTATTGTTTCTGGAATAAAACCATTTTTTGAAAACCGGCCGGATTCTGGTGAACAAACATTACAAAACTAGCCGGGGCTGGACGGGTTAATGGATGTGTCAATGTTTGATATATTTCAAGTATTTTCCGAGATAAGAGGTCCAATATCAAGTGCGTCTCCTTATGACCACCAAACCCTAAGTAGACGCACCCCAGTCCAGTGCAGACGAACGTTTGTTTTTTTGTATTAATATGTGAGTAATTTGATTATTTAGTAGATAATATTTATACCACTTATACTTCTAGCTTAAACTAAAGTAGTTGCATGCTGATAGTGGGCCTACATTGTACATCTATAGAGAAAATAAATTGTGAAAGACTTTGCCCGAATCCTAAGCCATTTTTGGCAACATTTCCAAATAGCTACGAAAGCTACATCAACGTGTAGTGAATACCAACCAACATCCGACTCTATATATATATTTTCTTTAAAATATCGCGCCACAGTGAAGTTACAATGGTCGAGAATTGCACATTTGTTGGTAAAAAGCAACCCCGCCACCCTTCCCCTGCCTAGCTAGTTTGCGAGGGAGGGGGGAGGAAAGGAGGGGGAAAATACGCAATAGCACTTATATCTCTCATATATATCAATATTATATCACCACAAAGCACATGAATGCATATAAGATGCATAGTAACAAAGAAAATGCGAAATAACCCACAAATTACCGATTCGCGAAGTGGGGGAGGAGAGAGAAATAAAGGAGTGTCGATTTCCCTCTCTCCTTCGCCCCCCACTGGCACAACCCTCTACTAAAGGGTTGTGCCACTGGCCCCACCGCACGGCAGCACGAGTCACTCCAGTGAGGGAGTCAGAGGGACGTCCAAACAAGTAGACCTATGTCTCGTTGATGTTCAGTCACGGTCAATGAAAAAGTGCAATTTGGCCACATTTAGACCCCTGAGTGTGTGAGTGTGTGGGTGTGTGTGTGTTGTGAAGCTGGGTATCGAAAGCTCACACTTAGACCTACGTGACAAAAACAAATTGTACGATTATTTCTGTCATTATTTAGTCTTTATTCGATAGTTCATACACTATTTATTTCTATTTTCCATTTCTGTTAGTTTGTAGTTGTAGTTCATGCACTATTAATTCAATATTCTTGCAATTGAAATAAGATATAATATTATAAATAGGGCAGATAACTTTGATAAATAACACTAAACCAATGGAGACGCACACCACCACCCCATCCAGACGCGTCTCTATATGGCCCGCACGTGTGCGTCTCCATTGGGCCTCGAAGTCAAATGAAGGTAGCTCCACCACCATCAAAGGAAACTCGACCATGAATACAGGAGGAGGTGGGGCGAGATTGGGGTTTACCATGCATGCGGTTTATGCCCTTCTAAACCCAGTTTGAAAAAATGCGTCTCCATTGGTTTTGGACCATATCATGAACCAATGGGGACTCGCCCACTTTCACGAGCACTCGTTCATGCAAGAGTCATGAAACCATGCAGGAGTATAGTTCAAGACATGCTCTTTCCATTTGAAACAAAAGAAAAACGATCCGAGTTAGAGAAGTAGGAAAAAAATGAGCTGTGAAAAAATCGCTTTCTTAGGTTTGGGCTAAGAGATACCCCGAAAATCGCATTTTTATTTTTGTTTATTTTTTCTCAAGATAAATGTGTGTCCTATTAGGCTGGTAGTCTTTGAGAACATCACTAATAGCATAAAGTATTTTTTGATGTATTTGTTTTCTTTTCAGGTACTTTAGTTTTTTGCATGGCAGTTTTTTTGCATGAAGTACGTCTCTACTGGACAATTCGTCTCCTTTGGTATCTCTACCCTACCTCATATCACTCCTCCACATCCCCTCCTTCCTCCCTTTCCCCTCCCCCTTCAATTATCACCTATTTTCCCTGTTATTCCCTAATTCGTTGGTATATTTTTGTGCTAACATTAGCAAACTGTGTGGAGGATGTGCTTACGTGCCTAGCGGGTGTGTTACATAACCGAGTGTGTGTATGAGTAGGCTGTGTGGCTTGAGGCCTCGTGGAGGGAGGGATTGCCTCAATTTTCTCCATAATTCATGAATGGGCTGGTCCATCTATATTCGCGATTTTGACCAGAAAAATTATATTTTCACTTGTTTTATTGTTGTTGTTCCCCAAGCTGCCTGGCCGAACAGCCCCAAGGCCCCGTTGAAGGCCAAGGCCATAACCGAGCGCCCCCACAGAACCCTCCCTGCCGACCACAATAAAGCCTGGGTGACCGAAGCCACTCCATGGCGGGGAGCTAAGGAGGGTGCGGAAACGCCCGGGAAACCAAAGACCGACCCAGGGCCCTGTGCCCCTCAGCAATTATGAAGAGAAAGTTGAGGGGCAAAGGAAAAATGTGACGCTTTGGCTTCCAATCTTGGTAGATTGGGAGGTCAATCCACGGAAGAGGCGCCGTCACTTGAGATCTAGAAAATATATTAGTAAAATGAACAGTCAGAGTAAGCTATGGGTATGGCAGAGATCGCTCAGTTCTCACTCTGATAGACCAGCCCATCACCCACTTGTTTTATTGTTGTTACAGGTTACTATCTTCATAGTGAAGGTAAAATAGGCTCATATGAATAAGTAATAACGATATTTATCGTAAAATGACGATTATAGGCCTGAATGGAGCCAATATGCTCGCCCATGGGCAGCTAGTTCAATACCCCCCCCTCGCCGTTTTCGGGTTAAGGCTCTAAAATAGCCTCTAATGTATTATAAACTGTATAAATATGAGAAAGTATACACCTTTTGGCACTCAGAATTGCTTACCTCTAGGGCTTATCTCTTATTGTATATGGTACTAATTTGCTAATAGCATAGTTTGCTCTTGAAGGTGCTGTGCAAGTGAAGGTAGTCACTTACCGTACCCTACCCTCAATGTAATATTTTCTGTTATATGGCACAAAGAAATCACAGACTAACAGCTGTATCTATCTTGAATTGTATAGTACTGGGTAGGCTATAGTAATTATACAAAAATATGCAATCTTATTACATTATCCACCTAATTTTCACCCTTGTTGTATTATCATGCTAACAGGTTCAGTACAAGTTTTCCTACTTTTGGCATACAAGTTTACAATGTTGGTGGACAACATCTCCACTGATGAACTTTCTCAACCTAACCATCAAACTCCAGGCCACCAATGCACTACCTCTGTACTGTACTTCAGAGCAGTGATTCAGCCCATGGATTACACACAGGCTATCATTGATGATATGTGGTCCCTCAAGTGGCGCTGCCCATTGGACTTCTGGTAGTTAAACCCCCACGAAGAAGAGTAGATGAAGGCCATTGAATATCTGTTATCAGATGCCTTAATACTGGAGGGGGTGGCCATGAATGAATCAACCAGTGAACATAGTAGTAGTAGTATTGTAGTCGTTTTCTAGGCTGCCTGGCCGAACAGCCCCGAATTGTAATTAGTATGGTAACCTCAACATTAGTTTCTTCATTCTACTAAATTTACCCTAATTTCAGATCACCGTGGAGCAACACATATGACCCCCCGCTAGAGGACGGAGCCATGCCCAGTGATAGGCTAAGGAAACTAGAACTGGACGCCAACCAAGCCTTTGACCAGTATCGGGATATGTACTTCGAAGGAGGAGTGTCTTCTGTATATCTTTGGGACCTAGATCACGGCTTTGCTGGTCAGACACTTGATTTTTCTCTATATTTCTCTATTTATGAATATTTTGTGTTATTACTATTATTGGTTTTACTAGCAGATTCATAAGTACAGTCAGGTCTCGATATACACGGTTAATTCGTACCGTGTACGTACCGTTCATATCAAAACCGTGTTTTAGAAATAACAGACCTTATGGGAATTAATTAATTCGTTCCAGCCACTTTCCCAAATTCACCATTTTGGACGTTTTTGCCTACCTTCAGCCGACTTATATTACATTATACCACCATCATATATGACATAACATAGAATATATTAAGCATCAATAAGAACTGTTTTTGATCTGTTACTGACCTATTTGTGTGGATATATGTATTGACGTTCGGTAGATATCCCTGCCGCTGTACTCCCTCCCCGCCCCGTCCCACCCCCAACCCCGACCCTGTTACTGTGATGAAGCTGATAAGCCTTGTGCTACAGCTCGCATATCAGCCCCTCCAGGCCCCTCAGCATATTCATCGTCCTCATCGCAACCAGATAATAGAGAAATGTTGTCGATCATATCATTATCAGACTGGTTGTTATTGTCGGGGGCGCTCCCTCCCATTTGTATTGACTCTTTTTCATTTTATTATGTGTGTGTTGGAAGGATAATATTTTTTTCAATTTCATCTTATTAGAAATGAGTTATACAGTAGATTAAAAAAAATAAAAATAAGACCGTTATATATATGTATAAGGGAGATAGATGCATTAGATAGATAGATAGACAGACAGACATTTGATGCATAAATAACATTCTTAATAATTTATATATACTGTACCTAGGCTTGGGCCGGCCCGTGTATGATCCCGACTTTTCCGTGTTGTGGCCGACTTTGGAATTTTTGGGGTTACCGTGTCCAAACGAATCCGTGTATATAAAACGCGTGTATATCGAGACCTGACTGTACTACTACAGTACCGGTACTAGTACTAATCTCTCTCCTTCATAAAAATCATTAACTCTGACAATTTGTAGGCCTATACAGTACAATTCCAGCTATAAATGAAGTCTTTGCATTGTTAATTTCTCAGTCATTAGACAACCTCCAAAGTTAACCAGGCAACACCTGGCAACACCTGCACAACACTTGCCTCCAAGAAACACTACACAAACACCTGGACCTGTTCCTCATGCCCCTCCCTCTCCCAGTCAAATCCCTCGCCTAAAACCCGTCCACCTCTCCTCCCCAACCCACCTAACCTTCCCATATCATCCACTCCCCCCCCTAAAACCCGTCCACCTCTCCTCCCTAACCCACCTAACCTTCCCATACCATCCACATCCTCAACTCAACACACCACACCCCATCCTAATCCATTCCAACCCCCATCTCCTGCTCCCCAATCCCCAGCCCCACCTCACCCATCCCAATCCCCAGCCCCTCCCTCACCCCCACCCCCCCCACCCCACCCCATCCTCGTGCAGCAGCACCCAACATACATCGTGCACATAACATTAACATTCTTCAACTGAACATAGATGGCATCAACACAAAGAAACACGAACTTTCACACTTCATCAAATAACACAACATACACATTGCCATCTTACAAGAAACAAAACTCCGCACAACACAAAAAACACCCACATTTCATAATTTCACCACCATCAGACAAGACCGGGCTGTCGGCGGGGGCGGTGGACTCATCACCCTGGTACACAAAGAAATATCATACATAGTAACCAGTGTACAAACCAAATCACTTCTCCCCCCAAATGATAACACAACAGAAATACAGTCAATTAAAATACGCACTGGCAACAACTCCAACATAACCATCATAAACACATACATCCCTCCCCATACATCCCTCCCCAAACATCCCCTACAGTACCAAATGAATACAGACCACACTTACAACACATCACAAACACCCCACACATCATCCTGGGTGGTGACTTCAACGCCAAGACGTCGGCCTGGTTTGTCGACAACCCCGACACAGACAGAGGGCTGGTACTACAAAACCAAACAGATAACCTCATCATCCTTAACGACATCCATCAACATACCCATATTCCTCACCAAGCCCTCTATAACCCATCATCTCCAGACATCACCTTTTGCTCCCCAGAACTCGCCCCCACAACATCCTGGAGGGTGGTCAGAACCTTAGGCTCTGACCACCTCCCGATCATTATCACCACCAAAACCAGACTCACCCCAGCTAGCCACAAACACACATACACCAATTATAAAAGAGCTAACTGGGAAGCATTCACAAATGAGACAGAACAACACTTCACAACTCTAAACAGTACACCCATCACTAACATCAACAATGCTGTACACATACTCAATAAAACTATCCAAAACGCTGACAAGAAACACATTCCAAGAGGTAACAGAAAAAGACACAACCCCAACTTCACACCAGAAATTCAAAACCTCATCAGACAACGCGACATACTGAAACACTCCCCAGCACCCCACACACAAGACATCACACAACAAATTCAAGCACTCAACACCCAAACTAACAACAAAATACAAGAACAACAAAATCTAAATTGGAATAACTTCCTACAAACACTTGATCACAAAACAAACCCCAAAAAACTATACAAAACACTAAACAGCATCACACTTTCCAACAGCAACACAACACAATCACATGCTGCAATCACAACAACAGACTCTACTCCTTCATGTAAACAACAAGCAAACACTCTCATCAATCACTTTTCACATGTCAGCCACCTAAAACCTCACAAAGACGACCGACGTGTCATCCGACGTAAGAGACAATTCCCCACAGACCCTGACTATACACCCTTCACCAATCACCAGACAAAGCATATCATCAACAATCTCAAGCACTCACCCGCCTGTGGCCTAGACAACATAAGCAACATACACCTCAGACACCTGGGACCACAAGGCATACAAGCACTCACTAACATATCAAACTACAGCTATTCACACAACACAATACCAGACATTTGGAAGCATGGTATCATCATCACATTCCCCAAACCCAACAAAGACCCCACGCTACCCTCCTCGCACCGCCCCATCACACTCCTTTGCTCCCCCTCCAAAGTCATGGAACGCCTAGTATTACAACTACTTGCACCTGACCTACCCCTAGCTCCAACACAACATGGCTTTAGGCCACTGCACTCCACAAACACTCTTCTCACAGACCTTACACAAAGAGCTTTCGACGGCATCAATTCAGCTAGACCACCACACAGATCACTATTAGCCACACTCGACATTAGTAAAGCCTTCGATGCCATCCCCCGCCACAACCTAACAAACAAAATCTACAACACAAACATGCACAACAACACAAAACGGTGGCTGGCCAACTTCCTAGCAGGCAGATGTGCACACGTATCTTTTGCCGGTCAGTCATCTAAAATCAGAAACTTTCCAAACGGAGTCCCACAAGGATCCGTCCTATCGCCCGCACTCTTCAATCTGTACATGCACGATATAACTACACCCAATACGCCCCAAATAAACTTAGCCTCCTATGCAGATGACATAACACTCACATGCACACACCATGACCCAAAAAGAGCAACAGATCTCCTTCAACCCTATCTCAACACACTACATGGCTGGTGCACTACAAACAGACTTAATCTAGCCCCAGCCAAATCCACCGCAACCCTGCTCACAAGTTGGACAGAACACGAATACATCCCTCAACTCACCATAAACAACACACCCCTAACACATACACACACACCCAAAATCCTAGGAGTAACATATGATACTCATATGACATTCAAACAGCACACCACAAACATTAAAAAGAAACTGACACCCAGACTTAACGCCCTCAGGTCACTTGCTCACACAAAATTTGGACACAACAAAGAAACTACCACCACAGTATATAAACAATACATAAGATCAGTGATGGAATACGCAAGCCCAGCCTGGGCTTCTAACCTAGCTGAAACACATCATAAGACCTTACAGACTATTCAAAACAAAGCCCTGAAGATCATTACAGGCTGCACAGCTACTGCACCCACAGATCACCTACATCAAGAAACCAAAATCCTCAAAGTCAAAGACCATCTGGACATGAGAGGCACTCAATTCCTGGCAGCAGCCTCCACGAACCAAGACCACCCACTAAACTACATGGCAACACACCCACAGTCACCAAGAAATATCAAAACAACACCCAGCACACGGTATCACACACAATTATTGTCCTCTCTCCCTCCCTGCCCACCCCGAACCAACTTCCAGAAGCACATCCATACTCAGATCTCTCACCGATCCATCCACTCACTCACAGACAACACGCAGCTGCATGCACGACCTCCCGAAATCCATCCTTCCGAATCCTCCCTTCCTCGCGAGGACAGAGTCCACCTGGCCAGGCTGAGATGCGGACACCATCCAGCTCTCCTGAGCTATCAGAAGAGACTGGATGACTCCGTTGTCGACACCTGCCCGGGATGTAACACAGCACCCCATACCATTAAACACATCATAGAAGACTGCATTTCACACAACCACTTACACCAACAACACAATCTACACTCAATGAGAGCTCTGTGGGAAAGCCCGATCGTGGCCATGGCCTTTCTCAGGGACTCGGGGCTGTTCGGCCAGGCAGCTTAGGGAACAACAACAACAACAACAACAACAACCACCAGGCAAGGAACATATGTTAGCCAAGGATCTGTTCAAAATTTACCAAAAATATTCACAGTTAGCTACCAGAATAAATAGTGGAAACTGTTTGTGCTTGTCCCTTTATGCAGAGTTACACTGGTGTACAGGGCATCACTATATACAGTAGAAGTGAGTAGATGATACACACCAGTACCCACCTACCACTATATATTAAAATGTAAAACTTACAAAACAAGAACCGCACAATATAAAGATTTTGGTTTTTATCAAAATCACTGGCATTAACGCATTGAAGATTTAGCAAAATAATACTAGGAAATAAAGAAAATACAAAACACATAGATTCCTAGTTACTGATATATAGCACTTTGTTTTATCTTTGTAGCATACTACTTGGGAGATTTGGACTATAGTGAAGTTCAAGGTGTACATTAGACATCAATATTTAGCAGAGATACAAGCTATAATAGGCATGTACCAGATTACCATACACAGAGGACATTCATACCCTACTCCTCAAATAAATTTTAGTATACCAGTACTGTAATTTCCATCAGTCACAAATTCCCTTACTTATTTCCGCTAAATATCGCTGTTTACAGCTTGAACTTCCAAATGGCCCGAAACTCATAAGTCGTCGATTTACTTACAATACTTATCATAGAATTATTCTCTGACTGTATCATTGGTATCCCAGGTGTCATACTGATCAAGAAGGCGGGGGATGGGAGCAAGAAAATCAAAGGTTGCTGGGACAGTATCCATGTAGTGGAAGTCGTGGAGAAATCTAGCGGACGGTCGGCACACTACAAGCTCACCTCCACCGCCATGTTGTGGCTCCAGACCAACAAACAGGGATCCGGCACCATGAATCTTGGGGGCTCGCTCACCAGACAGGTATAGATGCTTACCGTATCTATCTTGGATATGTTCCTACTGTAGTCTGATCATGAGACAAATCTAGAAATCCTAAGCCACAGCCTTTCATATCTCAAAAAGGACTTGAGTAATTAAGCTGATATTATTAACACTTGGAAAGAGTCAATCGGTAAATAAATATAGAAATTTACAGTCCCTTTACTGCAGCTCTTGAGTTACAAGAGGCTGTGTGTAATGATATCTAAACTAGTCATAATGAATACATACATACAATGGTATAACGTCCCTTTTATTTACATTTGTAATGGCTAAGATGGAGTTGCCTTTTAGCAGTTAAGAGTCCTGCCATAACAATACCCCATCAAAGTGTCACATTTTTCCTTTGCCCCTCAACTTTCCCTTCATAATTGTTAAGGGGCACAGGGCCTTGGGTGGGGCTTCGGTGTCCCGGGCGTTTCTGCACCCTCCTCAGCTCCTCGCCTGGGTGTGGCTTCGGTCACCTGTGCAATTTTAGTGGTAATGCAGGGAAGGTACTGTGGAGGCGCTCGGTTATGACCTTGGGGCTGTTCGGTCAGACAGCCTAGGGAACAACAACACTACCCCATCATATCATCACTGTGGCTGATGTTGGCGTAGTGCTAACCGTGTTTCAGCAAGACTTACAAAGTCAGAAGCATCTGCAACCATACCCAGCCTCAACAGTGATACAACAAAAAAGTGTCATAACTAGACTTTAGTGTATAGCATGGCCTTTGGTCCATACTTACGTCATCCCCTGTTTCTAGTCACCTTGTACAATGCACAGTATGGTATGTGGGGCATATTATATCTATCTATCTATTTACTCAGGCCCAATCCCCACTTTCCTGGCCCTACATTCAGTAGACAGTTAGGCCACTTCGGTTTCCTGTTTTGTTACCGTGCTGCTAGGACCAATAAACAGGTATCTGGCACCATGAATCCTTGATGCTCTTTCCCCAGACAGGTATGGACGTTTTATGCCTTCTAATTTGTTACCACTAGTATATGCTGTATATTCTTCCACTAGATTGGTAGGTTTATTATGTAGTCGGATTTGTTACCACTACTATATTCTCTCTTACAAGAGACAGTTAGGGTGCTTCTTTTTCAACGTTGTTCTACAAATCTCCAATTTTTTAACTTGACAAATGAAGCATCCCAGATTATGGCTGTTTGAAATGCTGCATAATTAAGGATGCGAGTCTGAAACTGTACCTTTTATGGATCATACGGTCTTTATAGTGTACCAGTATGTATGTGTGCATAGACAGTTACTTGCTTCCCTTGTTAATTAAAGAAGTTACTAGTGAATTTACTAAAGCAACTCAGTATCATATGAAGGGATTTACATATATAAAGATATTAACAATTTACTTGATCAAGTTAATTACCATTATCTGTACTTCTCAGATGGAACAGGATTGTCCTGTATCAGAGTCCCACCCACACATAGCTAACATCGGGCGCATGGTGGAGGACATGGAGAACAAGATCCGCAACACCCTCAATGAGATCTACTTCGGCAAGACCAAGGACATCGTTAACGGCCTGCGCTCCGTCCAGGCCCTCCCCGACCAGAAGCAGCGAGACGCGCTCAGAGACGAGATCGCCAGCTTGCTCATCAAGAGACAAGCAAAGAAATCAAATGAGGAGAATAATTAGGCTTCGGTGACACCCTCTATTAGGACTCTATGGCACCTCCATTTATATATATTTTTTGGGCTCCCAGAAAAATCACCACATGTTTTGGAAAATTTGTTAGTGCAAGCCTGTTGATGGGTATGAAACACAATTTCAGGCCAGATTAATTAGCCTTCTTTGACAAAATAAGTGACGCTGTGGACGACAAGTAAAATCCTGCTATACAATAGTCTGTTTGGTTTTAGCTGACGGTAAATTGAACCCCTTAGCAGCTGATTTGTCAACATTTACAAAAGTAATATGAAACTATCTCTGCATCATATTATTAGCCTACCAAGTTTTCATAATTGACAACTTATTTTGCTTCAAAATTGTCATAATAGTGAATAATCAAGATGGGGACATAAGAATTTACTGTCAGCTCGAAAAAAAACAGACTATAGTTCATTGCATACAGCGAGAAAATAGTTCATAAAGACAATTGTGATCCACTTGAAAAAAGAAAAGATTGAATGGATGAATGCCACTTGAAAGTATAGTTATGGAGGACACGCTTGCAATTGTTGTCAGTCTTAGTTTATTTTGAATATTATATAACGAGAATGCATGGAATTCTTGAAGTTGATTAATTATTCATATATCCAGTTCCTGCTTTAGAAGTATAGCCTGTTTTCTTTCAACTGACGGTAAATTGAATCCTTTATCAGCTGATTTCTCGATATTTAATCTAAAATATGAAACAACTTTGTCGATGCATCGTGTAAATGGCATGTTATAATAATTAACAACATATTTCACCAAAAGAACTTCATAAGAGCTGAGTAACCAAGATGGACATGGGCAATTTACTGCCAGCTGACAATAAACAGACTATAGTTGTACAGTTAACCTGGCTACTTCCCAGGTCTTATAATGCATTTTCTGCTTAAGTTTAAGGCCAAAGAATAATTTTAACCTCAAAAAGTCAAGGATTGCAACTTCTAATTGTCCATTCTACATTATTTAGGAAACAAACTGCAAGCCTGAGTGATCAACCTAGGTGCTTTCTAACGGTCTGCAACTCCCGTACACGCACTCCGGGCTATTCTTTCAAGAAACTATTTTGGGGTTTGCTCCCACAACAAAATAGCTCAGAAATTCCATATTGTTTACTTTTCATTGCATTACTAATTGATTACCGGTACATATTAACCCATCAGACCCGGTTGGGCTCTGAGGCCTCCATACAAAACACCCCCCGCGCAACCCGGAAGGGTGCTGAGGCTCCGGCAGCTTGAAAGCCTGTAAGCTTGGTGTGCGAGGCGTCCGTCCGACGCATGTAAACAACAGCCGGCTGGACCGACGCCGCGCATCTCCGACCACAAGAAGGAGAGCAACGTTTGTTCGTGTGTGCCTGTATGTTATTGTTAAGTAGCGAAAAGTGGCTGATATTGCCACAAAGTTATCTCCAATGAAATCGTCATCACAACTGAACCAGTTGACTTAGAGAGCTCTACTTAACGCCATTCTACAGGTACGAAACACATACAGTAAAATCTCGCATCCCACGATTTATTGGTACCGAAATATTACCGTGGGACCGGAATTCGTGGGATGCAGAGTATTAAAGTACTGGAGGCTATCGTCGGGCGACTATATTGTCCTTCACTTTACATGCCAATAATGCAAAGTAAGTTGCTTTAATGAAAAGAAAGGTAAGTAAAACACAAACAAAAAACTTAGAAAAGTTGATGAGGTGCTTATTGTGATGGATGGGGTGATAGACGGGAGGCGGATGTTAGTTACCACCCTCCGTGGCCCCACTCTCGTTCTCCGTCGCCGCCAAAGCCCGTGAAATCATCGTCCATGGCATCAAGTTCGGCGTCCTGTAGAGCTTCCATTAGCTCTGCATCCGTGGGAATCGTGTGGTTTTTCGTGGGATAAGAATTCAGGTAGCCATTGGATGTACCGTGGGATGCGTAATCGTGGGATCGAAATGCGTGAGATGCGTGACTACTGTATACGCTTGGGGGATGCGCGGGAATGCGGAAGCAGTCAAAATAACAATAATACGGTAGCCTAGGCGTAGATGTTTTTCGGCCAAAACCCCCGGGTTTCGGGGAAATTATATAATACAATAGCCGGGGCTGGAGGGCTAAGTAACAAATGTCTCCTAAGACTACTGTAGGCCTAATTGAACTCATGTCAATATGCAACATGATTCAGACTGTCTATATACAGTATTAGTAAATTAGTTCTACACTGCCGTCTAATTTTTCCAACTATAAACTGCTCCACAGAAGAACCCAAATTTGCTTTTTGTAATGACTAAAACCAAAACTTCTACTTAAAAGAATAGCCTCGTGTGTGTCGGTGATCATATTGCTAAATAGTAAATAGTCCATGTGCTGGCTGTTTACCTCCCTGTACCGTAAAGAAAACAGGAAGGGGCGCATTTTGGATTATTGTAAAGATAGTGGGAAGGGGGCGTATCTTGGAATATTGTAAACAAAATAACGGGAATCGGGCGCATCTTGGAAAATTGTAAAAACTAGCGGGGAGGGGGCGCATTTTGGAGAAGTTATGTTTTTACTAAGAAGTTTGCATAAGGGGGATGCATTTTGAAGAAGTTGTTTTTATTACGAAGTTTCGTTAAGGTGACGCATTTTGGAGAAGTTGTTTTGATTAAGAGGTTTGGGTGCGGTGTTCGTGGGGGCAGTGTGGTCGAGTGTCGGTTCTGTTTGCACAACTTCCACCTTCTTTTGTTTTCTCTTTATACCCTTCCCTCGGTGATTTTAATGTGTGATTCTACGGTTTCTACTTTTGTAAGCCTTATCCTCTCCCGCGGCTACTATCAGTGTTATCAGCTTGTGGTTGAACGATCACAACAGTTGCAAATAGTAATTACATTTTGGCCTAGTAACAATAAATTTAATGTAACCATTTGACTTTACTAATCCAAGTACACAATTTCAATGGTAAATTAAATTAATTCAATCAGTAACTGCTCCCAATGAGTGATACCTCAACGTGCTAGAATGTAATGACTTCTAGCTACAGTACAATTTCTTCTAATGCTTTTATTCTTAACTGTTAGAGCATGTATTATACAAATAAGCAGTGTAACAAGCAACTACCTTAGAGAAGAGAAATAGGTCAAGATCACCTTTCTTAGTACAGTCCTGTCTAATAGTTGTAGATAGATTTTATATTTGGAGCCTATGATGACAGTTTCATCCATAAATTTCTGGATCGTTTTTAGTAAGCCTATGCTGGGGATCTTTGAGGAATTTGGTCTATTAAAACAGGACTTAATTTAAAAAATATATTATTATCACCAGTCCCCCACAAAAAATAACTGGCCGATAGATGGAGGGACCAATGGCAGTACAGTATATCCAGCTTAGTAGGCCATCTTCACTTATTAACTGTGATGATCATCCTTAAGCTAAATAGAGTTGCTGAAGATACCCGGTACTAAAAACATGGTGACCAAGTGAAGGTTAAGCCCCTTCCAAATTGATGGATTCACATGATTCCCTATCATGTAGGCTTTAGACAAACTCATACATTTATTTACATATAACTTGGATAGGCTGTTGACAAATTTTTCTTCGATCAATTTTCATATGATAAACGCAGTAGTTTCGAAGCATACATGAAGTAACTATGAAACGCAGTAGGTTCCAAACATGTATTATATTCCAAACATGTATAAAGTAACTATTGTATGGGACTGGACGTGCACAGCCTGTAGAATGTACTCGTTGCAACTGTTGTGTGAAGCACCACCGCAGCAGCAGCAACAGCAGCAGCCGGGGATCGGGGAGGGGACGGTCGTTGTCATCCTTAACCCTTTCAATCAGATCAGTGATCACCACCTTTACCTTCTATCTTGGCTATCACTAGACAATTTTATGCAGTTTAGGACTGACCTTTAAGAATCAGTATCATCTCTACTATCATTATTAACCCTTGGGATCCGGGGGGCCTCATATGAGACAAAATGGTAAAAAAAAATATCGCCGCTATAATCATCAGAACTCGGCAACCACGCGTTGTAGCGACGTCATCTCTACGGCATTCTACAGACAACAAAAAGTTCTACAATTTGCAAAAACATTTGACTGCTCTAGGTAGTCTCAATCAGTAGCTACTGAATTATGAAGTTGATTTTACCAAAATTCATATGAGGCCCCCCCGGATCCCATGGGTTAAGGGGTAAAATTTCACACAATGGTGTGAATAGTCATTTAGGAAACTAAACCCATGTATTAACCCATTCTGTACCAGCGACGTCTATCATTATATTCTGGCAACTATTAGATGAGTATATTGAGGTTAGGAAGGACATCTACCCACTAAAAGGCTACAGGTTATCTCAAGTAATACCATTAGCTACCATATATCCCTCATAAGCTTAATAAAAATCATCTCAATGCATCTGAAATCAAATATAAAAGACCGCCGGTACATTAGTGGTTAAAAACAGTTTATCGTATATTGTAGAGAGTTTCCACTATGTGGGTATAGTTTACCATCCCTATTATTCCAAAGGTCATTCCAGAATTTCATGAAATTGTCTACAGGTAGCAAATATACAGTTGAGAAAAGTGTCTGATTGAAAGAGTTATAAGAGTTTAAGTAGGAGGAGCTGAACGACGCAAAAAAATAAATAAAAAAAAAGAGATAGTTTGAATGTTTTTTATCAAGTATTGTTCATAAGCTCTTGTTTCTTATCATTATTGTTATGTACTAAAAGAATATCCAAGTAATTATAGAAATACTGTATAATTTGTTAGCTGTTGGTCATGGGTTTGGACAAAAAATTTATGGAGTAGACCATTAAT
This sequence comes from Paralithodes platypus, assembly GCA_032716605.1. NCBI lineage: Eukaryota > Metazoa > Arthropoda > Malacostraca > Decapoda > Lithodidae > Paralithodes > Paralithodes platypus. Next base: position 44,335,302 of record CM064508.1, read on the forward strand.
TGTAATATTACATGAAAGAAAAATAAAAGATCTTACTTGATATCATGGGTAATGACTATATAATAGGGAAATTTTGTTTTTAATTTTTCCCGTAATAGGTGGTGTCACACGGGCGCTCTTCCGGCAATTTTCAATGAGCAAGATTTTCTCACATTATTTTGAGGTTCTTTAACCCTTTCAGTATGGTGATATCCTTTTTATTATATTCTGGCTACTATTAGACAATTTTGTTTATCTTACGAAGGATCTCTAGCGATTAATATGCTACAAACTATCTAAATTAACCCTTATAGCTACCACAGATCCTTCCTAAGGTGCATAAAATTGCCTACATATAGCTACAATAAAATAGAATAGACATCACCCGCATTGAAAGAGTTAATCAGCAACTTTCAATTGGCAAATATTAATCTAGTGTTCTGGGATTCTTTCACATTGGTATTGCAAATAGACGGAAGGGTAGATTATATTTGTTGGCCGAATTCTCATGAAGTGATGCGCTTCTTCCTTTTATTCTGGCTACCGGTAGACAATGGTGTTCAGTTTAGGAAGGAATTGTGGGAGTCAAGAGGGTTAATCGAGATACACTTGATCCCTTTGATTCCTAGGGGCCCTTCCAAAGCTGTGTAAAATTGTTTAATGGTAGCCAAAATATAGTGAAATAAACATCCGCATCCACTGAAAGGATTACATCTTGGAGCTGTCAACCACAATTGCCCAAAGAAATTGCCAGAAATAAAGCACTGATGTGATGCTGCCTTTCACTTTTTTTCTCTTTCTCTCCCTATCTTTGGTTTGTATCCATTCGACCCCATTCAACCTACTGTTTTAAGATGTTTACCCCCCATCCAGGTATCAATATTTTCCTGGAGAGCGGTAGCGATCTAGCATATATATATATTTTTGTTTTGACAGCAAAGCTAAATTTGTAAATTTTTCGACAGAAAAATATATCCGGACAAATATAAAAAATATAGCTGGATTTCTCAATACAATGCTGGCTCGCTATCGCTCGCCAGGAAGAAATAGACACCTGGATGGAGATAAACTTCTTAAAACAGTTGGCTGAACGGGGCCGAATGGATACAAGCCAGGGAAAGAGAGAAAAGGAGAGAAAGATAAAAAAAAAAGATGGTGACCCTCCTTAAGTTTCTACTGTGACTCAAATGCATAAATTTATGTTTCCCTAGGTGTCCTGTCTTAGCCCTTTCAGTCACATGACTTTTTGTATTATATTCTAGCTACCACCAGTAGATTTTAAGACTTAGGACTGATCTCTGCAGTAGCCTTATGTGGGATTAGGCTCTGTAGGCTAGTATAAGAATACTTTATCATCAGGACCGATTACTAGGAATCGGAAGGCTAAATACTTTGTTGACTAACCCATTCCAACCCAAGAGATTAATCAGGGTGTTAAACTGGGACAATTTAGTTAAGAACATGAGAAGGAATACAGGAAAATTTACATAATTTGAATTGTTTTAAGACTGGATATGAATAATCTCAAGAGATCCTTCCCATGATAACCAAAATCATCTAGGGGGTAGCTATAGTAAATATAATAAGCATCATGTGATTCCAGAGGTTATAATTATAGTATGTAGTCCATGGGCCAGCCCCTGGTGAAAATTGATCCCATCAGAGAGGGTTTATTTTAATGTAAAAGTTTCAATATAAACAAACCAAAACAGGAATGGCATAACAAAATAACTTATCCAAATCACTAAGCTAGAGTTACAGTAGGGTCCCGCATAAAACGTGTTCGCATAAAACGAGTCGATTAAAACGACCGACCTAAAATATTAATATTTAATTTTCGATCAGAACGAATGTGATCACATAAAACGAGTCCGTCGCCAAAGTGGGGCAAATCCGAGGAGTTTTCATATAGAGCGCCGAAATATCGTACAAAACGTACGAAATATCGTTCGCTTTGTACAAAAAATTTCGCTTACAGTGAACATTGACGATATTGCGCCACCAAAATGCTGTGTTCACATAAAACTAAATCGCATAAAACGCCCTCGTTTATCGACCATAAACTCGTTTTATGTGAGACCCTACTGTATATGCATACGCTACCTTGGTAGCGGCCGTATATATTTGCTTATTTATTTATCTTTTTATTATATTCTTAGTTTCCTCCTTAGACCTCCATCAAGCTTAAAAAACACCCCTAAGACCCCCCTTCAAGATAATTTTGTACATTTTTCATTAGAAAAATGTCCCGGCCAGAGACCGGTTAGTACTACACAATACAGGCTTGCTATCGCTCGCCAGGAAAACAAAAAATGACATTTAAATTGCACAAAAGGTCTTAATATTGAAAAAGAAATGGGCCGAAAGGCCTTAAAATCGCCAAACTAATAGGCCGAAGGTCTTAAATTAAAATGTAAAACTTGCAAACTAAACAAACCAAAATTGGGACAAGGACAATATAAAGTCAAATTAAATTATCAAAATCGCTATGTGGAAACAACGCTTACTAAAATGAAAATTATAAAATAAAAGAACACAATCTTAAAATCTGAAAGCTAATGGGGCTTAACATGAGGGAGAAGGGGGGCCACAAAAACCAACCATCCCCTTAACTACCATTTGTTGGATATTGTGCTGCAAGTCTGACCTCCTTTGATGGTACCGATTTTATTATAATGTAAAACTTGAAAAATAAACAAATATTTCTTTGATTTTGGGATATACGGCCTATTGACTATTGGTAGAAATGTCCAAGCATAGATTTGATGATGCCCAGTCATGATGAAAAAATTAGATGTGGAATTCAGCACATAGATTAGATTAGGAAACAAAAATTTCTTATAGGTAGGAAGTTCTTATCCTTTATAGAATTATATACAAATTATGTTTGTTCTATATTATCACCTACCTTTTTATAAAAAAACTAAAAAAAAAAAAAAAAAATTGTTTTTTAATATAGCATTGTATGCTTCAATGATTTGGTATTGGTTGCCTTTAGGATGAGAGACTGAAACCTTACCTCTTGTGGATCACTTGGTCTTTAGAGTATGTGTGTGTGTATGTATATATGCTTATATTTGGCCAGCACTGACAATTCTAATAATTTTGTGCTTAAACTTTTCAGTCAAAGGACGTCTTTCCAATTAATTTAGTTAACCCAGATGATTTTGAGGAACATTGATCTAGGATAGAAAAGCTAGATGGAAATGGATTCCTATACCTAGAGATAGGTCCTAAACTGAATAAATATTGTCTGCTGGATGGATTCAATTCTGCGATTTCCATTTGATACTGAAACTGGGTCACCTGGTACAGATCACTCCTAGAACGTACCATCTCAAGTTATTATTTACTTAAAGGGATTAAAACCAAATTTAATGCTCACAACCACACTTTGATTCAGCTTTTGCATAGAGTTATACCTATACCACTTGCAGTTCTAATTAGGAAATCAAAGAAATCAAATTAATTTGAACTTTCAAGTGGTGTGGGAAGCGGCTTTAATTTACCTGCATCTTAATGTAGAAATACAAATGCAGTTTATAGCACAAGAAGTTTTCATGATACTGTGTGGAAATCTACCAATTCTGTAATTAGTAATTTCATGTTAGATCAGGTATTGTTATAGTGTACATCAGAAAGCTAGGTTTGGGCACATGCACAGCCGTGAGCACTAATTAGGTTACACCCATTTGAAACTGAACCTTTAAAGCCAAGTTCTGAATATTTGGGATATAAGAAGCTTGGTGTTGTCTTGTTTGAATTTGATATAGATTTAAAGGGTGCGTAGCTATTAATGCTCATGGCTGTTCATCGTTAGTCAGTGGCAAGGCATCTATGGAATAAACTCAAGTTTTATGCATTACTGGTATACACAGCAGGAATCTTAATTCATTAACTATGTTGAAAAGGAGTAAAAAAATCACTTTTCACTAGTTAACTATATTATGGTACTCGCCTTGAGCATGGCTGAAGGATGTATTTATTAACACAGAATCTGTTTAAAGATATAATATTAATTATTGATCATATCCCCATTGTATTTCCTTTAAGGCCATGTGATCATCTAATTGTTATGCATTTGCCCTGTGTGGCAAACACTATTTTTGATCAAAGAATTGATTATACAAGTATTTGGTATATTGGGTGTCTTATTCTTCCTTGTGGCCTGTGTCCCTCCTTGTTCCCAGGACCACTTTGCAGTAGTATCACTTTAAGCACTTTCGGTCAAGGAGCCTCTTGGGTGCATGGTTGAGATCCGGGTTCAAGCATATGTGGTCATTGACAATCTTGAGCCACTTCTGCTTAGGAGGGCGAAAAGCAGTAGGTGCATGCCGTATATGCACTGGTGCCGCTGGGGGTGACCCACAGACTAACCCTGCGGCAGCAGCAGGAGTTGGCATGGGGGCTGCCTGGTGAACAGGGGCCAGGTCAGCCTGTTGAACAGCTGCTTAGACTCTCTGGGGAGCATGGGTCGGCCTTACCTGGGCAACAGGAGCACTGGCCGGGCTTGCCTGGGGAACGGGCTGGTGAGTCTGGATGGTCCGAACTGGCAGGACTTAGCCACCCGAACGATGTGAGGGTGCTGTCGGCCCCTCTGCTGGTGGGCGCTGACAGAGATGTGGCGGAAAATCGGGGGCATGGTGGATTGGCCATCCTGACACAGGCAAATGAGCATCCGGATGTTTTTTCTGGGAAACTTCGTAAGTAATCCCCATGAATTGTGCATCATTTTTGTGTTCTTATTTTAGTCCAAACCCAAACTTTCTAAGTTAACTATAACCCAAGTTAATACTGTATGAGTGAAAGTTTCTGTTTTCACCTAGCTAACTTTTCTTCATTTATGGACTACTGTATATAATTATTGTATTTCTACTTTTATGCTTTCACTAGTTTAGCTTCACTTACGCACTAATTTGATGTTGATGTTGGTGTAATCATTCGTTCAATATATTTTATTTTGTTTTTTTGAGTGAGGGAGACAATAGGCAGAACTACCTGTAGCGAGTGCCTCCCCCAGAGTTGAAAGAGTGAAGAGGCCAAAATCAAGGGACGTTTGAGCCAAAATGCCTGGACACACAGAGTTTGAAGCAATTTAAGTCATAGGAAGAGGGAAAGACTGATTCTGGGAAAGAGTTCCAGAGCTCAGTAGTTGAATAGAAGAAAGACTGAGAATAACGTTTCACTCTTGGATTGGAGAATGTTGCAAGATGGGTACTACGTACCGTACCCTATGTAGAGAGGAGATGGTATACACTGGGAAAGCTCTGAGAAGCACTGATTATTGTAGTAGCAATACAATAGCGAGAGACGGGCAACTTTGCGGCGGAGAGATTGCAGAGAGTTGGCGAGTATTGTATGTATGTATTTACTCAGGCCCAGTCCCCACTTTTCCTTCCTGCCCCTCTATCTCCCCTTGTATCTGACTCGCATATTCTCTTTGTATGCCTTTCATCTTCCATTCGTTCAACATGACCACACCAGCTCAGCACCCTTCTGTCCACTCTGGCCGACAAATGTTCCTGCTGCCCCACTCTCCTATGTATCTCTTCATTCCTCAATCTGTCTCTACGATTAACTCCACAAATACTCCTCAAGCAGTTCATCTCCATCACATCCAGCTTTCTTCTCTGCTTTGCCTTCAGAGCCCATGTCTCAGCTCCATACATCACTGTTGGGTTTAATGTTATTTTAATACCACAAATTTTGTTGATATATTTGAAGATAAATATTGAATCTATATGCTCTAAAGATCATAAGAAAATAAGTTTTAACCCTCGGCAAAACCTAATAAAAAAGTATGGTACTAAAATGTCTTTTTCGTAACAAGGTTGTCAATACGGTACTTCCAGTTATCGATAGCTCTAAAGATCATATGAAAATGTCTTAACCCTCGGAAAAAACTAATTTAAAAGTACAGGTATGGTACTAAAATCTAATTTTCGTAACAAGGTTGTCAATACGGTACTTTCCCGTTATCAATGTACAATCGAACTGAAGATTGCAGAGTAAACACCATAGACTTCATCGACTTTTCTTTCACCTTCGTATAATCGACAGCCTTTTTTTTTTTTTTTTTTTTATTATTAAGGGATTAGTACTCAACCAGCGGAGGTGTGGGGGCAGCAGCCCCCACCCATAATACTAGGTTAGGTTAGGCTAATGTCTTTTAAAATCACTATCGGGGGGCGTGTCTCAACATCGATCGATAGGCCTAATGGGGAAAATAGGTTTTCCCGAGATTTCTAATTAATTACAAACACTATACAGTATATTGATGCAAATGACCAATTTTGATTATATAAAACACTCTGAAAATTCGTGGTATTAAAATAAAAAATTTCCCACTGTTGGCACAACAATTCCTGGAAACATTGCACTTTTAGCTTTCATTCAGAGATTTCTCACCTTTCACATACTTCCCATTGCTCTGAAAACTTTCCTTCCTTCACATACTCTCTGTTTTACCTCTATTTCTATACCTCCATTCCTGCTTATTGTTCCTCCTAGATATTTAAAACACTACTTGTTCCAATATTTCCCCATCCAGCCTCAAATCTAGATTTACCCTACGATCACCCCTATTACACACCGTTACTTTACTTTTATTGACGTTCACCTTCAGTTTCCTCCTCCCACAAACCACACCAAACTCTGACTACCCGCTGCAGTTTCTCCTCAGAATCCGCCACCAACGCTGTGTCATCAGCGAACAGCAACTGATTCAACTCCCAATCTCTACCATTCTTTCCTACTAAACCCAATCCTCTTCCCATAGTTCTCATTTTAACCCTCAGAATCTGGGAGGCTTCATACGAAGCAAAATGCGCTCATAAAAATCGCCGCTATAATCATCAGAACTCGGCAACCACGCGTTGTAGTGACGTCATCTCTAACGGCATTCTACAGACAACAAAAAGTTCTACAATTTGCAAAAACATTGACTGCTCTAGGTGGTCTCAATCAGTGGCTATTGAATTATGAAGTTGATTTTGCCAAAATTCATGAGACCCCCCGGATCCCAAGGGTTAACCTCCCTCACCACAACATCCATAAATATATAAAACAGCCATGGTGACATTACACCACCCTGTCGCAAACCTACCTTTACCTCAAACCATTCACTCGACTCACCATTTCCTACTCTAACACACGCTCTGCTCCCTTCATAAAAACTCTTAACTGCTTTTAACAATTGTCCTCCAATTTCATAAATCCTTAGCACCTTCCACATTGCTTCACGATCCACATGATCATACGCTTTTTCCTAATCCATAAAAACCCAAAATATCTCCCTATGCTTCTCTAAATACTTCTCGCATAACTGTGTTACTGCAAAAATCTGATCCACGCACGGTTCTTCTCCTATTGCAACTTCCGTACACTTTATTATCCTCTCTATCAACACCCTGACATACAGCTTTCCAACCACTGACAATAAACTAATACCTCTATAACTTGAACACTCCTGCCGATCTCCCTCCCCCTTGTAAAATGGCACAATACATGCACTCTTCCAGTCTATTGGTACCATTGACACAGCAAAGCACACATTGAAAAGTCTCACCAACCAATCTATTATCACATCTCCACCCTTCTTTATGCACTCCACAGCAATACCATCCAAACTTTCTGCTTTTCCCGCTCTCATTGTTTCACTGCTTCTTTCACCTCATTTTACTCAATCCTTTCATTCATTTCCTGCCACCTAGGTAACCTATCTCCATCAATCACTGCTTCTCTTCCATCTCTTGCATTTAGCAAAGATTCAAAATACTCAGCATATCTTTTCCTCACTTCAACTCCTTCCACTAGTTGGTGAGTGGATCGGAGTTAATGATATGAAAGGCATTCCTTTCTACTTTGTCTAGGAGTGCAGTGTGAGATGATCCTCCCCACACATGTGAACAATACTCAATACAAGGATGCACTGTGCCCCTGTACAGAGCAAGAAGCTGTGCAGGGGTAAAGAACCTGTTGAGGCGGTTGAGCACACCCAACTTCTGGGAGGCTGCCTTAGCAAGACTGATAATATGGTCCTTCCAAGAGAGAGCAGTAGAAAAAGAGACACTGAGAATATTGAGAAAAGATGAAGGATTGATTTTTGTATTGTTGAAATATAAGGGATAGTCCTCTGGGAGTTCCGGACGAGTAGTAAGATGAAGAAATTGGGTTTTGGAAGCATTAAAGGCAACAAGGTTTTCTCTGCCCCAATTGGAAATAGTACCGTAGTTAGATCAAGAGATAAGTGTCGCAAGGCTTCATTTTGTTTGTTTTTGAGGGATTGCTGGCTGAGGCCTTTAGGAAAACTAATTGAGTAGTGTAAGGTAGAGTCGACTGCGTATGAATGGATGAGACTGGAGGTACAGTTGAGAAGATCATTTATGAAAATTAGAAAGATAATGGAAAATAGGACAGAGCCCTGAGGAACACCAGAGTTGATAAGATGAGGAAGTGAGCATAGGCCGTCCACAACCGCAGCTATGGAACGACCGGAAAGGAAATTAGAGACAAAGGCGCAGATAGAGAGATAGAAACCGAAGGATAGTTTAGAAATTATGTCTAGTGCAATAGAAAAGGTCTCACCAAAGTTCCGAAAAGAGGATGACCAAGAGTTAGTAAGATATGAAAGATCACCAGTAGAGTGACCCTTAACACCTACTGTCCCAGCGACGAACGTTGGCCGTCAGTAAAAAAAGTCACTCGTCAGTACTAGCGACGGACGACGTCCGTCAGTAATATGCGGTTCTTGTACCGAGCGGTACCTGGCACCATGACTTGTAAGCACTGCTTTGAGACCTTGGCAACACTTCTCAGAGTGTATCGATGGTCCCACGGGCGAACTGGCTCCGTACTCATCCAGCTTTCGGGGTGAGAGGATGCTCTCTCTCGACTTTGAAGCTATTTAGGCTACAATGCGTGGTACTGGAGGTTACATTTATAGTAATACCCTCTGGTACAGAAGGGGTTAAGGAAGCCATAATGGCGATCTGAGATTAGATTGTGAGAAGAGAAATGCTTAAGAAATTTGGAAGCAAGAATATTTTCAAAAACTTTAGAGATACTGTACAAGAGATGAAAGCAATTGGACGATAGTTGGAGGGTTGAGAGCGGTCACCCTTCTTTGGGACAGGTTGAGTGAGAGCAAACTTCCAGCAGAAAGGGAAGACGTTAGAGGAGAGATAGAGACGAAAGAGTTTGCCTAGGCAGGGAGTCAGCACGGAAGCACATTTTTTTAGTGCAACAGGAGGAACACCGTCCGGACCGTACGCCTTCTTAGTAATAAGCCCAGAGAGGGTAGAGAATACATCTTTAGAAGAGATTAGGATATTAGGCATAAGTAGGAGAGAGGGGGGAATAGCACTGGAATCATCCAAGGTGGAGTTTCTAGCAAAAGTTTGAGCGAAAAGTTCAGGTTTGTCAGAGGAAGAAGTGATGGTTGTGCCATCAGAGTGGAAGAGGGGAGGGAAAGACGAGGAAGAAAAATTGTTGGAGAGGTTTTTGGCTAGATGCCAGAAAGCTTGGGAAGAGCTAGAGTTCGATAGTTCAGTGCATTTACATCAAATTTACATACATCAAATTTTAAGACTGAGTGCTCCACACATACATGCAGTTTCAGTCTCTTGTCCTAATGGCGGCATACCAGGCAACCCTGTTAACCCACTGAACCCCAGCGACGACACGTTGTCGTCGGCAATGTATGTAACGCTAAACCCCAGCGACGACAACGTGTCGTCCCTGTTAATTACTTCGGTCCTATGGCACCTAGAGGGCTCAGATTTGTATGGGAACTGTGTAAGTATCCCACGCAACCATGCCGATGGTTGAAAACTCTCAAAGTCTAACCGCGTGTGCGTGAGCGCGCAAAAACCTGTTTTTGGGTGTTTTTGCCTTCAATTTTCCCCTCTTGTAAAATCAACTTTCGGGCGCACCGTAGGACCCTTTTTTGACCTAGGGGATCGTTTTTTTGTGGTTTTTCCTTCATGCCTAACCCATTCCCTATTGTTTCTGGGAAAAAAAAAAAATCAAAACCTGCTGGTCCCTGGTGGTACATTTATTCTAAACTAGCTGGGACTCAGTGGGTTAAGGGCTACTTCACTTGTCAAGTTTTTGGATTTGAGATCGGCACCTACTGTATAGTCCGATCCCAGGTCTTCCTCGGTCCACCCCTTGGTGCAGCTCCCTCCACAATCACAGATCTGCATTTTTTCACCTAATTTTGTTCATCCATTCTCTCCACATGTCCATACCATCCCAGTCTACTTGTACGCATCACCTCGCTAATACTCTTTATACCTAAACGTCTCCTCAACATCATTTGTTATTCTATCCTTCATCATTTGTTATTCTATCCTGCAGCCTGGCCTCACACATCCATCTCACCATTCTCATCTCATTACTGTACGTTCCATTCTGTTGACATCCTCTACTTTAACGGCCCATGTTTCTGAGGCATACGTCATTGCACTTCTAACACATGAGGCATACACCTTTCTCTTCAGGGGATGAGGCATTCTTTTCATGGTCAGGATTGACATCAGTTCTCTGAACTTCCCCCAGCCACACCTAATTCTAGCAACAGTGGCAGCCTCGGCCCCACCACCGGCAGAGATGGTATCTCCTAGGTAACAAAACTTGTTCACCAGCTCCAAAGACTCATTTCCAAAATTCACATCCACAGGATCATCACTTAACACAAGCTCGCCTTTGCACACTACGCACTCAAATTTCTCTATTTCTGACTTATCCTTTGGCAGGGGTCCCTTTATTCTACTACAGCGCTTACTCCCATGGTGTACCCAACATCGACAGATGCTACATTGAATTGAGTTAACGCCCACTCCCTTTCCACACACTGCACATGGGTATGCACCGCTCTTTTCCACATTGCCTCGTCTCAATCTACAATGCATAACCTTGGTTTTGTTAATATTGACTCTTAAACCCTTGCTCGCCATATGCTCGCCTGGATGCGTGGTGAGCGGGCTTATGGTGGTAAAGCTTTACTGCATGTTTGCCTGCTGATACCGGAACCTTGCCGGGAGGTCTGGGACCTGGGAATCTTGCTGGAGACCCCAAATGGTCCCTATTCGGGTTTTGTCTCAAGTCGGTCACCCCCAGCTATAAAAAAAAAGAAAAAAAAGAAAAAAAAAAACAGAAAAAGAAAGGGGGGATATGTGCCTGAGAATAAAGATAGATAGACAGGTATCAAATAACACTTTCCTTTGTCTCCCTCACAAAAATTGCCGGAAAAATGTGCGAGTCAAGCTTCACTTATGTCAAAACACTGTAAACTAATACAAAATAATCACTAAATTGTAGACAAATTCAAGAAGTTCACTACAATGATCATAAAACCAGAAAAAATTATGAAAACCAGGACTCAAAAGACACTTCCCTTTGTCTCGCTCACAAAAATTGCCGAAAAAATTGTGAGTCTCACTTCACATGTCAAAACATTGTAAAGTAAATTGATACAAAATAATCACTAAGCTTGTAGAAGAATGAAAGTTCACTACAATGGTCATAAAACTGCTAGAAACATTTAAAACTATATGAAATTCCACTTTCTCGCGACTGATTGGCATAACAAAATTACCAAAATTTCAGCACTTGCACCACTTTTCACTAGAAATACTCAATATTAGAAACAACCGTACCAAAATAGTCAGTCACAGAGTTCGTAATTGCCTTCCATGTTCGTAAAATTGATGTAAAAGGCATAAATTGAAAGTAAAAATTTGGGTAATGGCTAACCTAAGAGTTCCTGACGAACACTAGGCTACAGTATACACAACCTATCTCACCCCACATTCACGCAATGGACTACATTATGTACGTTGAAATATATATGAATGCAAAAATGGGATCAGGGGGGTTATATAAGTACAGTACTTGGAAACAATGCATACCGTCAAATACGGCTCTTATTTCTGGCCTACGGGGGCAAAGATGGCAGGCTGATGGGCAAGAGAGAGTTTAACACCCCAACCGTGGGGCCCGACATATGTCGGGTGAGAGAACCATGGCCATCCCTGCGGGGCCCGACATATGTCGGAAGGGATGTTGAGCACATTATCGGCTCTGAGAGAGAGTCCACGCGTTGGGAGGACGATAGGCGGGCTCTGACCGCTCGGCATGGACCGAGTGAGGTAACTGACCTCCCCACCACAACATTCCACACACCTCGCCTCTCGAGACAAGGAAAAAAACTCGGGAATTTACCGTATTTTAGGGTTTTTGCCCTCGTGTTGCGCAATTGTTGCAAGAGAACCCATGGTCGTACAAGGATGATTCAGGTGTCATTGGAAAGCTCTATTATCACCCTTTCACGGATACATAATTGTATTACGCTCTGGCTCTTGCTTATGCATGAAAAATAGCATGGAATGAAGCTCGTTTAGGGTAAATATGCCCGCAAGGCAGGTAGTAGAAGTTACAAATATCCCCGTTTGACAGGGGTTAAAGGGACACTCACTCGTGTTGACAGTGCGCCTTCCGCGAGAACACTGGGGTATATTTTGGTACGCACCTCTTCCAAATCAGGACAAGTTGGAAGGACACACAATCCGGAATGAATAACAAGAGTGCTATTACTGCACTAGATCTGTTACATAACAATATCTATACGTTATTGCAACTATAAATACAGTACATAACTTTAGTCTAATTTTAATTTTGTGATATACAATTATCAGTATTCACACCTCAGTAGTTCTGTCTTTCCGAGATAAGGCTTCTTTAACCCTTATTTAGCGGGGTCGGACTTAAGTCCGATACGAGAAAATTGGACTAAATGGCGGGGTCGGACTTAAGTCCGTGGGCGTATTCCAGCCCTAATTTTGGTGGAAAGCGAAACTTGGTGGTCAGGCGGTGTACTACAAGGGCCCACCCACACATCCCCACTGCGTGACCGTGACTAAGTGACCCTCAAGCAGCCATAATGGAAGGTCAAGATTTGCCCGTGTTCGATTCGGTGGCCGCCAATCCCTAGTGCGTCGCGCCACCCTACTAACCACGCCCGGCTCACCACCCAGAAACTAGATATCATGCTGAACTCTTCAGAACTTTCTAATAAGCTGTTGGATGAAACCGTCGAAGGTCTGGGTGAGAGTTTTGGTAGTGTGGATGACTCGGAAGACGAAAATAACCCGATCATAGGCTTTCACCCCAAGCATAATTTGCGTGGGGTGGATGTTGTGGTTGATATTGGACAGACCCTTGAGCAAATTGGAGACGTTCCTGACGAAGAACATACTGGTGTGGGTGTTGGTAAGTACAATTTATATTTTTTAATTGCTTGAACATGTGATTGCAAGCATTTTATCACCTTACGAGCGGCTGGTGGAGTATATTTCACTGTGCCGCCCAGCGGGTTTTTTTTTTTACCCTAAATGGGGTTGTTCCGTGCTCTTTTTCATGCATAAACAAGACCCAGATCGTAATACAAGTATGTATCCTGAAAGAGCGTAAATTGAGCTTTCCAATGACACCCGAACCATCCTTTTACGATCACTGGTTGTCTTTCAACGATCGTAAAACACGAGTGCAAAAACCCTAAAATACGGTAATTTCCTTATAGAATTCCCTGTGTGGCGAGCGGTCTTGAGGTAATTTATGCTCCTAATCACCGCTCCGATCTCTCTCAGAGCACATTACGTCCTCAAAATTGCACTCTACAAGAAATTTCCTTTGCATTTATAGCGTATTATTTGCAGGCGTTCGGTAAATTTCTTACGGTAATACAAACAACCAAAGATTGATGGTGTGGGCTGGTCTATCAGAGTGAGAACTGAGCGATCTCTGCCATACCCATAGCTTACTCTGACTGTTCCTTTAACTTATATATTTTCTAGATCTCAAGTGACGGCGTCTTTTCCGTGGATTGACCTCCCAATCTACCAAGATTGGAAGCCAAAGCGTCACATTTTTCCCTTGCCCCTCAACTTTCTCTTTATAATTGCTGAGGGGCACAGGGCCCTGGGTGGGGCTTTGGTTTCCCGGGCGTTTCCGCACCCTCCTCAGCTCCCCGCCATGGAGTGGCTTCGGTCACCCAGGCTTTATTGTGGTCGGCAGGGAGGGTTCTGTGGGGGCGCTCGGTTATGGCCTTGGAATTGCTCGGGGCCTTGGGGCTGTTCGGCCAGGCAGCTTGGGGAACAACAACAACAACCAAAGATTGAATATTTGTGCTTGGCATTATATGATTGTGGAGAACAGATGTAGGCCTACCGTATATATTATGTTTTCATATATTATATGATACATGTGTAACATTTTTATATTGAAATGCTGGGTGTGAAGGGAATTCATGGTCTCCTGAAATATCCCCAGGCTACCTTTAGGATCAACTTTTCCTGGTACCTGGCACGGGGTACGAACCTCTGAAGGGAATTTAACCCCCCTAAAAACCCACAGGTTTTGAAATGCCTTGGGTGGGGTTCGAACCCTGGTTAGTGACCCAACCATCACCACCAGGCCCGCGCGCTAACCCACTGTACTACCACGGACGTACTAAAAGTATAGCAACCTTAGTCCAATTTTTAAGAACCAGGTGATAGTCTCGTGGTGTTATCACGTGATCGAGTTTATTGGACTTACCATCTCCGACTATTTTACGCTATACCTGACGTCAACTCGGGTTAGTATTATTGTGGGTGCGGGACATTTTCGAGGGCATTACATATATTATCACTACTCTCTCTCTCTCTCTCTCTCTCTCTGTCTCACTCTCTTTGTTTGTACTCCTTTGTACTCTCTTTGTCTGATGTAGGCCAGGGCACGCCCCTAACTAATCTCTTCCCTCCCAGGGGAAATCACACCTAGCAGATGTTTTTGACCTCCCCTCTCTCTCTCTGTCTGTCTTCCTCTCTGGGTCTACCTATACTGCATGTGACATTGAAATTGCTTGAGAGTTTGATTGCAAGCATTTTATAGCGTATTATTTGCAGGCGTTCGGTAAATTTCTCACGATAACCAGGGTGTATGGTACATTTCTCACGATAATACAAGCAACAACGAAGCTTGGCGAAGATTGTGGTCTACAATATACCTTTTTATAATTGCATGTGACCTTGTAATTGCTTGAAAGTTTGATTGCAAGCATTTTATAGCGTATTATTTTCAGGCGTTCAATAAATTTGATAAATATATCAAAATAAGTCCTCTGGGACTATGAAATAGCTATTATTGGACAAGGACAATATTTTGTTCATCCCTCCACTGGAACATCAACAACAATGTCAACAACGTATCGCCGTCGGCAATCGTAAGATTCAGAGTCGTAAAGATTCCAGGACGAGCTCAATAGAAAATGAATGAATGAAATGAATGAGTGTGCAGTACTGCCAATACGTATAGCGACTTCCGCTAGATCTAGAGACCTTTACTTCGATCTAGCAGCAATGACTTACACTAGCGGTTTTGTTTTGAAATTTCAGAACAATTTCGAAGTGATATTATATGGATTTTGCCAATTCATATTTCTAGTGGTATTTATCATGTCTTACATCTAACAATATATGCTAGCGGATTTAATTTCAATTGGTAACCCTCCCGCTCTAGTCGGCTCCAAGAAAATCGATAATGGTGGCACTTTAGTAAACAGGTGATAAACAAAACCGCATGCGGATCGGTTTGGTGTATCGGTATTATGGTAAGTTGGCTACCTACTATTGTTTATACGATATAGTAAGTAATGATAAGTAAATTATTATATATTATATATAAAACAAAAACAAAATTCCTGCAAAGCAAGCGAAACAGAGAGAGAGAGAGAGAATGCAGAAACTGAACTGAAGAAAGAGTGAAAAAGATATAATAATACAGAAATATTACAAGCAAATAAATGAAATAGAGGGATTAGTTAGAGAAAATAATAATGAGAAATACATAATACGGATGAGGAAGAGGGAAAGCGAGCGAGCCAGAGAGAGAGAGAGAGAGAGAGAGAGAGAGACAGGAAGAGTGAGAGAGATTAGAGAAAATAGAGAGATTGCAAGCATTTTATAGCGTATTATTTGCAGGCGTTCAGTAAATTTCTTGCGGTAATACAAACAATGAAAGATTGAATATTTGTGCTTGGCATTATATGATTGTGGGGAACAGATGTAGGCCTACCGTATATATTATTTGTTCATATATATATGATACATATGTAACATTGTTATATTATCACGACACTCTCTCTCTCTCTTGTCTCTTCCTCTCTGGGTCGGTTACCTATAGCCTACATTTATAATTGCATGTGACCTTGAAATTGCTTGAGAGTTTGATTGCAAGCATTTTATAGCGTATTATTTGCAGGCGTTCAGTAAATTTCTTACGGTAATACAAACAACCAAACAACGAAAGATTGAATATTTGTGCTGCACATCCCTCATACGAAATACCATTCCCACCGTATAGAGAGAATACAGAAACTGAACTGAAGACAGAGTGAAAAAGATATAATAACACAGAAATATTACAAGCAAATAAATGAAATAGAGGGATTAGTTAGAGAAAATAATAATGAGAAATACATAATACGGATGAGGAAGAGAGAAAGGGGGCACAAGAGAGGGAAAGCGAGCGAGCCAGAGAGACAGACAGACAGGAGGAGTGAGAGAGATTAGAGAAAATAATAATGAGAATTACATATACGGATGAGGAAGAGAGAGAGAGACAGAGCGCGCGAGAGAGGGAAAGCGAGCAAGCCAGAGAGAGAGAGAGAAAGAGAAACAGACAGACAGACAGGAGAGAGAGAGAGAGAGAGAGAATACAGAAATAAGGAGAAATAAGAGAAAAATAAGACCGATTACCGAAGGAATACTAGACGCACTAGAGGCCGAAGTCAGGCCAAAGCGAACGCAACCGAACGCGCCTGGGAAATAGACCAAAAAGTACCTCCTCTTCCTCACCTCTTCCCACCCTCCACACTCATTCATAACATCCATTCATAGACTTATATGGGGATACGAAGAGTTGCTCTTTCCAAAAATGATCGTTTCGTTCGCATTGGAGCCATAGTAACGGCGCTAGGGCGAGTGAAATTGAGCGAATATTTCGGGATTATGCCCGCTGAGCGGTACAGTGTAAACTACCTGACCACCCGCTAAATAAGGGTTAATGGTACCCGCCTTATACATCTTTTTCTTACGACTATACTCTTATATTTAGACACATGTCACAGTTTTCGTTTTGATCTTCCTAATAGATTCTCGCGGTTTAGCTTGATGAGCATATGAAGGTCCCTCCACCGGTCGTGATATTCTAGGCTCTTACGTCATTGACGTAAGGAGCCACCAATAAATTACGGTTTTGACAACCCGTAAGGGAAGGAAGGAAAAACTAATATTTATTGGTGGCTCCTGGAGTCAATGACGAAAAGTGCCCTCCCACCATCCCCTTCCCATACACATGCTCAACTTGATATTACATTAAAGATTGTCCCCGAGGGGGACAGGTGGCTAGCTGTGTATGGGAAACAGAGGAAGATCAGAGCGCGCGTACAGTAGGCGCGGTGTTCAAACTGTGCTAATTCTTTTCTTTTTATTTCCTACTTTTCAGTCTCCATCCCAATGACGTACTGTAGGAATGATTAAGGGGTACCCCCTATGATGATCTTGGTTCTCGACTGCCGTGATCTAGGTTAGCCCGGGCTCAGAGGAGCCCGGAATGAGGCCATATTAACATAGGCTCTTACGTCATTGACTCCAGGAGCCACCAATAAATATTAGTTTTGCCTTCCTTCCCTTACGGGTTGTCAAAACCGTATTCTGCCAAAAACTAGACGAAAATAGCTTCAAAATGAGACCAGAACGGGCCCCGTACGTGGTCTGGTTCACCCGCAGTGGTGCCAGTGAAACGCGGGAAACCCGCTATTTGGTAGCACACGCTCGCTTGGCTACACTGCTGTGAGACACAGAGAGAGACCCGCACGAGACACAGTGTACCTCAGTGAGCCGCTCGCTGCTCTGAGGGTCGGAGGTGGGCCCCTCACGCTCCCGCCCACTGACACTCTATTTTTACATTTTTTACAGGCTTTTAAAGCCTGGAAATTGCTGTAACTTGCCAGGACGTTCCAGAACGTCACGCGCAATGAAAGGGTTAAGATCCTAGGCCTATTTTTTTTTTTTTTTTTTTAAACACCCCAGTGGCACTAAAAATAAATAAATTTGTGTTTAGGTGAGATAATTTCCCTCCATTACTTGCTACCACTCCGACACATGTGTCCCAACCCCCCCTTTCCCCTCTCTTCAGTTATCAGGTACTGTATTTTCTCTATTATTATCGATATTTATTGAGTATTTTCGTGGGAGGACGGGTGGGAGAGAGGGAGGAGTGGAGGAGTGTAACTCCGACCCTCCAAGCCAGTCTGAAAGCTCCCCTGGTCTTTCAGTGCCATACGAGACACGAGAGAGTGAGGGTGTTAGATTACGACCGCAGGGCTAAAATATAAAATTTTCACCAGCCAATTGCTGTTACCACTTATTTTATTGCTTTCCCATGTTCATATTAAAAGTAAAATAGGCACATAATTATGGATAAGTATAAATTATATAGCCTACAGTATATGGTAAATTAACAATTTTAGTGAGGAATGAATCAGAATACCTTCGCGCCGTGGGCACATTCAAATACCATAGCTGTGCAGCTTAGAGGTTAATTGCTCAATAGGTAAACCTGATCTTCTCTTCCTCACCGAAACTCAGGTGTCTGTAGCAACTTCCAGCAACCCCTTCTCTGTATCCTCCTACTTTCTCTATCCTAGTTTCAAAGCCAAAGGCGGATGTTGTGCATATGTGCACAACAAACTCACTTGCTCTCGTGTTCCCGATTTCGACTCCTCTGAATTCTCAACTTTATGGCTCAAACTTTCCTGTCATTCTCTTACTAAATATTTCTGTGCTGTCTATCTTTCCCCTAACTCTACCAACTTTCCGAAATTCTTTGACTATCTAAACTCTACAGTGGAACACATTCTATCCATTTCTCCTTTCTCAGAAATCTCCATCTTAGGAGATTTCAACGTTCACCACTGCCATTGGCTCTCCTCTCACACTACTGATCCACCTGGTGAACAAGCCTACGTCTTTTCTATCCTAAATGACCTAGAGCAGTTAGTTCAGCAACCCACCCGTATCCCGGATCGCATCGGAGATCGGCCCAACATTCTTGACTTGTTTCTAACTTCTAACCCTTCTTCTTATACTGTCGATCTTTTCTCTCCTCTGGGCTCCTCCGACCATAAACTTATCTCTGTCACCTGTCCTATCTCTCCAGTACAGCCACCCGATCCTCCTAGCCGGCGGCGCTTGTGGCACTTTGGCGCTGCCGACTGGGAGGCTCTTCGGCAGTACTTCTTTGATTTCCCATGGAATGATTTCTGCTTCCATGGCCGAGGACCCTCGGAGAGTGCTGAACGCATTACCGAGGTAATCCTATCGGGCATGGAAGCATACATTCCATTCTCTTTCTCTCAGACTAATGCTAAAAAATCTTGGTTTACTCACGCCTGTTCTACTGCTGTCCGCAATAAGGAGGAAGCATTCAAACGGTACCGACGCCTTAAAACTCAAGACTCTCATTCTTCATATGTTTCTGCCCGGAATCAAGCCAAATCTGTTCTTCGACTTGCCAAACACTCTTTCATCAATAATAAATGCACTGAACTATCCAACTCTAGCTCTTCCCAAGCTTTCTGGCATCTAGCCAAAAACCTCTCCAACAATTTCTCTTCCTCGTCTTTCCCTCCCCTTTCCCACTCTGATGGCACAACCATCACTTCTTCTTCTTCCTCTGACAAAGCTAAACTCTTCGCTCAAACTTTTGCTAGAAACTCCACCTTGGATGATTCCGGTGCTATTCCTCCCTCTCCGCCCTCCTCTCTCTTACTTATGCCTAATATCCTAATCTCTTCTAAAGATGTACTTTCTACCCTCTCTGGGCTTAACACTAATAAGGCGTACGGTCCGGACGGTGTTCCTCCTGTTGTTCTCAAAAACTGTGCTTCCGTGCTGACTCCCTGCCTAGGCAAACTCTTTCGTCTCTGTCTATCCTCTAACGTCTTCCCTTCATGCTGGAAGTTTGCTCACATTCAACCTGTCCCAAAGAAGGGTGACCGCTCTCAACCCTCCAACTATCGTCCAATTGCTCTTATCTCTTGTCTTTCTAAAGTTTTTGAAACTATTCTTGCTTCCAAATTTCTTAAGCATTTCTCTTCTCATAATCTGCTCTCAGATCGCCAGTATGGCTTCCTTAAGGGTCGCTCTACTGGTGATCTTCTTTCATATCTTACTAACTCTTGGTCATCCTCCTTTCGGGACTTCGGTGAAACTTTTTCTATTGCACTAGATATATCGAAAGCCTTCGATAGAGTCTGGCATAAATCTTTAATTTCTAAACTACCCTCCTTCGGTTTCTATCCCTCCATCTGTGCCTTTGTCTCTAATTTCCTTTCCGGCCGTTCCATAGCCGCGGTTGTGGACGGCCATTGTTCACTTCCTCACCCTATAAACTCCGGTGTTCCTCAGGGCTCTGTCCTATCTCCTATTCTCTTTCTAATTTTTATAAATGATCTCCTTAACTGTACCTTAATTCCCATCCATTCATACGCAGACGACTCAACCTTACACTACTCCATTAGTTTTTCAGAACGCCCCAGCCAGCAATCCCTCAACGACAAACGTAATGAAGCCATAGAACTCTTAAATTCTGATCTAAATACTATTTCCAATTGGGGCAGAGAAAACTTTGTTAACTTTAATGCTTCCAAAACCCAATTTCTCCATCTATCTACCCGTCAGGATCTCCCAGCGGACTATCCCTTATTCTTCAACAATACAAAAATCAACCCTTCATCTTCTCTCAATATTCTTGGTGTCTCTTTTTCTTCTGCTCTCATTTGGAAGGACCATATTACCAGTCTTGCTAAGGCAGCCTCCCAGAAGCTGGGTGTGCTCAACCGCCTTAGGGGGTTCTTTTCCCCTGCACAGCTTCTTGCTCTGTACAGGGGCATAGTGCGCCCTTGTATTGAGTATTGTTCACATGTGTGGGGAGGTTCCTCTCACACCGCTCTCCTAGACAAAGTTGAAAGGAAGGCCTTTCGTATCATTAACTCCCGTCCACTCATCAACTCTCTGCAATCTCTCTCTCTCCGCCGCAATGTTGCATCTCTCTCGATATTCTATCGCTACTATAATAATCAGTGTTCCTCAGAGCTATCCCAGTGCATACCACCTCCTTTACGTAGGGCACGTGGTACCCGTCTTGCAACTCAATCCCACCCCTACTCTGTGCAACTCTCCAACCCAAGAGTGAAACGTTACTCTCAAACTTTCTTCTACTCAACAGCTGAGCTCTGGAACTCTCTCCCAGAATCAGTCTTTCCCTCTTCCTATGACTTAAATTGCTTCAAACTCCGTGTGTCCAGGCATTTTGGCTCGAACGTCCCTTGATTTTGGCCCTGTCACTCTTTCAACTATGGGGGAGGCACTCGCTATAGGCAGTTATGCCTTTTGCCTCCCTCAATCGCATAGAAAAAAAAAAAAAAAAAAAAAATGGCATTCTGAGAGTGAGGGTCCGAGTTTTGGGGGAGAGACAGTGAAGCACGAGGGCGAAGCAGCTCCATTTGTATGCGAAGGCAAGATGGCAGAGGCTGGTTGCAGCTTCACATGTCTCACTCCCAAGACTGGAACGTGACCTCGCGGGCTTCACCATGTTGAACGGTTGAATGTACAGGCTCTCAGCCTATGCCCGAGAGGGAGTAAGTTGGAATATACAGAAAAAAAAATGCCATTGGTATCTGTGTTATAACTATATAGTGTCAATATTTATACATTAATCACACATTACCAACTTATAAGCTTGACCTTGCTATGACTTAGAAGAGTCACCCATTGTAAATATACAGTATTTTCTGTGGAGTCAAAGGGAAACCTATATTTTCTAGCATACCGCACTATTTTTACCATTTCATTTCCTTTAAGGGCGTCATCCGGGTTTTACTCTTGACCGTGTCAGTGGAATTCGTCTGTATTTCATAAGAGTTGGTACACATATAGGGCACCTACCATAAGAGAGATTTCCAAAATGTTAATTAGCTAGGACAATTATTTTTTGAGTTAGGTGAGAATTAGTGTGAACATTTTTTTTTTTTTTTTTAAATAAAATGCTCATTTAAAATGTTGTTGCTTGATTGTTTCAATGCATTGGGGGTACTAACAATAGGTGTAGTTACAATATGATCGCTTTACTTTTTCCATTTTTGATCTAATTTTGCAATGAGGGAGTTTGCAATTAGGTACAAATTAGGTGACAAATATCTCGGGTTGCTGTGTCGAAATGGTTAAGAAATAAAACAAAATGGAGCAGTCATATTGTAGGGAATTTTATGCCCTTTCCAATGACACCAGAATCATTGTTGTAGCATGTTTGGTTACGGAGATAACTCGCCGACAAGTGAACTTTCTTACGTGAGGTACTAAGGCACGAAAGCTGTTGCAAGCCAGCCGGCCAGCCGCACCCTACCTCTCTCGCGGCTTGGAGCACACTGCTCTTTCTCCTCCACCACCACCACACCCTTCGTTGTTACCAGGGTTGAGTACCAGATACTGCTAGGAAAAATATCTAAGAAGATCATATTTTCACCAAAAATTAATTTTTTCATATTTTTTTGTTTGCAGTTCCGAAACCAATAAAGCGTTTTCTACGCGTCTGCGCGACCCGCGAAAGTTTGAAACTAGCCCAGAAATAATTATGCTTCCAGACGGAATATTGCCTCAGGATTTTAACTAATGATAGAGGGATGGGTGATAATGCCATATATCGGGTTGCCGTTTTGAGCACTTTTCCGAGTAAATAGGCGGCCGGTGCGCCGCCGGTCCCGGATGACCCCCTTAACCCCTTCGGTGCGGGCCTATTTCCGCCCTATTAGAGCTCATTCAGGCACTCCTGATTGATTAGGCAAGTGTCTGAATGAAAGGAAATGTATGCAGCCAAAAACTAGAAGGAAATAGCTTCAAAATGACACCAAAACCAGCTTTGTAGCTCGCGGGCTTCACCCGCAGCGATACCATAGACATTCGCTAAAATACGGTTTTGACAACCCGTAAGGGAAGGAAGGAAAAACTAATATTTATTGGTGGCTCCTGGAGTCAATGACGTAAAAGCCTATGTTAATATGGCCTCGTTCCGGGCTCCTCTGAGCCCGGGTTAACCTAGATCACGATGGTCGAGAACCAAGATCATCATAGGGGGTACCCCTTAATCATTCCTACGGTACGTCATTGGGTCGGAGCCACTGAAAAGTAGGAAATAAAAAAGAAAAGAATTAGCACAGTTTGAACACCGCGCCCACGCGCGCTCAGATCTTCCTTTGCTTCCCACACCTTGCTAGCTACATATTGCCCGCAGGGGATTCCTCTAATGTAATATCAAGTTGAGCATGTGTATGGGAAGGGGATGGTGGGAGGGCACTTTTCGTCATTGACTCCAGGAGCCACCAATAAATATTAGTTTTTCCTTCCTTCCCTTACATGTTGTCAAAACCGTAATTTATTGGTGGCTCCTTACGTCAATGACGTAAGAGCCTAGAATATCACGACCGGTGGAGGGACCTTCATATGCTCATCAAACTAAACCGCGAGAATCTATTAGGAAGACCAAAACGAAAACTGTGACATGTGTCTAAATATAAGAGTATAGTCGTAAGAAAAAGATGTATAAGGCGGGTACCATTAAAGAAGCCTTATCTCAGAAAGACAGAACTACTGAGGTGTGAATACTGATAATTGTATAATCACAATATTAAAATTAAAAAATAAAGTTACACATTTATAGTTGCAATAACGTATAGATATTGTTATGTAACAGATCTAGTGCAGTAATGACACTCTTGCTATCCATTCCGGATTGTGTGTCCTGCCAACTTGTCATGGACTTAACACGCCCCCCCCTCCCCCTTTTTCATTTAAGGTAGGACACACCTTCCATTACCTTACACACAGGTAATAAAGCATTGAATAAATATATCCATCTACTTATTGTCCTCAGGGGGCATGATCCTGCCCTAAAGATAGGTTTGGTAATTTGGGTCTTCTCCAGATGTATCGACAAGTATATGGCTAGGGACGCATTGTTAGAGGACCAACAGGCCCGTCTGAGTTATAACTTCCCCTGAAAAACCATTGAGGAAAACTAATGGTAGTGGCCCATATGTGCCTATCATGGGATTTTGCAATCACCGGAGGCTCAGCTTCCTTAATTATCTTTGCAACAAAGGATGCTAACACTTTCTTTCCTAACCTTATTGGACCATCTGGGGAAAGCACAATCGTGATTTATTCCTAGGAATAATAGATTTAGAGTAGGTATATAGTGTATTAGCAGGGAATAGAGCATGGAGTATCTTTGCTCTTGTCAAGGCAGGATTAGAGAAAGGTGTAGGGAAATGTCCCTGGTGTTCCTTTTTGTGATGACTCTGGCGTAGTAACAATATGTACAGAGTCCTTGTTAGGAACAGAACTTAGATAGTTAGTAGACCTTGTCATGGCTGTCAGTTCTGAGACCCATTGGCCAATAGCCTGGGTCATTCGGAAATACACACTTATTAAGTTTCTTGTCATATGTGGTCTCACAGGAGAAGACCTAGACTTCGACAATGTTAGGACCTTCGAGATTGACCATTGAGGAAGCAATTGACGATTTGGGGCTCTGAGCTTAACACAGGCCTGCATCAAAAACCCCGTTGGTCTTTCTGGGGCAGAGGTAAACCAGTCAGTGTCAAGAAGGGTTTCTTTATGATGATACGTGGTTTATAAGTGTGTTAACTGTTATTATTATTATTTTTTATTATTATTTTTTTTTTAAAGAGTCAATTAAGAAATTTAGGTGCTTCAGCGACAAAGCAATCGATGGAGACTGCTGGTTTGACCCTACACTCCACGTTGTAAAGTGTTTAAAGTGTGAACTATACTGTCTTAGAGTTGAAGCTGAGCATTGACTAGTGAGCGTATCTGTGACTTCCTTGTCGCAGGACGGTAGCCACTTGGATTTGAGAATGTCCCTATCGTAAAATTGAGCGAGGTCTGCAGGTTTCCAATTTCTTTCACGTGGAAATAGGACAGGGGGAGTTGCAGAGGTTGTTGAACCAATGAGTAAGTTGAGAGTGCCACACTTGAGTTGGCCACGTAAGAGTAACCAGGCCCATTTGGCCCTGGAAAGACCTGAGGTGATGACTGATTCTCACATCATAACTCTATTTCCACCTGTTCCAATTCACTGTGAGGGCATCTGGGCCCCTTTCCCGTGTTATGTCATTCCGAGATATGTAAAATTGGAGCTTTGTTGATTTTACGAGATGCAACCAGATCGGTTTGGTGTGAAAAAATGGCAGTATTAAGTGGTTGGTTGCCTTTTTGTTTGAAGGCCCATTCCGCTGAGGTAATCTTTCTCTTGGACCAAGTATCCGTCCACAGGTTGGGGAACCCTGGTAGGTATGTTGCATGGATTAATGGGGAATGTTTTGGGCTAGAAAGCCTATCTTTTCCCGAGAGATCCTAGAGAACCTGGCCCGGGTGGGGACCTGTTTCTTCAAGCAAATTACTGTGGTCATGTTGACCATCTGGCATGACATTGACCTGGAGGTCAATGATGTTGCATGAACTTTGGGAAAATTAGAGGGACTGTTAGCTCTTGGGTATTGATGTGACACTGACTTAACCCTCGTCTAGCGGGGGGTTTTGAGCTAATTTGGGCATATTCAGGCCCTCCTGAATGATCAATCAAGTATCTGCATGAAAAGAAATGTATTCAGCAAAAAACTAGGCGCTACAAGCTTCAAAATGAGACCAGAACGAGCTACGTAGCACTCGTCGTTTTGATGCAGTACCACCACCAACATGGGAGTTTAGCGTATAGCAGCATATTTTTTCCAGCTACGCTCACTACTGGCTACACTGCCGGCCTCTCGAGAACAGAGGGAGCGTGAGTCAGTGGGCGGCGGTAAGCCCTGGGTGTCGGCCGTGTGGCCTGCTGCACTCCCGGCCATTTGCACTCGATTTTAACCCTTTAAAAGCCTTAATAATGCTCCTAACTTGCTGCCTTTTAGATACGGACTTAAGTCGGGCCCCGCTCTTTAAGTGTTAAGGTTGTCCAATTTCCGTGGTACTGATGACCTTCCGAACGACTGTAATGCCATCCTATCAGACTCGAAGCGTCTGTGTCCACCCCTAAAGTGGGAGGTGGATCTGACCAATGTGTCACTGACTCCCTTTACCTGAGATTTTTTCCACAACGACAGGGGATGTAGAAATCTCTTTGGGATGAATAGAGGGGAATTGTGAGGTGTTAGGGGAAACGGCTTTGTTGCCTGGCCAGATTAGTTCCTTCAACATGAGGGAGCCTAGGGGCCTTGTAATTTTGAACCCAATTAAGGGCCTATCGGAGATTATCAAAGTTCCTGTTTACAGTCTTGGTATGTGATATTGTGAATAGTTTTTATTTGAAGATGTTTGGCATTGGCTGGACTTTGTTTTATAGTCTGAAGTTGTGTTTCTCAGATTAATCCTACTGCTGATTGTGTGATTTTGATTTCTCTAAATTTATTCTGAAACCCAACTTTGTCACATGTTACATGACTATCAAGGTTTGTTCTTGGCAATGGAGTGGAGAAGACCACAGCATCCTACAATCTTGAAGGTAAAACAGTATTTTTACGCCGTCTTTGAGTAATAATAATAATAATATAATGTTTATTTCCATTTAAAAGTGGTTATTCTGCTCATAATTACAATTACAAAGTGTACATTAAGTATTAACTTAGGTATAAACTTAGGTATAAGGTATAAACTTAGATTGTACATACACATTCAGATGCATATATACACGCAATACATACATATACAGTATATACAACATGCCCATACATACACCCATATTTATACATACATATACCGTACATACACATACGCACACACATATATACATATATACGTACATACACACATATACAGTAAACCCTCGCTATCTCGGACTAATTGGGGGGAGACCCAGTCCGAGATGACCGAAAATCCGAGATGTCCGAAGTCCGACTTATGTCCGACTTAAGAGAGGGAACATTCCGAATTAGAAGAGGAAAGTCAGCGTCACCAGAGAAATTGATTTTTTTTTTTTTTTTTTTAATATATCTATTTAATGCATCTATCTCCCTTATACATAATTATATATAACTATGTCTTATTTGGTATTTTTTTTAATCTATGAATAAATTCTAATACGATGGAATTGAATACAATATTACCCTTCTAACACACAAATAATAAAATGAAAAAGAGAGTAAATAAAAATGTCTCCTTTGTCTTTCAGAAACATAAGTCCGTCTCGTATATGTTAGTATTTTATCGCTCGCTCGCCCCTAGCCACTCTCTCTCTATCTATTTATCTCTCTAATGCATCTAACTAACTCCCTTATACATTAACATAACTATGTCTTATTTGGACTTTTTGTAATCTATAAATAATTTCTAATGCGATGGAATTGAAAACAATATTATCCTTCTAGCACACAAATAATAACATGAAAAAGCGTCAATAAAAATGTCTCCTTTGGCTTTTCAGAACCAATTAAGTCCGTCTCATAATAGTTCGTGTTTATCGCTCACTTCCCCTTCTGCAACTCTCTTTCTATCTATCTTGTCTTTTCAGAACCAATTAAGTCCGTCTCATAATAGTTCGTGTTTAATTTATCGCTCACTCCCTCTCTGTAACTCTCTTTCTATCTATTTTTTTTTTTTTTTTTTTTTTTTTTTTCTATATTCCAACTTACTTCCTCTCGGGCATAGGCTGAGAGCCTTAACATTCACCGCTTTACAATGAACAGTGAAGCCCGTGAGGTCTTGTTCCAGTCTAGGGAGTGAGACATGTGAAGCACGTAGAGCACAACGAGCACCTGCCATCTTGCCTTCACATGAGGCACGGTGCTCACTCATGGCCCGAAACGACCCCATCCCTGAAGCCATCTCGTTCCCGTGCTTCACTGTCTCACCCACTACACTCGGACTCTCACACTTACACACACACAACGCCACCTGTTGAGCAGATAACTCACCAGGCATTGCACACCTATAGCATATTTTGAATATGGGAATATTCATACAGTGCTATTTAATCAGGGAACAATGAGGGTATTGTATTGACGTTTCGGTGGGCTTTGTGGTAATGCACTGATACTAGGTACAGCACAAATTCCATCCCAATAATATCTTCCCATTGATACATCGGGATTTGAACCCGGGACCTTTGGATTACCAGGCCAGTGGCAAGACCACTCCACCACACCTCCCCTGCATCTATCTCTCTAATGCATCTACGTAAACTCCCTTATACATTAACATAACTATGTCTTATTTGGACTTTTTGTAATCTTTGAATCATTTCTAATGCAATGGAATTGAAAACAATATTATCCTTCTAGCACACAAATAATAACATGAAAAAGAGTCAATATAAAAGTCTCTTTTGTCTTTTCAGAACCAATTAAGTCGTCTCATAATAGTTCGTGTTTATCGCTCACTTCCCCTTCTGCAACTCTTTCTATCTATCTTGTCTTTTCAGAACCAATTAAGTCCGTCTCATAATAGTTCGTGTTTATCGCTCACTCCCCCTCTGTAACTCTCGCTTTCTATCTCTCTATCTCTCTAATGCATCTACGTAACTCCCTTATACATTAACATAACTATGTCTTATTTGGACTTTTTGTAATCTTTGAATCATTTCTAATGCAATGGAATTGAAAAATATAATATCGGACATTTTCCGAATACTTATATAAAGTCCGACAACGTCAGAGACTGTCGGAACGATGATGGAAATGTCCGAAATACCGAAGTGCATGTCCGAGAGGCCATAGCCAGTCCGACTAGTACAGGTTTCCGACTTCTAGAGGTCCGAGATGGCGAGGGTTTACTGTACATCCACACACATACAGTATATGTACACATATACACACATACCCACATGCATATACATACAGTAGGGTCTCACATAAAACGAGTTTATGGTCGATAAACGAGGGCGTTTTATGCGAATTCGTTTTATGTGAACACAGCATTTTGGTGGCGCAATATCGTCAATGTTCACTGTAAGCGAAAATTTTCGTACAAAGCGAACGATATTTCGTACGTTTTGTACGATATTTCGGCGTTTTATATGAAAGCGTACGATATTTTGTACGTTTTGTACGATATTTCGGCGCTCTATATGAAAACTCCTTGTATTTGCCCCACTTTGGCGGCGGACTCGTTTTATGTGATCACATTCGTTCTGATCGAAAATTAAATATTAATATTTTAGGTCGGTCGTTTTAATCGAGACTCGTTTTATGCGAACACGTTTTATGCGGGACCCTACTGTATATATATATATATATATATACATACACACATACACACTTATACATACATGCTCACATGGATACAACTGTATATATACAGAGGGAGGAGAGTTTGTTTCACTAACTTGGTGAAAACTGGGAGCTATGTCTAAGCTGGAAGGAATTCTGGTGAACATCACCGCTCTGATTCTGAATGGGATAGCTAGGAACTTTTTTGGTAACTCTTGTTACTGGGATATGCCAGAGGAGTCTTCTATATCTGGAGTAATTATCCAGGCCTTTGATTGTAGAATTAGTTTTACTTGGGAACTAGTTAATATCCTGAACTTTTTATTGAGAATTGATTTGTTGAGGAGTAAACATGTCTATCGTAGGATTTTAGTCGTAGACTGTCCCTTTTGGGGAGAGAAACATGTGTGATAGAAAAACTGGAATGCCTTCTGGCATTTAAGTCACAACGTTGTCTGTCAACATTTGGTTCATTAATGTTTCTAACTCTAGAGATTTGTTCAGGGATAGAATCTTCTACTTGCCTCATGGCTTGTGCAGGATGTTGTTGCGTGATAAAATTTTGACAGTAACCTATGGGTTCTTTGACGCCGTCTAACGTCTTTGTCAATCTGTGCAGGGTAGGTGTATTTATCATGGGGTCAACTAGTTGGGCACAACCTATTTTTGGAGATCTGAGATATATCCTAACTTCTGGGGAATAGAGTAGGAGTTTTATGTATGCCCGGTGGTAAATTGGTGATCCTCCGATGGGAGTTTGTGGGGGGGGGGGGATATCCCCCCCCAAGTCAGGGCCAATTACTCTGCCTCAGTCACCCAATTAGCCCCTGGGCCATCTCTTAGAGTGTATAGTTCCAACATAGGAATTTTGTTCTCTGACTTTTTGTGGAGCAACCTACGGATTTTGAGAGATTAGAGAGATTTTATGATATGTCCATCAGCCTTATTCACGTCAGACCATGGTTTGCAGCGCTTCCCTGAAGGCACCGTGGGTCTCTGTGTGTAAGTAAAGTACTTAGCATCCAATAGAATTGGGAAGTGTTTTTTATGAATACATCCAGCAATTGGCCTTGTGCCTCTTTGCACGTAGAATCCTCAGCTCGTCCATTTTAATAATCCACTACTTTGGTATTGGTACCAAATCTGGTTGACCTGTGTCAGCATTAGTGGGTGTTACCCTGGTAGTTGTTTCCAGTATCGGGATTTACCCATTAGTAGAGGGAGAGGGTTCTTGAACCTTTCGGGTTCCTGTTCAATGGGTGGGGGTTGAATCTGTGACAGAACAAGGGATATTGGGCATACCCGGAGCTTGGAGACTAGTCTGAGTGGAGGATGTAGGAGTGGTTGTTATTTTATGAGCAGGTTGTTTAGGATGGACAGGTACCTGAGCCAGTGGAACTGTGTTTGGTATGGCATGTTGTAATCTGGACGGAGCAAGAGAATTACAGTACTTGGAGATCTCGGATAGCCTTATCTAAGGGCGTAACATTTTCTGTTCAATTTGCTTGTCACACTCCTGCATAGATTTTTTGACCAAAAAAAAAAAAAAAAAAAAAAAAAAAAAAAGTAATAATAATAATAATCTGAAATTCACCCAACCAGCCCCCTGGGTTTATGTATTTCAGCTTCAATATTCACCTGAATCAGTTTTAGGGTGAATCAATGTGGGTGGAGCAAACAACGGAGTTGATTCAATATGTTATTCAATAGTATCACCTAGCTGTACTAGGGAAAAGAGGAGGGGTGGATAACATGCTCAGCACTTGGATCAGTCAAGGAGGTAGAGGAGACAGGTAATTCTATGGTTTTTCGATGAAAACAGGATTAGCAGGGTGACTAACTCTGTTAGACAAATGTCAAGAGTCTGGGGATATGTGTGTAGAGTGCAGGACCTGAAATCCTGAATGCGAGACGGGGAAGTTTGGGACTTAGAAGGTGGGTCGCCTTTCAGTTTGTGATTTGTTAACTTCCAAGGAGCCCAATGGAAATATGCCTAACGGCCTTATTGGGCTAACCTTAGTTGGAATTATGCCAGGCTGGTACATGTCATATTTGTAACATATGTGGTACCAACTCTGTAAAAATGCTAATTGGGTAAATATTATTATTATTATTATTATTATTATTATTATTAATAATATTATTATTATTATTATTCTGTTTTTTACTGGAAGGCTCTGAGCTGACCGACCTATGTCTTTTCCTGCTAGATCCGGACATTTTCTTGTCAGGAGGTGGGGACTAGCTAGGAGTTCTAGAAGAGATAATTCTAAAAGGCTTACATACTTTAGCATTCCTGGTATTTGGAGATTTTTGTAAAAGGTACCTGAAATGAAAGATTTTTACTGAACTTCATATAGATAATATGACCGAGGGTATAAATGTTTTTTGGGTCATGGTTATGAGTAAAAATATATGATTAGTGAAAGTACACTTAGCCGGGGAACCGGAAAATTCTAGTGATTTGTAAAAAGAACTCACCTTAACATATAAGGTGTAAGGCTCCTCCAGTGGTTGTCACTTGGTCAGAGGAGAACGTTCTAATTGTTGAAGATATTCTTCTCTGGTAGTGCCGTAGCTCGTTTGAGCCTGGAAATCATAACAAGGAGTCAGTGTTGTATGATGGAATTAATACCGGAATTATTAGGTCTACTTAGATTTTTGGCAAAATAGGATCTGGTCATGTCTCGTTTATTTTAATTAAACTACAGTTGCCTTTTATGTAAGAAGTAGCCTAGTGAATTGTTACTCGGTATCACTGGATATAATTACTAATTTTTTTTTTTTTTTTGTCAGGTATAGCCTTTTAGAAAGGGAAAGAAAACTTGTACTTGTTCCCTGGAATGTACTTGTTCCTGGGAATTAATTAAAATATGTAATTAGTGAGAATATACTTCATAGGTGAATTGGAAATGTCTAGAGTTTTGCCCAGTGAACTCACCTTAGAGATATAGGTTTTTTAGCCGAGAGAAGGGAGCAACAGGTGAGATGGTCATGTCTACCATGGCCTTGAAATCTGGAATACTGTTCAGCTCCTGCTGTGGTCATCCCTTGGCCGGGAGGGAACGTTCTAATTGTTGTCCAGATTCTTCTCTGGAAAACGCCGTGCAATACCTGAGCCTGTGAATCATACCAAGGAGTCAATGTTGCATAGTGAGATGGAAATAGTACTTATTTGGCAAAATTAGGCACTAGCCTTGCATTGTTTACTTTAAGTACACTAATTAGATAGAAGTACTTGTTTAAGTTCTCGCATCTATCATAAATCCGATAGTTATGTTGATTACTGGCACCTGGGCCTGTCTCTAATATGGTATGACATCCTTATTATAGTATGACTAAGCCTAGAGTACCCGGCAAGAATTCCCATTTGATTCCCTTCTTGGAACCCTGGTTTGTTTTTCTTAAGTATGACAAAGTTTAGGGTACCCGGTAACATATGTCTTTATTAAGGGTTTGGGTCCGCTTAGGGTACCCGGTGAAATTAATGTTGTTTAGGCTAGGCCTAGAGTACCCGGGGTTTTCAAAAGAATTTTGTTGTAATATATGCTGTCGTCTTGACAGTCGTCAGAGTACAGTACTCGGTAAACTGACTTACTGGAGCCCGGCCGTTTTTATGGCATTATGTTACGACCCGGTGGCATTGGCACCCGGTTCTGTTATTTAAAAGAATTTTGTTGTAATTTATGCTGTCGTCTTGACAGTCGTTAGAGTACTTGGCAAACTGGCTTACTGGAGCCCGGCCGTTTTTATGGTATTATGTTATGACCCGGTTGCATTGTGTTATAATACCACTCAGTATTATAATGCTTGGGTAGATGGCCGTAGCCTGTATGTACTCGGGTTTGACTTTATGTTTGTATGGTATTATTGTATCACCCGCCCATCTGGGTACCCGGGACTGTCTCCATACCCGGCAGTCCTGGTACCAGGGCCTTATTGAGATAAGGCCTAGGGTACCCGGGAACTTGAGAGTGTATGGTATTATAAAATCATCCGCCCATCTGGGTACCTGGGACTGTCACCATACGTGGCCGTCCTGGTATCCGGGCCTTATTGAGATAAGGCCTAGGGCACCCGGGGACTTGGGCGTGTATGGTACTATAATGTCACCCGCCTATTTGGGTACTCGGGAGTGCCTCCATACCCAGCAGTCATGGTACCCGGGCCTTATTGAGATAAGGCCTAGGGCACCCGGGGACTTGGGAGTGTATGGTACTATAATGTCACCCGCCTATTTGGGTACTCGGGAGTGCCTCCATACCCGGCAGTCCTGGTACCCGGGCCTTGATACCCGGGCCTTATTGAGATAAGGCCTAGGGAAACCGGGGACTTGAGGATGTATGGTACAGTATTATGATATTATCTGCCCATGTGGGATCCGGGACTGTCACCATATCTGTCAGTCCTGGTATCCGGGCCTTGGTACCCGGGCCTATTGAGATAGGGTCTAGGGTACCTGGGGATTTGGTTAATAGTGAAATGTAATTGGATTTAATTTCGCAATATAGAGACTATCAGCTATAGTCTTGCTGGTTCTAATGAAACTAATGCTTCTAAATTGACTTGAAGGCAAATATATGATGAGGCACTCATGATTGATTAATGTTAAAGTGATATGTATTCACTTTTTAAAGAAAAACTTGGAAGTAAATACTGAAAGTATTGTAGTTTATTGTGGTGCGAAGCATTGAATGAAAACGGGTTAAATTTTTTGGAAATTAGGCTTAAGAAATTTGTTCCTAAGTACAAATATTACGGTGGCCTGAAAAATAACCTCTGGCCTGGGCACAACCAGGGGCTACCTGTCAGGAATTACAGATATATGAATCTGACACTCACATATAATTCAAACCCTTAAGGGAATATCTATCATGCTATAATGTTAAAACACAACTGTTGGTGTGACGTCGCTATGCGGTGACGTCACAGGAAGGCGCGCAATGTAGTGGGCCCAAGCCCACGCCGACACTGACGCCGACGATGTGGCTGGGCGCGCAATGTGATGGGCCCATGTCGACGCCGACGCCGACGCCTACGATGTTGCTGGGTTGGCGGACCCGCGCACTTTAACAACGGAAGTCAGTGAGTGAGGTTGTGCTTCGAACATAATGGCGTCGTGTTCAACTAAGTGGCCTCCAAAACTTGAAAGTGACTGTGTTTATGAACATTGGAAGAAGGACATAGGCATTTGGTGTGATTTGACGGATTTACCAAAGAAGAAACAAGCGCTTGCCATCCACCTTTCGTTATCAGGAAGGGCGAGGGTTGCGTCATCGGAAATTGAAGCCGATGTTTTGAAGCAAGATAATGGTGTCGAGCAGTTGTTGGCAAAGCTGGACGATTTATTCCTCGTGGACAAGGGACGTCGGCAGTTTGCGGCTTTTCATGAGTTGTATAACCTCAGACGAAATGGGAATACGAATATTCGGGAGTTTGTGGCTGAATTTGAACATATTTATTTCAGTTTTAAGAAGCAAGGCATGGATCTGCCGAATGCTGTGAGGGCTTTTATGCTGCTGGTTTCATGTAAACTGTCTGATGGTGAGCAACAACTAGTGATGTCCGCAATAAATGAGGTGACCTATGAGAATATGAAATCGGCCCCGAATCGTATATTTGCTGGTGGAATTGGTGGTCAGAATAAGGCATCATTGCCTGTTAGTGAGGTGAAGAGTGAACCTGTTTTTTGGAGTGACGAGGGTGGGAGTGAGGAGACCCTTTATGTTAGAGGACGAGGGCGAACACGGTCTCGGGGTGGTGTAATACATGGTCGAGATCGTGGAGCCAGCCGATATTCAACCGGATATGCCAGAGCCTCCCCACGTTCATCCACTGGTAGGAGGCAGAACCAACTAGGACCTGATGGTAAAGTATCAAGATGTTTAATATGCGATTCTCGATTCCATTGGGCACGTGATTGTCCAGATGCATACGAAAATGACGGCAGGAATGAATATGATTCTGAAACAGTACATCTGTCATTATTTATGGGCTATGCAGGTGATGAAGCGAATGGAAGTAAATTACAGACATTGGTAAAGGAATCTAAGGGATGCGCTGTTCTAGACACTGGGTGTTCTAAAACTGTATGCGGAGTGGGGTGGATTAATCGCTATCTAAGTGATCCGAGTGATTATGAGCGTGAGGCTGTTATTGAGGATAAGTCGTCCTCGACGATTACTTTCGCTGATGGTGTCACGGTTTCTTCACTCAAACGTGTTACTCTGCCTTGCTACATTGGAAATATGCGTGCTACCATAGTGACAGATGTTGTGGACTGCAATATTCCCTTGCTGCTGAGAAAATGTTCCATGAAGAGGGCAAAGATGTTGATGAATTTTGAAAGTGATCAGGTCAAAATTTGTGGAACGGTGGTTGATTTGAAGTCCTCATCTTCGGGCCATTAGCTGCTTCCGATCTCCGTATGACTAGGCCGTGGGTTAGGTGGGGCTATTACACTGGCAACTCTTGGGACTGACTTGGGGAAAACAGCCTTAAAACTTCACAGACAATTTGGACACCCTACGTCAGCGAAGCTAATTAAACTGGTTACAGATGCAGGTATTAAAAGTTTGGGACTGGTGAGGGCCATCAAAAAGGTGTCTGTGATACATATGCGGTCTGTGGGAGGTTTAAGAGAGCCAAGCCCCGACCCGTTGTCTGTTTGCCCATGGCATCCAGATTTAATGAGGCCGTAGCCATGGATTTGAAGGTTTGGGGGAGGCGTTATTTCTTAGTCCTTGTTGATTTGGCAACTCGGTTTTGCACTGCGACAGTTATAGGGGACAAGTCTGCGGCCACCATCTCAAAGGAGTATTCCGGAGCTGGATTGGTATGTTTGGTGCACCAAGGAAATTTCTCTCTGATAATGGTTGTGAATTCAACAATGCTGAGATGCGAGAGTTGGGTGAGGCCTTCAACATCAAGATCATGACAACGTCTGCAGAGAGTCCATTTAGCAATGGAGCCTGTGAACGTCAAAATGCGGTGATTGGTGACATTGTTAGGAAGATAATGGCTGATAGCCGTTGTGACTTGGATGTGGCCTTGGCTTGGGCGGTATCGGCGAGAAATGCTCTCACCAATTTTGCGGGGTATTCTCCTAATCAGCTTGTTTTTGGTCTAAACCCTGGCCTGCCGAATGTGTGCGAGAACGATTTTCCAGCCTTGAAACTTCCATCAACATCTGAAATTGTAAGGGTCAATCTGAACGCTCTTCATTTGGCACGACAGGAATTCATCAAGGCTGAATCAAGTGAACGTCTGTCCAGGGCTCTGCGGCACAACATACGTTCGAGTGATTTGAACGACATTAGCAATGGCGACGAAGTCTTCTACAAGAGGAATGACAGTCATGAGTGGTATGGTCCCGGAATTGTGATAGGCAGAGATGGAAAACAAATTTTGGTGAGACACGGCGGTGTCTACGTGAGAGTGCATGTGTGTCGTCTGTCGCACGCTCCGGAGCGGGATATTGCAATTGGGGGCCATGAGAACATTGAAAGTGTCAGCAGTGATGGGAGTGATGAAGTCCAGGATAGGCCTACTGATGATCAAGATGACAATTCGGAATATAATGAGATTCTGGTTGAACAGCCTCATGTTGAGCCTCCCGATGGTGAAAATCTAGATGAAAAGCCTCCCACAGTATCTATTGGTCAATGTATTAAAGGAATACACTCAGAAAGTGGAGAATTAATATCTGGGAGGATTGTGAGTCGGGGGGGTAAAGCCACTGGGAAATACAGACACTGCTACAATTTGAAGAAGGACTCTGACAGAAACATTGGTTGGGTGGATTTGCAGAAAGATTTTAGCTCGTGGGAAGCGATTGATGACGAAGTGGAGATGCTTGTCCTTTTCAACTCTGAGGATGTAATATGTGCCAAGGACAGCGAAATTACAAACTGGCCAAGACAATAATGTGTATGAGGAAGTAGAGGATGTCAGACAAGATGCCATATCAGTTCGATGGGTTGTGACAGAGAAAATGAGGAATGGAAAGCCGTTTGTTAAAGCCCGTTTAGTCGCCAGAGGTTTTGAGACAGACACAGTGAGCCTCCGGAAAGATTCCCCGACATGCTCGAAGGAAGCAGTGCGTTTGGCACTTTCTTTGGCCTCCCCCAATCGATGGGATTGTCACGCTATGGACGTGAAGGCTGCCTACCTGCAAGGTCATGACATCGAGCGAGTTGTTCATCTACGTCCTCCGCCGGAATATGCTAACGGCAAGCTGTGGCGTTTGAAGAAAACGGTTTATGGCCTTTGTGATGCTGCTAGGCATTGGTATCTGCGTGTAAGGGATCAGTTGTTGGATCTCGGAGCCAAAGTATCATCACTGGATTCAGCGCTGTTCTCTTGGAGCAATGATGGTAAACTCGGAGGCCTTGTATGCGTTTATGTCGATGACTTTCTTTGGGCTGGTAAACTGGAGTTTGAGCAGAAAGTGATAGACCGTTTAAGTCAAATATTTCGCGTCGGCAGTTCGGAATCTAAAACCTTCAAGTACGTGGGTCTAAATGTGGTCTCCAACACTGATGGTAGCATAACGCTTGACCAATGTCCGTACGCTTCGTCTGTGAAACCAGTTACACTGAGCAGACATCGTACAACAGTGAAATCAGGAGAGCTGTCGGAATCTGAAAAATCTGAGTACCGATCTTTAATAGGGCAACTCAATTGGATTGCCACACACACTCGGCCGGATATTGCATTTGATGTGTGTGAATTGAGTGTGAATAACAACCAAGCCACCGTAGCTGATTTGCTTAGGCTTAATAAGGTGATCACAAGGGTCAAGACCGACAACATGAAGCTATACATACCGAGGATGGCGCCGCTCGACGACTGTTATATGGAATGTTTTTCGGATGCCTCATTTGCCAACCTTGTGGGCAATGGATCTCAAGGAGGTATGGTGATCTTCCGACGGGATGCGGGTGAGGCAAGATGTCCCCTATTCTGGCAGACTAGAAAGATCAGACGGGTCGTCAAATCTACACTATCTGCGGAGACGTTGAGGCTGCTGTATATCTCGCCAACATATTGCAAGAGGTTTCTGGATGTGGAAAAATCAAGATAAAGTGTTTCGTCGACAACAAGAGTCTGGTGGATGCCCTCTACTCCTGTAAGAACGTAGAAGACAGGAGATTGCGTATTGATATTTATGTATTACGGGACATGTTAGAACGGGGGGAGATCTACGGGGTGTCTTGGGTGGATACTTCACTACAATTGGCTGACTGTCTTACCAAGAAAGGTGCCTCGACCGAACGGCTGCGTGCAGCAGTCAGCCAATACTAGAAGATTTATGATTTACTCCAAGGGATATCACATATCTGTATGTGGCAATTAACTGGGTCATTGATGGTTCGGTACTTAAACGAACGTCTAAGTATTGGGTTGAACTGGGTAATTTGTGCTACTTAAACAAGAGTCTAAGTATTGGATTGATCGTCAAGAGTTCCGCCTCGTCCATGGAATTATTAGTCAACTTAAGAAGAGAGGACGAGTGTGTTGGTGTGACGTCGCTATGCGGTGACGTCACGGGAAGGCACGCAATGTAGTGGGCCCACGCCGACGCCGACACTGACGCCGACGATGTGGCTGGGCGCGCAATGTGATGGGCCCATGTCGACGCCGACGCCGATACCTACGATGTTGCTGGGTTGGCGGACCCGCGCACTTTAACAACGGAAGTCAGTGAGTGAGGTTGTGCGACAACAACTATCACAGAACAAAAAGACACTGCAGCTAAAGAGCCGGGGTTCGTATGATACGAAACAAAGAAATAAACACATTAATTCGCAGCTCTGTGAAAGTGAAAGTGAAAGTGGCTTTTGGTTGGCACGTACGTCGGCCAGACCAGACTAAAGTCCTTACTTTACAGGTTTACAAGTAAAATTGGTCCACATAAATACATTCCTAAATGCGTATATGACTTCAACTGCAACAAGACTCACTATGGACCAAAACTGATGCGTTTAAGAGGGGCTATGTAACACTGTAACGGAGGTAAGGAAACGTATGTCTATTTTGGATGGTCGACGGACGAGGGAGGAATCCCCTGCGGGCAATGGGTAGCTAGCAAGGTGTGGGAAGCAAAGGAAGATCTGAGCGCGCGTGGGCGCGGTGTTCAAACTGTGCTAATTCTTTTCTTTTTTATGTCCTACTTTTCAGTGGCTCCGACCCAATGACGTACCGTAGGAATGATTAAGGGGTACCCACTATGATGATCTTGGTTCTCGACCGTCGTGATCTAGGTTAACCCGGGCTCAGAGGAGCCCGGAACGAGGCCATATTAACATAGGCTCTTACGTCATTGACGGAAGGAGCCACCAATAAATTGTTCAAATTACAGTAAACTCCCGCTCTTTCGGACTTCACCCTTTCGGAATTCCAAGACTTTCGGACTAGCATTTCAATTCGGACTCATGGTTCAGCCATTCGGATTTGTCTGAAAGGGTGAGAAAATACCTCCGTCATTTTCGGACTACACTTTTCAATTACTCCC
The DNA here is from genome assembly GCA_032716605.1 of Paralithodes platypus. Lineage (NCBI taxonomy): Eukaryota > Metazoa > Arthropoda > Malacostraca > Decapoda > Lithodidae > Paralithodes > Paralithodes platypus. The sequence goes on from CM064508.1 coordinate 44,375,177, forward strand.
GCCAAGACCGAACCCGGCGATATCTTTGAATTCTCAGAATTTTGCCGCGCTTTTTTATACATGAAAAAATGGCCTAACCTAGCTTATATATATGAGGACCCTGGAGGACAAGGGGCGAATGCGCCAATACCTTACTTTCGAGTTATGAGTGTTTAAAGTCTGGAATAGGTGGCATACATAGAATATTACAGAATAGCATGTTATTATATACCATTAGAATCCTCTGGAAGAGACAAATTGATAGAAAAAAAAAAAAAAAAAAAAAAAAAAAAAAAAAATGCACAATAGATTTTTTTTTTTTTTTTTAAAGGCCTATAGTAATTATTGTTCAATCTACTTGAAATTTAATCCTGTATTAGATGTCCATGAAACTAAGATACTGTTAAATTTTCAGCCAAAAAAACGCGCAAACGCGCGTGTCATTGGCCGGGAGGCGGGCCTTTAACCCGGGGAATGCTAGCCGTCCGCTCATTGGCTTGAGCGCGTGGGAACATTCGCCCCTCCACCTCCTACAATCCATACCTCCTCCGCCGCTACACAAGGTCGAAACAAGGGATTTAGAACCTAGGGTACTGAGCCCGCATAGGTGGGAATCGCAAAACGCTCTTCACACGCGATTTTCAGTGCTTCCATCTATCGGGAACCAGTCCTAACTCAATTTTGCTCATGGTGGCACATTCACCCCTTGTCCTCCAGGGTCCTCATATACAGTATATATCCAGCGGCAGTTGTCGTTGTTGTCTTGCTTTTGGTGAAAACTAGAAGTCTAGACAAAGTGGTTCAGTTTTAATGATAAAAATAATTAGGTCAGTAGCCCAAGCTGGACGAAAGGAATTCAGTGTTACTGTTTACTTCTGACTTTCATCATATACCGATGCTCATATCTCTGCAAATAAATGGCCTAACCAAGTTTTTATGCATACCAGAGGTAGATATGGTCGTTGCCGTGCGACGAGTGAAGACTAGAACACTCTACATTGTGTACTTATTGTGTGAGGTGAGAAATAAGACGGCAAGTTAGGCGCCGGCACCGCTCTGCCAACCGCGGCTAGGCTACGGCCTGTATATATTCTTTCAACAATTATTATTGATTATTTATTATGTAATAATATTGATTACCGATATATTTCACCATTGTAACCATTCCTTAGTCACTGTCGTCTGCTTTCATGCATGGTTTGGGACTCAGGTTCAGAAGGTACAAGCTTTTGTAAGCTGGAGTCAGCTGACTGGCTGGCTGTGTGTTCTTGTTGTTGTTGGTTATACGGACGACCCGCCAAGATAACAAAACTTTCTCTAGTGCAGTTTTAATTGGTTTTAAGCCCTAGATTAACCCGTAGGCAATTCAGAGCCTTTCGGATTTGTCTGAAAGGCTTAAACAAAATTAAATCGCACTCGGACTGAAGAGCCGAGTTTCGGATTTATAAACTTCGGACATTATTTCAGCCATTTGAACAAGTCTGAATGGCTGAAGTGTGAAGTTCGGACTCGGCCCTTTCGGACTTTTGACACTTTCGGACAGGGGTCTCCCCCAATTAGTCCGAAAGAGTGGGAGTCTACTGTATCACTAATGTCGCGCGTCATTTGCCTTTGGCAGCGCTGTATATCTCGCGAGAGCATGGCTCAGAGTCCTCAGCGGCCGGCTGGCAGGAGGAAGGACGTGTGGCCTGTCGTGCTCCTGCTCCCTCGGTCTCGATTCTACAGGCTTTAACCCCTCAGACCCGGTTGGGCTCTGAGGCATCCATAAAAAAACACCCCCGCAGAACCCGGAAGGGCTCTGAGGCACCGGCAGCTTGAAAGCCTGTAAGCTTGGTGTGCGAGGCGTCCGTCCGACGCATGTAAACAGCCGGTTGGACCGACGCTGCGCATCTCCGACCACAAGAAGGAGAGGCGTCCTTGTTCGTGTGTGCCTGTATGTTATTGTTAAGTAGTGAAAAGTAGTGTAAAGTGGCTGATATCGCCACAAAGTTATCTCCACGGAAATCGTCATCACAACTAAACCAGTTGACTTAGAAAGCTCTACTCAATGCCATTCTACAGGTACGAAACACATCTACGCTTGGGGATGCGCGGGAATGCGGAAGCAGTCAAAATAACAAAGATACGGTAGCCTAGGCGTAGACGTTTTTCGGCCAAAACCCCCGGGTTTCGGTATGGAATACATAGCCGGGTCTGAGGGGTTAAAAGCCTGTAAAATCATGTAAATTGCGTTATATTGTCAGGACGTTCCAGAACGTCTCCCGCAGCCAATGGGTTAAAATTAATAATGTTTGTTGTATGTAACATTTCTACTTGTAAAAACTTAAATAAATAATATACAGTAAGCCGATTAGTTATCGTGTGTCGTGCCCTGCTCAGGTTAGGTTCCAGATCTGTCGCGGTTATGGTAATATGGACCCCAAACGGGTACCGGCACTTTAATTAACCCTGCTCAGGTAATGTTCCAGATCTGTCGCGAACTTGGAAATGTGGACCCCATATGGTTACCAGCACTTTATATTGTTAGTCTTAGTAATCAGAAACTTGGGTATTAAAGTGAATATGTTATGACAATATACATAAGTGGAAAAAGTACAATAAGAATAAGTAGATAAATGGGTATTAAGTAATTATGTTGTGAGAAAACACACAACATAAGTGGGAAAGTACAATAAGAATAATGTGGAATAAATACAATATATATTGCCTAAAAGATACGTAATCGGAAAAGGAAAGAAATCGTGGCTAAAAACCTTAATGCTATGCGTGTGGCCAGAGAAGTGTTCATAAAAAATGAGTCCAATGAGAAAATACGTAGGGCACTACTGCATAATGTAAGAGCAGCCAACATGGTATGCTTGCAAAATGGAGACAGAGTTTATTATAAACGAAACAGTGAAAACCAATGGAAAGGCCCAGGTATAGTGATTGGAAAGGATGGTAAACAAGTTCTTGTGAAACATGGAGGAACATATGTGCGAGTGCACACTTGTAGGTTGCAGAATGCCAGTTGCAAGATGCAAGACATGGACGATATCAGTAGTGGCAAAACAACGGAGACAGGATTGCATGTTCCAGTTGAAGACGAATCAAACGACGTTAACATAGAAAACGAAACAGAGAATGAGCCTGAGGATGCTGAAATGGATGATAATGAGAAATGCAGTGGTGAACAGGAGTCCGGAGACGGAAACAGTGTAGCCGCTGAAGCTAGAGTGCCTAGAATGCCTAGAGTGGGGGATAGAATAGAAGGATACATGGTGGAAAACAAGGAAAAAGTAATTATCACAATCTTAAGTAGAGCCGGTAAAGCAACTGGCAAGTACAAAACATGTTTCAACATAAGAGACGAAACAAGTAATGTGACAAAATGGATTGATGTAGATAAAGACATCTATAATTGGCGGATTGTGAACGATACAGAGGAAGTCATGATAACATATTCCAATGATGCATGCACAGAGGCAAAAAGGGCAGAAATGAAGAATTGGATTGATAATGATGTGTTTGAGGAAGTTGAGGACCAAGGTCAGAAGGCCATATCAACAAGGTGGATAATGACACAGAAAATAAAATCTGGCACTCGGGTTATTAAGGCCCGTTTTGTGGCACGTGGCTTTGAGGAAGAATTAAAGGATGTTCCCATTGATTCTCCTACGTGTTCAAAGGAAGCTTTTAGACTGGCTTTAAGTATTGTGTCCGCCAAGAATTGGGACTGCCATGCACTGGATGTGAAAGCCGCTTTCTTACAGGGGCATCCTATTAATAGAGAGATTTTCGTGTTGCCCCCTGAAGAATTCTACAATGGATATCTATGGAGATTAAAGAAGACAGTATATGGTCTCAATGATGCAGCCAGAGCATGGTACGAGAGGGTGAAGCATGAATTGCTTACATTGGGTATGTCCATGTGTGGTTTAGAACCAGCACTGTTCTTCTGGCATAATGATGGAAGATTAGAAGGGATCATTTGCATCTATGTAGATGACTTCTATTGGAGCGGGTCAAATGCATTCAAGATATCTGTAATGTCCCAGTTGGAAAAATTATTTCTGATTGGTTCTGAAGAGAAGACTCGTTTCCAGTACCTGGGTATCACAATAGAACAAGCAGAGGATGGCATTATGATCAATCAAGACAATTACATTAGACATGGACTCCAAGAGATGAACATGATCAAATCTTATAAGGACAGAAGAAATTATGAAGTCAGTCAAGAGGAGAGAACAAAATACCGATCTGTTGTGGGCCAACTAAACTGGGTAGCCACACAAACGAGGCCAGATATATCATATGATGTATGTGAACTGAGCACGGCATTCAATCGGACAACTGTCGGAGATGTAATCAGAGCCAACAAAGCCGTCAAGGTCAAGGATAACCCACTGTCAATTTGGTTTGGGAAAGTGGACCTGGACGAGTGTACACTTGAATGCTACAGTGATGCGTCTTTTGGCAATTTGACAGACCTTGGGTCTCAGGGTGGTCACATCATATTTGTGAGAGACAGAGAGGGAAATAGCTGCCCCATTGCGTGGAGATCAAGAAAGGTGAGACGGGTGGTGAAATCGACTTTGGCAGCAGAATCCCTTAGTCTATTAGATGCAGCAGAGAATGGGATGTATTTGGCACATATGCTGAGAACAATCCTCGGAAATCAGCACACAATTCCGGTAAAATGTTTTTCAGACAACAAATCTTTGGTGGATTGTTTGCAGTCTACCAAGTTGGTAGATGACAGAATCTATCTATCTATCTATTGCCTGACGCCGTGATCCCCGAAGGGGTGGCCACGAACGAACCGCCCCCATGCACCTCTGTCCCCAGTCAGTCGACGCCCCTCCCCCCAACCAGCACCGCCTTCGTTCATGTAGTTCCTCACTCCATCCTTCCACCTCATATTCGGTCTACCTCTCCCCCTCTGTCCCTCCACCTCGCTCTCGTACACCCTCTTAGTCATTCTCTCGCTTTCCATACGTTCCATATGGCCGAACCATCTCAAGTTGTTCCTTTTCACACATTCCAGCACATCTACCTCCACACCACACCTCCTTCTTACTTCCTCATTAGTCTGTCTATCCCTCCATGTAACTCCGCACGCACTCCTTAAGTAATTCATTTCCACTGCTCTCACTCTTGGTCTGAGTCTCTCAACCAACGTCCATGCTTCGCTTCCGTAAGTCAGTGTCGGGATTACCACACTGTCATGCAAGGACTTCTTCACTTCCATACTGACCACCCTATTTCTTGTTACTGCTTTTAGCGTTCCTACAACCCTCTTCCCCTGTTGTACCCTCTCCCGCACCTCTTCATCCATAGTCCCATCTTTACTCAACACACTGCCCAGATACTTAAAAGAGTTGACGATCTCCATAGCCTGACCGTTCAGCTTCACCTCACACTCTGTGACTTCACCCCTTTCGAAGACCATAACCTTGCTCTTCCCCATATTTACCTTCAAATTCCGTTTTTCGCACACTGTTCCAAACTCATTTACCAGACCCTGCAACTCCCATTCATTATCACTCATCAGAACTGTATCATCCGCAAACAGCAGTATAGGTAGCTTCCACTCAATTCCCTCCCTTTTCAGCGATACACCAACATCCACTGCTCTTGATAGTATTTCTTTCATAACTCCATCCATATATACAGTAAACAACCACGGGGACATCACACACCCCTGTTTCAAACCAACATTCAGGTCAAAGAACTCGCTCTGCTCACTCTCCACACGTACTGCCGCCTTTGCACCCTCATACATGCTCTTCACTGCTTTCAGCAACTTGCCCTCTACTCCGTATATTCTAAGTACTTTCCACAAACCTTCTCTATCCACTCTGTCATAGGCCTTCTCTAAGTCCATAAAGGCAACATACACCTTTTGTTTCTTCTCCAGATACTTCTCCACAACACAATTCAGGGTAAAAATCTGATCTACACATCCTCTTCCCTTCCTAAAACCTCCCTGCTCGTCGCCTATCCATTTCTCCGTTCTCACTCTCACTCTCTCAATCACTACCCTACTGTATACCTTCCCTACTACGCTTAGAAGACATATTCCTCGGTGGTTACCACACACTCCTCTTTCCCCTTTGCCCTTATATAGGGGGACTATTATGCCAGTCTTCCAGTCATCGGGTGCACTCCCCTTCTCCCATGCTAGTTTGCACATTTTCCATACCCATTCTATCACTATCTCACCACCATACCTCAACATGACAGAAGCCTAAGGATAAATATAGCTGTGTTGCGAGACATGATAGCAAGAAAAGAAATCCAAGAAGTGAAGTGGATAGAAACAACAAAGCAGATAGCAGACTGTCTCACAAAGAAAGGAGCCTCTCCTATGTTATTACTAAAGGAGTTGAGCAAAGCAGAGTAAAGAAAAGAAAAAAGAAAAAAAAGAAAAGAAAAAGAGGGGAATGTGTTAGTCTTAGTAATCAGAAACTTGGGTATTAAAGTGAATATGTTATGACAATATACATACATGTAAGTGGAAAAAGTATAATAAGAATAAATAGATAAATGGGTATTAAGTAATTATGTTGTGAGAAAACACACAACATAAGTGGGAAAGTACAATAAGAATAATGTGGAATAAATACAATATATATTGCCTAAAAGATACGTAATCGGAAAAGGAAAGAAAGATAAAAAACATATGAATTCAAGTGGGGCACGGAAACTAGTGCGTATATGGAGCGTCGATGTTGTGACGTCATGAGCAGGGCGATGAGTAACTGAGTCATGGCGTCGGAAGACAGTTGACCGTGAGTAACAATAGCGGATGGAAGTGCTGACAGTGGAGTCAAGTCCTGGCCAGGCAACAAGAAATGAGTCAGCACTCAAAGCTTATTAGTGCACTGGAATATAATCTGCTCACCCCGCCCTGGACAATGAATCAAGTATTATCCGCCAACTCTGCCTGCAATACTCAGCATATGGAACTCTGCCGGTGATACAGCGAGGTAAGGCGAATACAAAGTGAGTTCAACAATATGACTCTCACTCGAAAACTACTGGTTGGATTTTAAATTTCTTTGTACCACTAGCAACTACAATCATTGCTTAATATTATGTCAGGTGGAAATTAAAATACTTTAAATATTACTGTTTAATGCAAAGGTGAACACAAAATTATTAGTGAAAAAAAAAATTAGGTGTATCTCATACATTACTTAAGAGTGGAATGAATTTGGTTCCAGGGCCGTGGAGGGGAAGGATGAGGCTTCTTGGCATCCACAGGGCAGACTTCTGCTGCTAACCACTGAAGAGCTGTGATGGCGAATTTTTGTTTTTTTCCTGTTGCCTAAGGGTACCTAAATATGGAAGGATTTGCATAACAGTTGGTATGCAGGTGCTCTTATTATCCTACAACACACTGACATCCCCCCCAAAAATATCTGAGTTGGTTTCATGCCCAAAAAATGATTTTATATAAACCGAACTTTGTGAGTGCCCTATAATTTATGACAAATCTAAGGTGTTAAACATATATTTCTGGCAAAACTCACTTTATGAACACAAAATTGTGTATAAATAATGAATAAATCTTTCATTTATTGATTTTTTTTTTTTTTTTTTTTTTATCTTACCTCAAGTAGAACAGCTGTCACAGGTGATCTTGAAGTGGCGGGGGCACGCAAACTTCTGACAGGTTGAACACCTTTCTCTGGACTTTGTGTTAGAGTTCCTGGGGCACAAATAACACCTCTGACGTGGCCTGGGTCCTTGCTGTCGACCAGGTGCAGGCTCATCTGGGTGGTTGTCAGAGACCACGCCATATACCGACCCGATGAGGCACCTCAGTTCGCGTGGCAAAGTTGTTATCTGCAGTCTCTTCAGGGCCCAGGGTCTACATAGCTGCTCTCCCAACTTCATGCCAAATTCCCGTCTTGTCAGGGTCTTCTGTTCTTGAGTTTGGACCTGGTGGAGGATGTACGAGTTGGTGTATGACAAGTTTAATATCCCAAAGAAGAAACATAGTGGCCAGCGATTGGTCATTCTGCTGCAGGATGTCTTTGTGCATAATTGATCAAAAGTGACCACCCCGTCTTTCGTTGCGTTATAAAACATTTGGATGTCCGTCTTGACCTTCTCGACTACAGTCGGGTAGTGGTGGATGGTGCTAAGTAGTTGATTTTTTTTTGTCTTGCTGCCCCTGTGACATATGAGCGTTACCAGCTTATCATAGTTGAATACGGCAACAGTCTGGCCGACTGCCAAATCTGTGTCGAAGATGGCTTTGGGCAGGTATGGTTTCGTCTTGATGGTCCCTGTAAACTCAAGACCTCTGTTGCGCAGTGACAGTGCTCCTTGCAGGGTACTAAACCAGTTATCAGTCGTTACTGTACGGCCGCGACGTGGGAATGGGTTGGTCAGCTCTGTGAGGTAGTACTCTCCGTACGTCTTTATGTTGGCAGGCAGTGTGACTTGTCCCTTTCCAAGATATGGCTCGGCGTTGCACATGAAGTGCGTATCGGCGTCACACAGCATGACAATCTTGAGCCCATACCTGTAACAAATAAGAGTAATTAGTCAACACGTCACACAGGAAATACCATAAATACCAAGTAAATATAAGCAAAATGACAGGTAAGCACAGACTCAATGGTGAGGTAAGTACTTCCTACATGACAGGTAAGTAATATCATCAATAGTCAGGTAATTATAGGGTAAAATGAGAGGTACAGTAAGTACATTGTAAAAGCCAGGTCAGTACATCGTACATGACAGGTAAGTATATCTTAGAATGACAGGTAAGTAAACAGAAGTGAGAGGTAAGTAGGTTTACTTACTTGGCAGGTTTGTTGGCGATAAACATCCTGAAGCTGCATTTCCCCCTGAATGCGAGCAGCTGTTCGTCAATGGTGAAGTGGGGTCCTGGTTCGTAGCAGCTCCTGCAGGATGCCAGACACGCATCCCAGAGTGCCCTGATGGGTGCCAGCTTGTCGGTGAGTAGCCTCTGAGGTCTTGTGTCCAAATTATCAAACCGTAGGGCCCTCATGAGGAAGCAGAATCGTCTGTTTGTCATGGTGCTACGATACAGGGGGCACCCATCAAAAGGAGACCACATCTGATCTGTCCCCACATGGTTGTCTTCTTTGATTCCCGACACTATGAGAATACCCAGCAACGCCTTCAGTTCCATTACAGTCAGAGGTTCTGTGGTTGCGCTATCCTGATGGTGGAACCTGGCCCTCAGAGAGTTAATCTTCCTGTTGGTATAGTATTCGATGGCAGCCAACTCAATATCTGGAACAAACAACTCGAACAGCTCATCTGGTCTCTTTCTCAGGTCTGCTGTGATTGTCAGTTGTCCAGGTGGTAGTCGCTGGGTGGCAGATATCCTCGGTAGATTAGGGTTAGTGTCCCGGTGCCAGATACTGCCATCGTTAGCCCCGGTAGTTCGAGCGTGAAATTGTACTAGGGGGGTGCCAACATTATCCCTAATTGGCCCTCTAGCCCTCTTTCGACTTTTCACTTCAGAGGAGCCGAGCTGGGACTGGACAACAAGAGGTGGGGCCGCACCTGGTGGCACTGGGGTGGCAGAAACGGGTGGCACTGAGGTGGCAGTAACGGGTGGTGGCACTGGGATGGCAGTAACGGGTGGTGGCACTGGGGTGGCAGTGACGGGTGTTGGCACTGGGGTGGCAGTAAAGGTAGGCGCTGGGGTGGCAGGAGCTTTCTTCTTTGGTCTACCCCTAGAACACTTCCTAGACACCTTAGGACAAGAACTAATGGACTGTGATGTGGGCATCCGAGTCTGGGGTGCCGAGGGTCCTGGGGCTGGGGCACTGGGTGACGTGGGGTCATTGTTCGTGGTCCTCCGCGGGAGTTTGACTGGGAAATGACAGGGTCCTTTGCTGCAGCTTGAAAGCCTGGGACCAGAAGGTCCTGATGAAATATCAGACGAATCGGACCCAATTTGTTGGTCTGGTGAAGAAATTCTCGATGTGTTGTCTGACGTGACGAGTGGGTTGTCTGGCATCTCTTCGTCTTCATCGTCATGGTAATCGTAGTAAAGTCTTCTAAATTGGTGTAGAGACTCTCTGACAGTCTGCCTTTTCGCTCTGCCATAGAAAACCCCCAGTGAAGTGGCTTGGGAGGAATCAGAGGAGCTCGTAGAATATGCAGGCGAGGGACGTGGTGGAGGCAATGACACCCCAGTACCCGCTCCTCCCTTGCTGCTACTTCTCGAGGCCACCCCTTCCTCCTCCTCGGTCATATCGCCGCTTTTGTGGACTAATGCTGGTGTTTCATCTATATCCCCATCACTGGCATCGTCAACGAACAGCAGGTCCCCAATCTCGTCGTCAGGGAGGCCCCTATCAGTCATTTTCCAAATCTGAAAAAATAAAGAAAATACAAAATTTAGTAATCGGGGTACAGTGGCAAGATGCGGCAACACTGTATCAAGCTCCACATTCCATTACCACCTCACACCATCCCCCTATGTTGTCACGTAGTATTATCAATGTGGCTCTATTACACAAGGCTATAAGGCTATAAATGTATAGGTATATCAAAATGAAGATGTGTTACAAACTCGGCAATGCGGTACTCACCTGGGGACCAAGCAGGCTGGTACACGAGGATGGTGAGAGAGAGCGGCGGCACACACCCTCTCTCAGTCGTCCGACAAGGCACACTGACGGTTCGGCCGTCTAAGCCCCGCCCATCGACGACCGCACAGGAAGTATCCAGGAAAAACCTGTTTTACGCATGCGCGCGGTCCCCATATGGGGCAAAATACACTGTAGCCCGAGCAGGGTTTTTTAATGAACGAATTAATTCCCGGCAAAAAGTGAAGATAACAGATTTCTTTCACGCCAACAAAAAAAAGCTGAGGTCACTGGCCCACCCCCGACAGTGACAACCAGTCAGATTCTGATTAGGATATGATGGACAATATTTCTGTGTTCTCTAGTTTCGATGAGGATGATGAACATGCTAGGGGACCTGGAGGGGCTGATGTGCGAGCTGCAACACAAGGCCTATCAACTTCATCACAGTGACGGGCTGGGGCTGGGGCTGGGGCTGGGGCTGGGGCTGGGGCTGGGGCTGGGGCTGGGGCTGGGGCTGGGGCTGGGGCTGGGGCTGGGGCGGGGCAGGGGAAGGAGGGAGGGAATGCAGCAGCAGGGATATCTACCGAACGTCAACACATCCATCCACACAAAAATGTCAGTAACAGGTCCAATACAGTTCTTATTGATGTTTAATGTATTCTATGTTATGTCATATACGATGTTGGTATTATGTAATATAAGTCGGCTGAAGTTAGGCAAAAAGAGTCAAAAGGGGGACTTTGGGAAAGTTGCTGGAACGAATTAATTAATTCTCATAAGGCCTGTTATTTCTAAAACACGATTTTGATATAAACAGCACGTACACGGTACAAATTAACCGCGAATATCAAGACCTGACTGTATATACTGTATAACCTAGGTTAGACCATTTTTTGCGTATTTATAAGCGTGCCAAAATACTGAGAATTCAACGAAACATCCGGTTCCAGCATTTGCGGGAAGGTTTAAACCGCTGTTCGGCAAGGGTTAAATGTGGGAGAAAAAAAATGTATACGTTTATTTAGTGATTTATTGACACTCATAATTTGAATATTGCTTTTAACTGCTGATTGTATTTTATGAGACACTTTTCTCCCAGTAATAAAGCATTAGAGACTCTCCGCCATATAGAGTAATCCTGAATCTAATAACCGATAGCCTATGAGTTTCACATTCTTTCATTCGGCATACTGTAATCTCAAATTTCTATTATTTGGTTTCCTCTAACGTAATAAGATAAATATATGGCAACAATACTTACACATTTTTGGGGGTATTATTTCCTTAAAATACAGTTCTCCCCGGTGTGTACTGTACTGAAGGTATATAATAATGCTTCAATAGTTGCCAGATAGCATTTTTTGAGGGAAGTGTACTGGGAATCGGGTTACTATTTAGTAGCAAGATTGTACAGTTGGCCAAATAAGTGATATCGCGGCACCAAGCATATTTCTATCAATTATTATTATCAGAGCAATCTAAGGTTTAAATCATCGTTCAGAGTGAGATATATAACTATGTTCCTATCTTTACACACCCTATTCAACATCTGACAGACATTAATAGAGCATACAGCGAGCAAAACGTCATGACAGCGGCGACACGACTTATTTGGCCAACTGTATTACATTTTTGTGAGGACTCCTACATCTCCCAACTAATCCCGGTAGGTCTTCTACATTTTCCCTGGTTTATGCACTACTATAAATAGCTTGCTATACCCTGTTCCAATTAAGTAAGCCCAAACTGTTTAATATTAACCTCTATAACTCAAAAACGACTAAAGTGATCGAGGTAATATTTCTGCCATTTGGAAAGGGTTTTGAAGTTACATATAGGTTAGGGTTAACGATTACTGGCCTACCTATTTGGAACAAGGTATTGCAATTCAGCTTTCTCCCCAAGTTTTGTTTTTTGCTTGTTATTTCATCATCGTCTTTATATAAGTCTGCTATGCCCTCTCTCTTAGTGTAACCTTTCTATCCACATACTTCCAGAATATTATATCAAAGTACTTGGCAATATATTCCACACAGAAATCTGCAAAAGGTCAATCAGGCCACACAAGGCTGATCCCTTTCACATCCAACCATTTCATTCATTGAGTATCCAATGTATGTTTGAAACGGCTTACTGACTATTCCGCCCTCAGACCATTCCGACTAGAAGATCCCGCCCGCTTAGCTAGGTCCTTCCCGCCCGAATGTTGTGGGCGGGAAGAGCCAAACATCAATCCTTCCTTGGCTGATTCCGTCTTCTATAAGATTAGACCGTCCCGCCCGTTTGTAAGGTTCGCGTATACCTTAAACTGTGCTTGCCTAAATGTGCAATGAAAAAGCCTGTAGCCTTGAAATTTGTGATTGTATCTAACCTTGTGTATATATATATGACGATCAGACTAAAACACGCCCATTAATAGGAAAAATCACAACCAATTAATTTGCCAATTGTCCATTTTCAGCCGATGGTGATTAGCATATTTCCCATGTTTATAGAAATAACTTACTTTGCAAATAGAGTAGCGAATAATGGAGTGATCATGAAAACGTGACATTACCCCTTGAGGTAATTCCGGCTGTCATTAGACGATCTCATACAGCTTAGGAAGGATCTGTGATAGTTGAAATGCTTAACCCCTTATTGGCGGCGCTCGACTTAAGTCGTGCACCAATTTGCAGCAAGTTAGGAGCATTATTAAGGTTTTTAAAGGGTTAAAATAGAGTGCAAATGGCCGGGAGCGCAGCGGGCCAGACAGCCGACTCCCAGGGCTTACCGCCGCCCATTAACTCATGTTCCCTGTGTTCTCGAGAGGCCGGCAGTGTAGCCAGTAGTGAGCATAGCTGGGAAAAATATACCGCTATACGCTAAACTCCCATGTTCGTGGCACCACTGCAAGAGAACCACGAGTGCTACGTAGCTCGTTCTGGTCTCATTTTGAAGCTTTTAGCGCCGTTTTTTGCTGAATACATTTCTTTTCATGCAGATACTTGATTGATCATTCAGGAGGGCCTGAATATGCCCAAATGAGCCCAAAACACCCCGCTAGACAAGGGTTAAGACTGTCTCGAATAACCTTCCTAATCTGAATAAAATTGCCTCATAATAGACAAAATATATAATGCAATCACAAATTTCAAGGTTACAGGCTTTTGCATCGCACATTTAGGCAAGATCAGCTGAGGTTGTGTGAACCACACAAATGGGCGGGACGATCTAATCTTGGAGGGCGGAATCAGCCAAGGAAAGATTGATTGCTTGGCTCTTCCCGCCTACAACATTCGGGCGGGAAGGACCTAGCTAAGTGGACGGGATCTTCTAGTCGGAATGGTGTGAGGGCGGGAAAGACCTGCTCCCGTTTGAAACCTTCCACTGTTCCAGAGCTGATCAAAGTACTTGGCATCTATTCCACATTTCTATAATTTTTTTTCTGAAACACAAAGTCATGCTTTACCTGCAACGACACCTGGTTGATACCATGAAACCTATTTACATCTGTAATAAATATTGAAAAATAATTACGAATCCCGACCTTCTCGTATTTGGAATATACAGTATGTGTGTGTGTGTGTGAACAGTTTTACAAGTCACCCAAAGAGGTAGCGTTTAAGACTTCTATGTTTATAGTGGTTTCCCAAATAGGCCTATTTCCACTTACATTACAGAATACAGAAATATGAGTGCTGCAATGAATGAATGAAGAGAGGTGAATGACTGCAACGTCCCCAGAAATGAAGTGAGAAGACATTGCAAGAAGAGATGAATGAAAAAGTATTGAAGAATAGGTGAATTACTCAAGGGTGTAAGTTGCACAATGCAATGGGCAGGTGGAGTATGTGATGCAGGGAGATAGAGGACACAAGCCATTTGGTAGGGCAAAAAAAAAAAAAAAAAAAAAAAGAAAAAAAAAAAAAAAAAAAAAAAAAAAAAAAGAAGGAGAGCATTATTTTGTAAACACTACCCGGCCTACCCTACGACTAGAGGTCTTCAACAGTGTGGAACTGTTGAAAACAGTTTCCATCACACAGGGGGGTGTCACAAGTATGACACATATGGCTTGTCTCCTTCCTCACACCATGCACTAAAGAGCACAAGGTGCATCTGTGGTGCCTGCGGCCAGGAATCCTAGCCCGCTTGTGGCTCAGTGTCATGTTCAAGCAAACGTGGTCGAAAATCACTTGGCAGGCCTTGGATGAGCAGGAGCTGAGGCAGTATGATCTGGTGCCCCAGTAGCAGGAACGGGCGGCGATGGGGGCATAGCCCGACTAGGTACCCCAGTAGCAGCAGCAGGTGGAGGTGTGCCAGGAGGAATTCCTGCAGTGAGTGGAGAGTCGGGTTCGCCTAAGGAGGAGGAGGAGGACGACGACCGTGGGGCACCACCGGTTTGCTGTTGCCTCCTATTTGACAGTCTGAGGTTGCTTGGCAGATTAGGCGCATGGTGGATTTGACTGCCCGAGTCTGGCCACTGTGCGGTGTCAAAGTTCACTAGCTGGTTGATGATGTGCTCCTGGAAGGCCTCCATGCTCATCACTTCCTCACTATACTTATTATACAGGGCATGGGCATTGAAGAGGGCCATGTGGATCAAATAAAAGTTCATCTTTTTGGTCAGCTTAACCGATCGCCGCTGGAGTGGGTAATACTGGATCATTTGGTCATAATGATCAATTCCACCCATGTGTTGGTTGTAGTCCTCAACAGCGACGGGTTGCATGATGTTCTTCATGACGTTACGCCACTCACCCTTATCGTCTTTCACCTTGGAAGAGACCTGCTTGGGGATTGTATCCTGATTGTGGAAGGTGGACACCATACTTACAATCCGCTTGTCCTTCCAGAGCAAGACCATGGTGTTGTCCTTGTGCATTGCTTCGATCACATTGTCCTCCAACATCATGGCGCTAGCAATGTCGGCCAACCTCTTTGGAACCCCTTTTAAGAGATGCAGGGAGCCACACATATATATTTGGTTTGTGAACATTAGCTCACACAGGTCAACAGAGTTGTAAAAGCTGTTCATGTACAGCCTGTACCCTTTGTCTTTGAGGGGTTCCATGAGGTCCCACACTGTTTCCAAGAGACTTGTGTTCTGTGTTGTGTAGACATTTAAGTCCCAAATGTACCCAGTCTTTGATTCCACCAGGATATACAATTTGATGGAATCCCTGGTCGGCTTCCACGGGTTGTACACCTTAAATGAAAGGCGTTCCTTCCTCCCAAGAATGCCTTCGTCGATGCTCAGGTTCTGGTCCGGGAGGTAAGCAGCCTTGAACCTCTTGAGGAGGTACTCCATCACCGGACGGACCTTTATGAGTTCATCGGCGTTGCGTTTGTGGATGGCCTTGTTGTTGAAAGCATGGAAGTGCTTCAGGATGCTGAAGAAGCGTCTCCCACTCATTACCCTACGAAAGACTGGGTAGTCATGAATGAAATTTGTGCACCAGCAGTCGTGCATAGTGGGTGCCTGTATCAGCCCCATGAGAAAGAACAGGCCAAGGAATTTGGCTATGTCTTCTTCACTGCATGAGGACCATAACCGGGCTGGTGTTCCTATGTATTCGGCATAGGAATTGGTCTCTTCTGTCAGGAATGACAGCAGCTCCCTTGTGAAAAACAGTTGAAAAAACTGCAATGGAGTCACTGGCTGAGGTACCTGCATGCCAGGGGTCCCTGTGAATGGACCAGCCTGGGGGATGAAGTGCATTGAAGACCACCCAGCATCATGGGGGTGCTGATCTGGCAAAGGGGCAGGCCGTGCATCTCTTGTACTTTGCGGTCCACCACGATACACTCCTCTGAGCAAAAGCCTACCTCTGCCAACACTGCTAACCCTAGGACTACCACTTCTCCCCCTCTGGGGCCCACAGCTCCCCCTCCTTGGTTGAGGGGGAGGTGATAGTTGTGCTCTAAATAGGGGAGATAGTGGATTGCGGGGTGTTGTGGGATGTAATGGTAGGTGGGTGGGGGTTGATGTATATGATGGACATGATGGTGTATAGTCAGCTGCTGAAGGCAGCCTCTGTGGAAGACGCTCCTCAACAGCTGATGATGGTGATGAGAGGAGATGGCATTGCTCAGGTGGGATGCAGTCTACAGGGGAAAGGGGGGAATAGGAAGTGCCCCGGAGAGAGCGTGAGGGAGGAGTACTAAGGCTAACTGGTTGAAGGGTGACATATGAAGTACCAGGAAGCGGTGATGATGGTGATATGCTGGGATGGTGTGACATTGGAAAATAACTCTTGCCACGCATGTGTGAAGCCTCCACATGTGACGTGGATGGTCTGGGTGACATGATGGGGGGTTGTGACAATGGCTGGAGATGAATGGAAGGTGGGGAAGAGGCACTGGAGTGAGGAAGGGGAGAATAGGAAGTGATGGGGGGTGGGGGTTGAGACGGCGACATAATGGAGCACTCCAGCTCCATCTCTTCCAGTTCTTCATTCGACTTGAGCTCACCTCCATCCATTGAAATCTGACTCTCGGTGGTATTCATCACTTCCTCCTCATCGTTCTTGAGGGTACAACTTGGGCGGGCCATGATGGAGGCTTTATTGATATTCTTTAGTACAATTTCTTTACTATGTGTCTGAAAGAAAGAAATAACAAAAAATAAAAAAAAGCATGTGCGCATGCACAAATTATGAGGCAATTTCTAAGCAACATCATCACAGAAAAATAAGAAAGTCGGAGGGGGAGATGAGGGTAGCAGAGTAGGTGAAGGGGCAGCTTAGAGTACTGGAGTAGATGGAGGGGCAGAGAAGGGTAGTGGAGTAGATGAAGGGGCAGAGGAGGGTAGTGGAGTAGATGGAGAGGCATAGGAGGGTACTGGAGTAGATGGAGGGGCAGAGGAGGGTAGTGGAGTAGATGGAGGGGCAGAGGAGGGTAGTGGAGTAGGTGAAGGTGCAGGGGACGGTAGTGGAGTAGGTGGAGGGGCAGAGGAGGGTAGTGGAGTAGATGGAGGGGCAGAGGAGGGTAGTGGAGTAGGTGGAGGGGCAGAGGAGGGTAGTGGAGTAGATGGAGGGGCAGAGGAGGGTAGTGGAGTAGGTGGAGGGGCAGAGGAGGGTAGTGGAGTAGGTGAAGGTGCAGAGGAGGGTAGTGGAGTAGATGGAGGGGCAGAGGAGGGTAGTGGAGTAGGTGGAGGGGCAGAGGAGGGTAGTGGAGTAGATGGAGGGGCAGAGGAGGGTAGTGGAGTAGGTGAAGGTGCAGAGGAGGGTAGTGGAGGGGCAGAGGAGGGTAGTGGAGTAGATGGAGGGGCAGAGGAGGGTAGTGGAGTAGGTGGAGGGCAGAGGAGTAGATGGAGGGTAGTGGAGTAGGTAGAAGGGCAGAGGAGGGTAGTGGAGTAGATGGAGGGGCAGAAGAGGGCAGAGGAGCGTAGTGGAGGAGGTGGAGGAGTAGATGGAGGGGCAGAGGAGGATAGTGGAGTAAGTAGAGGGGCAGAGGAGGGAAATGGAGTAGGTGGAGGGGCAGAGGAAGGGTAGTGGAGTAGATGGAGGGGCAGAGGAGGGTAGTGGAGTAGGTGGAGGGGCAGAGGAGAGTAGTGGAGTAGGTGGAGGGGCAGAGGAAGGTAGTGGAGTAGATGGAGGGGCAGAGGAGGGTAGTGGAGTATGAAGAAGGGCAGAGGAGGGTAGTGGAGTAGATGGAGGGGCAGAGGAGGGTAGTGGATTAGGTAGAAGGGCAGAGGAGGGTAGTGGAGTAGATGGAGAGGCAGAGGGTAGTGGAGTACCCCTAAAAGGGATCACCACATGGTCCCCACACAGACACCCAGGGCTAATGAGACGAATCGTCCCTTCCACTACTTACCTGGGCTAACTAGGTGGAGACATCGATATAGTAATAATCACAGAACAGTCCTCTAGCTATCTAAAGCCCACAGAGAATATATATAACTATGAATGTAGTACAGTACTGTACTGTATCCTATGCAACACAATGAGCAATAGAGATGATAAATGGCCCTACACATCAGTATTGGCATTTAAAATATGTCCTAAGCACTTCATAACTAGTTCTTGAGCAAGATTAACTCACTAATGAAAGATTACAGCAGAGAAGTGTAAGGAAGTTAACCTTAAATGGGACACACTTGTATACATGTAAACAATGAGCGATGGAGCTGACAAATGGCCCTACACATCAGTATTGGCATTAAAAATCCATCCAAAGAACTTCATAACTAGAGCTTGAGCAAGAATAACTCACTAATGGAAGATTACAGCTGTGAAGCTTAAGGAAACGACCCTTAACCCGGGAACTGCGGGGAGACTCTTAAGAGTTCCCCCGGCAGACTGCGGGAAGACTCTTAACCCGGGAACTGCGGGGAGACTCTTAAGAGTTCCCCCGGCGGACTGCGGGGAGACTCTTAAGAGTGAGTGAAAAAAAAAATCAACTTTTGACATCGAAAAAAAAAAAAAAAAAAATTATTGATTTTTTTTGTATTTTTTTATTTTTTTTTGGCCCCTGGGCCATGCAAAATCTCAGTCCTCTACCTCCCCTCCTTCCCCACTTTCCTCCTCTCCTTCAGTTATCACCTATTTTCCCTGTTATTCCCTTATTCTGAGGTATATTTTCGTGCTAACATTAGCGAGTTGCAAGCAGGGTGTTGTCATCACTGATGGCAAGCGAGTGCAAGAGAGAGAGAGAGTATCGATCGACTGTGTCTCAGTGGCCTTGGGGGAAATTGGCGGGAAAGCAGCTTGCCTCACCCATACATTATACAACTCGCGGGCTATATCTCCGATTTTGACCATCCAAACGCTGTTTTCACTCGTTTTATTGTTGTTTCAGGTTAATACCTTTATAATCAACCCATAATAGGCGCATATGGATAAGTATTAATGCTATTAATGGTACAATGAATATTTTAGTGACGGAAACACCTCAAATACGTCAGCACAGGGGGACGTTTCCAATTACCCCCATGCGCACTTGTTAGGTTAAGAGTCAGAGAAAAAAAAAATCAACTTTAACCCGTACAGCCCCAGCGAGGGCGCGTCGGCGATGTATGTAACGCACAGCCCCAGAGACGCGCCTGGCACGTCACCCTAATTGCGCCGACCGTAACCTCAGGTGTAGCCACTCAAGAGGGCTCAGATTTGTATGGGAACTGTGTACGTATCCCACGCAACCGTGCCGATGGTTGAAAACTCTCAAAGTCCACGTGCGTGCGCGTGAGCGCGCAATAACCTGTTTTTTTTGGGGTAATTGCCTTAAATTTTTTACTCTTGTAAAATACGTTTTCGGGGGCTCTGTAGGACCATTCTTTAAGCTTTTTGAGCTGTTTTTCGTGGTTTTTCCTTCATTCCTAACCCATTCGCTATTGTTTCTGGAATAAAACCATTTTTTGAAAACCGGCCGGGTTCTGGTGAACAAACATTACAAAACTAGTCGGGGCTGGACGGATTAAGCATCGAAGAAAAAAAAAAAAAAAAAAAAAAAATGGGGCCCCTGGGCCATGCATAATATCACTCTTCTACCTCCCCTCCTTCCCCACTTTCCTCCCCTCCTTCAGTTATCACCTATTTTCCCTGTTATTCCCTTATTCTGAGGTATATTTTTGTGCTAACATTAGCGAGTTGCAAGCAGGGCATTGTCATCAGTGTTAGCAAATGAGTGCAAGAGAGAGAGAGAGAATATCGATCGACTGTGTCTCAGTGGCCTTGGGGGAAATTGGCGGGAAAGCAGGTTGCCTCACCCATACATTATATAACTCGCGCCCTATATCTCCGATTTTGACCATCCAAACGCTGTTTTCACTCGTTTTATTGTTGTTTCAGGTTAATACCTTTATAATCAACCCATAATAGGCGCGTATGGATAAGTATTAATGCTATTTATGGTAAAATTAATATTTTAGTGATGGAAACAGCTCAAATACGTCAGCACAGGGGGACGTTTCTAATTACCCCCATGCGCACTAGTTAGGTTAACCTCTCGGCTACGCAGCCCCTGTAGTATACACCATACCCCTGTGCGTAGGTATTATGATTATTTCCTCACTAAAATCGTTAATTTACCATAAATATAATAAAGTAGACGTGCCGTTTCGCCCAAAATAAAAACGGCATACCCAAGGGTACCGTCATCACTAATATTACCACCATTATTACTACTACTATCATCATCACTACAATTGTCACCATCATCACTAATATTACCACCATCATCACTACTACTATCATCATCACTACAATTGTCACCTTCTAATGTCAACTAAACTAACAACCTAACATATGCGGTCGAGTTTTTTTTCAGGTTGGGGGGGGGGGGCAAAAACATATTTTGGACCTAAAATCATAAGTATTGCACATATTAAAAAAAAAAAAAATTTATTACCGTCGCATTCACGCACCGAATGTTCGTGTGAAGTTTGGTGAAAATCCGTCAAACGGTCTAGGAGTTATTGGACAGACAGACAGACAGACAGACAGACAGACAGACATACATACATTTCGGCCAGCATGTACCACTATACAGGGGGCGATACCACTCTGCTTACGCAGAGTTGATAAAGTAGACATGCCGTTTCACCCAAAATCAAAACGGCATACCCAACTCTGCGATCGGTCACCATCATCACTACTAGTCACTATCATCATTAATATCATGAGCAATACTACTATTATAATCATCACTACTACTCTCACCATAATTACTACTACTCATCATCACTACTACTGTATAATCACTACAACTTTCACCATAATCAATACTACTCACCATCACTACTCCTGTCACCATCGTCACTATAGGTAGTGCCAACGAACTTGACAATAATCTGGACCCCTTAATTAACTTCTTATAACTCAAAATTAATGAAAGCAATCGGACTGACATTTTTATAATTTGGGAAGAGTTCACCAGGAAATAGGTGTGAAAATTTACAGCCAGTTTGTTCAAGGTCCTTTTGAGTTAAGAAGAGGTCAGGGGTCGAGATAATTGTCAAGTTCGTTGACGCTACCTATACCATCATCACTACTGTCTTCATTATCACTACAACCATCATCATTACTTGTCACCATCATGACTACTACTAGTACTGTCACCATTACTACCACTATTACTACCATGACTTCTAATATCAACTAAACTAACTTAACCTAGCAAATACGTAGCGAGATATTTTCACCCCCTGAACGATGGTGTTCTGTCACAGTGTGCCCCTATGGAGCACACACACACAGAACGCCATCATCATTGCTTGGGGGGTGGGGGGTCCTGGGGAGGGGGGGGGGGGGGGGGGGTCTGGTGGTGGGGGGGGGGGGGGGAAAAAAATTTGTTTTACCTAAAATCATAACTATTGCACAAATTTAAAAAAAAATACATATTACCGTCGCATTCACGCACCAAATGTTCGTGTGAAGTTTGGTGAAAATCCGTCGAACGGTCTAGGAGGAGTTATCGGACAGACAGACAGACAGACAGACAGACATTTCGGCTGGCATGTACAGTACCACTATAAGGAGGGGCGATACCACTCTGCTTACGCAGAGTTGATTAATACTTATCCATATGCGCCTATTTTACGTTTAACCCTTTCAAGCTCCAATATGTGTTTTTGTTCTGTTTCTGGCTACTACAGTTGGTCCTCCGGTAACGCGTGTTTTGGAAACGCGGATTTGGTGGCACGCGGTACACCCCAAATATCCAACATTTTGCTAGCACAGTCAATACTTACACTGACGCGGGGTCCAGCTGGGCAGTTTTCTCTCTTCTGGGCTGGGTGAGGCTGTTCCGTCTCCCTCCCTGGTCCAGTGACGTCACTTGCGGCTCGTCCGGGTATGTCATTCCCTCCCCAGCGTCCTTGTCCAGTTCCACCATTGTTCGCCTCACGTACCGACCCCCCCCGTGTGTGTTGTAACACAGACCGTGGTTCTCAAAGTGCCTTTTTTTCTGTGACCTAACCTCGCCGCCATGCCGCCCAAGAAGCGCTGTATCTTTACGTACGCACAGAAATATGACATCGTGAAGGAGTTAGAGAAAGGGAAGAAACAAGCTGAGTTGGCAAGACGACACGATGTTAACGAGAGTACAATTCGCACCATTTGGAAGGACAGGGAGAAGATTGCCAAGATTATGAAGGGAAACCCTGCAGAGGGTACTCAGGCGTCGATTAAAGTTGGAAATGTCATCCTAAAGAAGACAGAGAAGCTAATGGTGCGTTATTTGGCGAGGCAAAATAAGAATCATGTGCCGACAGACGGACGGATGATCAGAGAAAAAGCCAAGAAATATTATGCAGAAGTGGCTCGAATGAACAAAGTGCAGAACCCCAAACCCTTTAAGGCATCTGCTGGGTGGTTGGTGTCCTTCAATAAACGAAACAAAATGAAAAGTGTTCGTATAACAGGAGAGACAGCAAGCGCCGACCATGCTGCAGCCAACGAATTCCCTGCTTTCTTACGTGAGGTTATTGTGGCCGATAGTTACAACTTGGATCAGATTTTCAACTGCGATGAGTCTGGAGTTAACTGGAAGAAAATGCCTAAAAGGTCTTACATTTCTCACAAGGAGAAGGCAGCAAGGGGCTACAAAATGGCCAAAGAACGTGTAACCATCTTGTTGACCTGCAATGCTTCCGGCACCTGCAAGATGAAGCCTCTAATCATCCATAAGGCAAAGCGGCCAAGACCTTGTCGCAATATGGACATGGCCAAGTTGAATGTTCATTGGATGAGCAACAAGAAGGCCTGGATGTCGTCAGCGTTGAGCCTCGAATGGTTCGATAATCATTTTGTGATGGACTTGGAAACATTTTGTGCCCGCCAAAACATTGCTTTTAAAGCACTGTTATTGCTTGACAACGCACCAGGACATTCCAGATTGTTGGTTGATCGGCACCCTAACGTAAAAGTGATGTTCATGCCCCCGAATACTACGTCTCTCCTACAGCCCCTGGACCAGGAGGTGATAGCATGCTTTAAGGGTGCGTATGCCACTAAGGCTTTCCTGATGCTCAACACTGCCACTGACACCCAAGAAGAACTGCTACAGATATCGGACGATGAATCAGTCCCTGACTCTCTCCCACCACTCGAAGAACTGTCTGCCCCTGACTCTCCCCCACCATTCAATGAGCCTGCACCAAACTCGCCTCCACAACAACGACAACAACAGCAACAGGAACCCGCCGACGGAGCAGCTATGACAGTTCATGCCTTTTGGAAAAGGTTTCATATTAAGAACGCTGGGGAGGGACCTCGCCTTATCAACGAATGGCTGGCGGCGAGAGCTAACAGACCATCAACTTCATCGCAGTGACGGCGATGGATCCAGGGGGGAGGGGACGGGGGGGATGCAACACTTCATTTATTCAGAGGTAAGAGTTGCAATGGGCAAATCAACCCAATGCACATGTAAAATAACCTTTATAATTGAATTTATTATTATAACATCGGCTTCTATGGAGAAAAAGTGGACTTGTGGAAATCCCCAGAACGCCAAGGTACCTTTAACATGTAAACATATAGGTTCGGTAACGCGGATTTTGCTAACACGGGCGGTAACCAGAACACATTGGCCGCGTTACTGGAGGACCAACTGTATTAGACGATTTTATTCAGATTAGTAACGGTATACGGAAGTCAAAGGGTTCATTGAGATAGTATTTACCCTTTTAATACCCACAGATCCTTCCTAAGCTACATAAAATCATCTAATGATAGCCAAAATAAACTGCTAAAACGTGTCAGAGCTTCAAGGGGTTAATGTGAAGATAGTAACATGTGACAACAATAAAACAAGTGGGAATATTGTTTAGATGGTCAAAATCGCGAATAAATACGGAGCGGCCCATTCATGAAATGTGGAGCAGAGCAAGGCAACCCCACCTCTCGCGAGGTCTGGAGCATGACTGAGAGTCTCACCCCACCCTCTACCTCTGCCAACACACTCGCTAGTCACATAACCACACCCTGCAACCGGCTTGCAAATATTAGCACAAAAATATACCAATAAATAAGGGAATAACAGGGAAAATAGGTGATAATTGAAGGGGGGGGGGGGGAAGGAGGGGACTTTGACAGATGTGGAGAAGTGATATGAGGTATGGAGGAGAAAAACAAAAAAAAGATTCAAGTGCCTTTTAAAAGTTTTTTTTTTTAGGCCTAGGATCTTAAGAGTCTCCCGGCAGCTGCCGGGTTAAAGGGGGAAAACTTATAAACAGGCCCAGCGCTCGTCAAAGAAGATCAGACTCGGGCGCTGGCCACTTGAGGGCAGTGATGCATAAACAAAGGATGGGAGATTTGTGCATGAAACCGCATAACTTGAAATGTTTATTAATTTTATCTTTCCCTTCTGAATGGTATCCTGTGTCTGATGACATTCCTTGGTCGTTATACTTGGTTTCACCCAAAACAGATGGTATTTCTACTGACAAGTGGGGTGTTAGAAAATCTGCTGACCCGGGTGGGCCAAGTGGAGCCATATTAACCTATAAACGGCGACTGGGTGTATTGAACACCACTGTTCTGGGCGAGCATATTAGGCTCCATTCATGCTTATAATCGTCATTTTACGATAAATATCGTTATTACTAATTCATATGCGCCTATTTTACCTTCGCTATGAAGATAGTAACCTGTAAAAACAATAAAACAAGTGGAAATATAATTTTTCTGGTCAAAATCGTGAATATAGATGTACCAGCCCATTCATGAATTATGGAGAAAATTGAGGCAACCCCTCCCTCCACGAGGCCTCAAGCCACACTGAGTCTACTCATACACACTCTCGCTTATGTAACCCACTCGCTAGGCACGTAAGCACATCCTCCACACATTTTGCTAATGTTAGCACAAAAATATACCATCGAATTAGAGAATAACAGGGAAAATAGGTGATAATTGAAGGGGGAGGGGGAAGGAGGGGGTGTGGAGGAGTGATTATGAGGTATAGGGGGAAAAAAACAAAAAAAAAACAAAAAAATACTGCTACTGGGGCCGTTTAAATGTTTTTTTTAGGCATCCCTCTTAAGAGCTTTGCCGCCCTCACCCAGTAAAACTTCTTATGAGCTTTGCAGCCGTTGCCGGGTTAAACGTGTAAAAATAAACATTCAAATACCGAGCCAGTGCCGAGAAATTGCTCAAAATTGGGTGACACATAAAAAGTAGTGCCATCTCTCCATACCACATCCTCCACTCCTATCCCCCTTTACACCCCACCCCCCCTTCCTGAACTTGACCTTCTTTTTGCACAGTTTTGCGCAGTTCATGGGTTAAAAATATTTAATAGTCCATACAGTTAACACAATTATTCAAATTATTAGAGAATATCAATTTTGATTTTAGAATAAAACAAAATCAGTAAGAACATTAACCCTTTATAGGGAGAGTGACCAAATTTGATCATGCGAGGGATCAGGCAAATTTGGACCAATGAGCGCGCGAATTTGCACTATCTCCCAAAATACTCCACCCCACAAAGGGTTAAATCTTGTCACTTATTCACAGCACTTGTCCCAGGTTTATGTCTTGGCAACTGTACCAACCTTGTCCTGATCAGGCGGAGAATGCGGGAGGGTGCGAGAGAGGGCCAGGAGGATTTGTTTCTCCACCACCGATACAGGGGGGCGGGGTGGGGCGGAGGTGAGGGTAGGAAATGCTGGGCCCCGAGGCACCAAGGTCAGGTTGTGCAGCTGAACTAAGAGCTCTGTACTGGACACGTGTAGCTGGCTCAGGTTAGGCTCCAGGTACCCCCACAACTGGACTGACATGTGCTGAAATTAGTAGAAGCTTGTTAGTATACTCTATGTGGTGCTAGATATGAGAGGGTAAATTAGGTACGTGTACAATAAGATAGTGCAGGGTTTGAAACAGGTACGTTTTCAAGTTTCTTTCCAAGTAAACGTCAGTAAGTTCGAAAAGGCCAAAAACTAGGTTGTTCGAATTAAGTTCGAAATGTTCTAGTTTGAATTATGTTCGAAAAGTGCTAATTGGAATTATGTTCGAAAATATCCACTCGGTATTAAATTCGAAATTCGACAATAAGTTCAAAAATCCTTCGAACTTGTTTCCCACGAACCAGTTTTCCGATTTTAAACAGGGACTTGGAAATAGGATCGATCGTATGTAGTATTATAAAATGTAGTTGGAAATACCTGTACGTACAGTAGGGTCTCACATAAAACGAGTTTATGGTCGATAAACGAGGGCGTTTTATGTGAATTCGTTTTATGTGAACACAGCATTTTGGTGGCGCAATATCGTCAATGTTCACTGTAAGCGAAAATTTTCGTACAAAGCGAACGATATTTCGTACGTTTTGTACGATATTTCGGCGTTTTATATGAAAGCGTACGATATTTTGTACGTTTTGTACGATATTTCGGCGCTCTATATGAAAACTCCTTGTATTTGCCCCACTTTGGCGGCGGACTCGTTTTATGTGATCACATTCGTTCTGATCGAAAATTAAATATTAATATTTTAGGTCGGTCGTTTTAATCGAGACTCGTTTTATGCGAACACGTTTTATGCGGGACCCTACTGTACATGAAATACGCACATGGTAATAA
This sequence comes from Paralithodes platypus, assembly GCA_032716605.1. Lineage (NCBI taxonomy): Eukaryota > Metazoa > Arthropoda > Malacostraca > Decapoda > Lithodidae > Paralithodes > Paralithodes platypus. The sequence continues at coordinate 44,402,234 of CM064508.1, forward strand.
GTACTTGTTGATAGTGCAGGGTTTGAAACAGGTACGTGTTCAAATTTCTTTTCAAGTAAACGTCAGTAAGTTCGAAAAGGCCAAAAAATAGGTTGTTGGAATTATGTTCGAAATGTTTTAGCTTGAACATGGTTCGAACTAGGTTCGAAAAGTGCTAACTGGAATTATATTCGAAAATATCCACTCGGTATTAAATGCACTATCAACACGTACTTGTTACCACGTACGTATTTCCAACTAAATGTTACAATACTACATACAGTCCTATTTCCAAGTCCCTCTTCAAAATCGGAAAATTGGTTTGAGGGAAACAAGTTCGAAGGATTTTCGAACATATTTCCGAAATTGGAATTTAAAACCGAGTGGATATTTTCGAACCTAATTCCAATTAGCACTTTTCGAACCTAATTCTAACTAGAAAATTTCAAACTTAATTCCAATAACCTAGTTTTTTGCCTTTTCGAACTTACTGACGTTTACTTGGAAAGAAATAAAAAAACGTACCTGTTTCAAACCCTGCAATATCAACACATATTTATTACCACATACGTATTTCCAACTAAATCTTATATTACATACTGTACATATTTCCAGGTCTCTGTTCAAAATCGGAAAATTGGTTCGTTGGAAACAAGTTCGCAGGTTTTCCAACCTACTGTATTTCCATGTACAGTACCTATTTCCCAAAAACTAGCACAAACTTATTGTACACGTACCACTTTCCCCCTCCCCTAGATATATTGGTGAAGTAATGCAAACAAGTAGATATAGTATCGACATATTAAGGGAATGGATCATAATACAGTGTAATTGTATGAGGAAAGTTATTACCATGTGTGTGGAAGGTAGTGTGCCTAGGGAAAGATACAGCTATAAAATAAGTGATACCGGAATTACCTACAGATATACAAAAAGTGGTAATTACCTGGTACAGAAGGGTGTGGAAAAGCAGGATATGTGTGTGCAGTGGTAGCAGTAATGGTGTAATACTGACAGTAACCACCCCACCACCACCCCCTTGTTGGCCTCCTTCTCTCCCCTGTAGTCCAACGTCATCCCTCTGCCACACGGAGAGCTCGGACTGTGCCAGCATCACCAACTCCATAAGGGTGGATGCGGCGGCCAGAGTGAGCTGTGGAGATACCTGGTCCCCGCACACCACACATCCCACCAACGCTACCAGCCACTGAGGTATGCTGGGGCTGGGGGGGCTCGGAGTCAAGCCGGGAGTGGTGGGGAGAGATGACAGGTCCACCAAGAGCTTGCACCCGACTCTAAACACCTCTATCTGTTCTTGGGAGTCAGGGTTTAGTCTCAGGATGCCGCTGAAATCCTTGTAACTGTTGGTGTGTAGCGGGTTGTAGGGCACCTGTTTGTGCGTAGATGATGATGGCGGGTTGTTTGGTTTGGAGGATTTCTGTTGGCTTTGCTTTGCTTCACAACAATGTAAACATTCATTTAAAAGATATTTTAGTTCTGATAAACTGTCAAAGAAAATTTCATCTCTGTAGAGTGCATTTTGAAAGTCCACAAGTGATGCAGAATTATATAAAAGTTTCTTTGTTATAAACTCAAGGAAAAATGTTTCAAAGTCTTTGACATAACTATGTATCGGGGAATAAGATTGGTGGCTGGGGCTTTGAGGTGCACTTTCAAACTCATCTTCACTGGCATCTAGAATCATTGACAACTCTGGCTTCTGTAGAGTACTACTGCTTAAGCCCAAACCTGAATCATTTGATTTACTTATATCTTTACTTTCTATCCTCAAAATTTCATCTGTGAAAACTTCTTCTTTATGACTCTCAAACAGATCGACCATGGCAGAAACTGATGTCTTTCTTATCACACCGTCGGTGGTACTGCAATGTTCACTACTTTCAGAGTCCTTTACTGGTTCAATCTTGGCTCTGGTCAAGTCTTCCGCTAGTAACTGAGGAGATGGGGACATGAACGAAGTTTCAGCTTCCACTTCCGTTAGACTTTCACTGGAGCCCTCATTTCCATCTGCAAGTGAAGTGCTCAAACTATGGCCAGTGCTTTTGCTCATATTCTCACTGTAACTGGCCTCCTCTTCGCTAGCCTCAATACCAATCTGAATAATGCCACCCTCGGTAAATGGACTATCCCTGGCTGCTACAATGGGTACCACCAGAGGAGGGTGAGGACGGGGGGCCACCTGTGCCAGGGCATGTTGCTGCAGTGAGGCTAAGGTCCCAACACTGGCTCGTGATTCTGGCCGGGAGATGGAGGCGGCAGGAGGGAGCGTGACAGAGGGAATAAGTTTATGAAGAATGGCTTGACATAGTGACAACCCCACTGTTAGCTCTTGGGCAGTTAAGTTTGTTAGATGTTCAGTGAAGAGACCTGTGACTGTGGATAGAACTTCGGGAAGCCGTGATGCTTGTGTTTGCTGTTGTGTGTCCAGTGGCAGCGTGGTCAGTAGATGCTGCATCAGAGTACACACCTCGCACACATTTGTTTTACTCAGGCCAACACTTTCCACTAACATCATACTTCTGTCATTATCAGACTTTTCCATTACTACAGTGCTCTCTGGTGCAGTTTTAAGATCACAAGCCTGTTTGAGTAAGCCCGTCAGATGCAACCAAGGATATGACGGTTGTAAAGCACTGAAGACAAGCATGGCAGTTTTTGTGATCTCGTGGAGTCCTTTGTTGGTCTCTGTCGGGAGTTTGGTGGCATCTGGGGACTGTGTGGGGGGCAGGGGAGGAGGGGGCTTGTCAGTGGTGCTCTGTCTTCTGTTGCTGATCTCTGCTGGGACTTCACTTAGTCTCTGTAGAATATGGCATGTGTGGTACAAACATCTGAAACAATGACATCGAAAGGTAAATACAAATTTGCAAGACATACAGTAAAAATTACATACTGGTACTAAGAAACTGAAATAAAATTAAAGTAGTGCATAGACTGTTTATCCTATGATACAGTAGGTGTAATGAACTTCAAATACTTATTATGGACACTTTGAACTAATGTCATAACCAATGTTACAAAAGGATATTGTGAAGCCTGCATCTCCAAAACCAACACCCAAGACCACCAGGATAGCCTCCATAAGGACACCAGCCAGTGGAAAACAAAAATAGAGAAAGTCTACCATCCACCATTCTCTATGGAGTAGGAGAATAATTCTACCCCGCAGAAACTGGCATTTCTGAGCTACTGAAACTTCCATCGGCACACACACGTGTGGCGTTGCGAAGTGAGGACGACTCTTTAAGCCTTTATGAACCAGTCATCCTTTTCTGACCGCGTGTTCTCTTATGTGGCCTCTAGATTATATAATAAATGACCACTTGGCATGAGGCCATTAACCACTGTCGATTCTTTCAAGCGAGTTGAAATTTGTTTTTCTTCAAAAAGCTATGATCTTCAAAGGTATGTAATAGCCGATGACTATAGGGTGTGACCCTTGTTCTTTTTCTTTTAATATTTAGCAATGATATTTTTAGTGATTTAGGACTCGAGCACTAGTGACTTCTGGTATATTGGAAGAACTGGCGCTTTTGATAAACAAAAATTATTATAATTATCTCCGAATCAAACACCTGCAACTCCTACCACGACAACGATATCAACAAGATCACCAAGAAAGATATCAATGACGAAGAAAACAAACCTCAAGATGCCAGGAACCAAGAAGCGAAATAGGACAGTACCCCCTACAAGGTCCTCTACCAGCCAGCGAGTTAGCTCTTCCCCGAATGACGTCACAGACACCGCCCCTCATGAGGTCACGCCACCCCAGCTATTAGTCAGCCGCACCGACGTAGCCTCTTCCTTCACTCTCTCCCTCCCCACTGGCTAACCGTCAAATTTAAATAACTGATTACCAAACACTGATGCAGAAAAAAACAATATGTATATAGAACATTTTTTACTTAGAATTGCATAATCTTTCATTCCTGATTTTTTTTTTGTCATATGGACGTTTATGTATGTGTGTATGTGCATAAGTATATATGTGTGTACAGTATGCATTTTTTTCTTTTCTATGTGATTGAGGGAGGCAAAAGGCAGAACTGCCTATAGCGAGCGCCTCCCCCATAGTTGAAAGCGTGACAGGGCCAAAATGCCTGGACACACAGAGTTTGAAGCAATTTAAGTCATAGGAAGAGGGAAAGACTGATTCTGGGAGAGAGTTCCAGAGCTCAGATGTTGAGTAGAAGAAAGTTTGAGAGTAACATTTCACTCTTGGGTTGGAGAGTTGCACAGAGTAGGGGTGGGATTGAGTTGCAAGACGGGTACCACGTGCCCTACGTAAAGGAGGTGGTATACACTGGGAAAGCTCTGAGGAACACTGATCATTATAGTAGCGATAGAATAGCGAGAGAGATGCAACATTGCGGCGGAGAGAGAGAGATTGCAGAGAGTTGGTGAGTGGACGGGAGTTAATGATACGAAAGGCCTTCCTTTCAACTTTGTCTAGGAGAGCGGTGTGAGAGGAACCTCCCCACACATGTGAACAATACTCAATACAAGGATGCACTATGCTCCTGTACAGAGCAAGAAGCTGTGCAGGGGAAAAGAACCCCCTAAGGCGGTTGAGCACACCCAGCTTCTGGGAGGCTGCCTTAGCAAGACTGGTAATATGGTCCTTCCAACTGAGAGCAGAAGAAAAAGAGACACCAAGAATATTGAGAGAAGATGAAGGATTGATTTTTGTATTGTTGAAGAATAAGGGATAGTCCGCTGGGAGTTCCTTACGGGTAGATAGATGGAGAAATTGGGTTTTGGAAGCATTAAAGGTAACAAGGTTTTCTCTGCCCCAATTGGAGATAGTATTTAGATCAGAATTTAAGAGTTCTATGGCTTCATTACGTTTGTCGTTGAGGGATTGCTGGCTGGGTCGTTCTTAAAAACTAATGGAGTAGTGTAAGGTTGATTCGTCTGCGTATGAATGGATGGGAATTGAGGTACAGTTGAGATCATTTATAAAAATTAGAAAGAGAATAGGAGATAGGACAGAGCCCTGAGGAACACCGGAGTTTATAGGGTGAGGAAGTGAACAATGGCCGTCCACAACCGCGACTATGGAACGGCCGGAAAGGAAATTATTTATGCATTATGTATGTATGGGTATATGTATGTGTTTGTTAAATTATATATGTATGTGCATTTATATGTACTTATTTGTTTATGCGTTTGTGTGTGCATTTCGATATATACTGTACATGTGTGCATTTTAGCTGTCTATACCTTCCTGTTTGTATATTATTGCTATTACTGTATGCACATGCACTGTATATGTTTAGTTATGTTTGTGCTATGTACTTTTTTTTTGTTTTTTTGTTTTTTATTCCGCCTTTACTTGTAAAAACTGCTCACCCATCTGTTTTCAACCTAATCTCCCCCTGCCCCTTTTACTTGACCTCACTGCGACATTATTATATATCTTTGTACAGTATGTAATTTTTATACATATTTAGTTTAAACTTCTCTATTTACATTATTCTTACGTTCACACACACACACACACACAGAGTACACGGAGCGCTCTGCCCATTAATCTTGACTCCACCAATCACTTGACCTCTGCATGAATTTACCGGCCCTCTTTCCTCCTCCGGCCCCCTCTTCTCCGTCTCGAAAGAAATTGTTGACCTGAAAAATCTTTTGGTGTATGGCATTGGCCTGATGAAGCTATATGCGAAACGTTGTCAATAAAGTGCTCTTCCTCACATGGTGTTTATTTTCATTGTCTACTTTGCAAAGTATATTTTTATCAATTTTTAACATCGTTCTTAACACCAAAAAGAATTTAAGGATATAGTTTACTCAAATCATACACGCAGAGTAGTTTACTAAAATGTATGCCCTAGATGTTAGGGAACAAAGGGTGGAGGAAGGAAGGAACCAAACTGAAGGAAGCATTAGTGAGATAAAGTGATAACGAAATAGAGGCAACATAATAGTAGGAAGAATTGTAGAAAGATAAGAGAGAATCTGGGGTGTTTACTTAATCTGGACAAATATACTGTAAAACCATGTGGACTGAAGTGTTTTATATTTAATTACATGTATATTAACTGTTCATGTTAAAACATAATGCAAGGTATAATATCTAGCTTCCCTGTATAATATAATACCTCTACCACAGATACAGGCCATAGTACATGCACAACTTGGGCGGGTGCCCAACCCCGAAA